>JAWZYV010000002.1:1800000-2012696 GCA_038373885.1 Cheiracanthium punctorium
GGTTTCGACTGTTGTGCTGATCAGTTGATTCCCAGTAAACAATAATGATCTTTCTTAATAAGCATTTAATAAGCTTAAATTAATAAGCTTCAAAAACGAAGTTTGATTAATAGTTAGTCACCAATGAAAAATTTATGCCGAAAATTTTGTTTTTTGAAGGTTGGTTTTTATTAAATTACATGTTGGTTCCCCCCTCCCTTTTTTTTTTTTTTTTTTTTTTTTTTTTTTTGCGGGGGGCAGAGGCGAGAGTCAGTTGCAAACGCGCCAATAGCTACCAATCAAATCAAGGGGCGAGTTACACTGGAATTCTTATCTTCCTCCCCCCTCGAAAATATGCTAGGTCTGGCCCTTCGCGAACGCCCCCCCCCAAAAAAAAAATCGCTGGATCCGGCTTTTGGCTGTAGGGGAACATCGAAAATATGCTACCGCTGGCCCTTTGCGAGACCGCAGGATTTTCCTATGATTGTCCCCCTCCTCTCCATTTCGCGGGTGCAACTCGCCCCTGAATTAAATTCATTAGCGGGGAACTCGCACTTTTCTCCCTGCGAACGGTGCAACTAACCCATTCCTTTTTTTTTGGGGGGGGGGGGGTTGGGGAGTAATATATATACGTGTGTTGGGGGGATACCTTACTTTATCAAAATTGGGAAGGGGGTGGGCATTTTCTCACCAGTCAGCAGTACTACAGAAAGTACACTATTCTCATAAGCAGGGTCAATTTATTGTGGGAAAAAGGGTAACTGAATTCTTACAAAGATTGAAATACAGTGTTTTTGTACCATAATTTCTTCCAGTAATAATTTACTCCAATCTGAAAAAAACATAGAAATACTTAATATTTTTCCCATTTTCTATACGATAAAAATACATTAAAAAGTATTGAAAACAAAATATTTTCACAAAACTTTGTTCTTTCATATTTTTTATTATTTCAGTTTCTAAAATTTATTCATTTTTTATGTTTATTTGTTATTTCGCTGTATATAATTTTAGGCCGGATGTACTGCCAGATATTTGTAATATCCGGTTACTGCCAATTATCCGGCATATTGGCCGGATACGCCGTATGCAGTCTGTTTACGGGATATCCGTTGCATCCCTACTAATTGCCGCCCTATCCGAAGAAAGAAAAAATTTAATAAAATGTTAAAACTTTAAATCCTATCTCTTTTCCTATTAGAAAATCCCTCTATTCATCCCCCTCCGAAATCAGATGTCGCCGATTCGAAAAATACGAAATCTCAAGGACTATCACTTTCCATTTTTACTTACGGTATAAAGCAAACTTTTGCCGCCTGTGACAACCGACATACTATTACGGGATAAGCACGCAACGAACGCAAGAAGCTATTCTAATGTACATCTCGTGAATGTCAATTACTGCCCTCCGGCGCTGCGACATATTAACATGCCCATCCGATTTGCATCACTGACCCACATCCAATCAAGACGGCGGTTAAGGTTTACGCTTGCAAAGTGGCTTTCTTTCTCGGCCATCCGAATTGGACTCGTGTCGTCGGCCGTGAGATTGGACTCACCGTGGTCGAAATTTAGACGAGTAAATGAAATCGAGTTAGAGAAATGGAGTAAGTCGAGGCATTAGTAAAGATGCCATGCATGGTGTTTCTAGTACTCGTGGAAAGGAGAAGAGGGTCGTAGCAATTCTTTCAGCCAATGATTTTAATTAAAATGGACTGTCCGATTGCCGCCTGAAGTATCCCACGAGTTAAGGGAGCTTAGAATATTCTGTGTGTGAAAATTAAGTGCTTAAAGTATCGGATAATGAGGATTTTATTTTATTTAAGAAAGGCAATTACGTTTCCCTAAATTCACATAGTCCAAACTTGTTCTTATAGAATATTTAGTTTTCTGTATACAAAATACTGCAACAATCTTAACAAATTCAGTCGAAATGTTTGTAGATTTTGCTTTATAATTGAAACAAAAACATTAGGAAAAGTTAAATTAATTTGGGACATAAAGGGTTATGTTGCGAAAAATAAGTTTGGAACTTTTTTTATGTGCTATTGGAAACATCTCATGTTAAACATCATTTTTATAAATTACAAACATCTGATATTAAATCAAATATTAAACTACAGGAAATTAAAGACCTCGCTTGGCCATGACCTGCAGATTTATGTCCTGTCAAGTAATTTTACTGATGCGACTTTAAAATCCCGTCGGCTCGTAATGGGCTAAAAAACTCTTACATTTTCCTATATTATGCAGGCAGTAGAATAGATGTGTGCTATGTCGCAGGCCTATTCGAATAAAAGGTTTTCCTAAGCCAATAAGGTATAAAGCAGAGTTTTAACCCTTTTATTCCCCGTATTCACAATTTGTCCTGTTAGCTTAGTAAAATCAATTGCAGTAAATTATCCGCAAAATGATCGAAAACGCAAATGAAAACGAATTCTTCGGAGCAACTCTTGCAGTTGACGGTGTGAAACTAAATGGGCACCGCCATGATTAAAGTATTTTTAGGCTTTACAAAAAATTGCAATTAGTGTAAAATCATTATGCTATAAATTAAATTGTATCAGATTAATAATTTTACTTCAAATTTGAAACATAGAACTTAAAATTTTAGCTTTACCTATTATCGAAGTAAAATTGTTAAAGCAGTTCCTTCCTCTATGTTATCAGTCATGGGCGAACTTTTGAAAGGAGTGGACCAAACTTTAGGACGTTAGCGAATTTGTGGGCGGCATAAATGAGATCTTATAGGATTCTGAATGGTTTATATGGGTTTTCTATGGGAATATGAAATGTTCCGCGGGCCGGATCAAAAGCTGTGGCGGGCCACATCCGGCAGCGGACCGGGCCTGCCCATATGTGCTCTTACCACATTACTGATGTCTTAACTGATATTACCACAATGCGTTATGTTCTATATCTTACATACACAAAGAGTTATAAAGTAAACAGTAATTACTTGTGCTTATAAATTTACTTTAATAATAAATAAAGTTTTCTTTCTCAAGAGTTGAAACACCTCTTCTTTGTTAATGGAGTTTTTTTTAACATAAATTTGTCACAAAGTGATGACATTATGGTATTTTTTGTGTCAAAGTTATGTATATATGGAATTAAATCACGCTCATGAAAAATCCAGTTTACTGTATTTAAGTTGAGAAGAATTAAGTTTTTGGAACTGCGAATGAGAGAGAGAGAGACTAAACTAAATATTTGGCTGCTTTTACAATATACTTTCTAGTACATCGATTTAAGATGCACTATAACAGTGTTTCTACAGACCTAGAAAGTCAGGGAATATCAGGGAAATGAGTTTTGGTCTGGGAAAGTCAGGGATTTGGGAAAAAAAAGTCCGGGAAATTAGCAAAAATTGAAGAAAGGTCAGGGAAATGCAAGAAAAATTGAATTTTGCGGTAAATCAAGAGAATTTTTGCTGTTTGAACCTAAGTATAGAAATTGTTTTATTTTCATTTTCTCATTCAACCTTATAAATAATTTTAAATTTAAAATGTGTCCTTTATGAACAAATCTTGTGCCGTTGAAATATGCTTAGTTTTATCCTAAATTATTATCAAACATGGTTTTTGCTAGAATCCAGTGTAAGATTCTTGTATAGACTAATTTTATTATTTGTAAAAAAAAGGGGGGCAAAATATATAAAAAATTATTAATTAAAGGATGTAATGTTAAAAATAGAAACGCAAAATTCGGGAAAGCATGCTAGATAAAGTCGGGGAAGAGCATGATAGATGTCAGGGTAAAGTCAGGGAAGCAAAAGCAGTGAAATCTGTAGTATGATTTTTCAAGTGAAAATTTTCATTAAATGGAAAATTTTCAATTTAATGTTAAATGTATATTAATCGTGACTTAGATGCTATTTTTACGTTTCGCACAAATGAACTAGCGTAAAAGCAAATGGAGAAAAAAAAAATCTTTTTTTCATACACGTGTACAGGTAAATTGCTTTCATGGTTCATGCATCAAATAAAAAAATTATGTAAAAACGTTTGAACTTCGATGGTCATTGTACTTCCTTTTGTTAAGTAAATCTGAGTGGGGAAAAAAGAATAACCTTTCCGGTTAGCTAGTTAAAAAAAGCAGTATCGAAGTGCAAATTTGACATTTAAACGCCCAAATCCTGTGCAGTAATTGGCAGGGAATGAAGGCGGGCTTGTCCAGAACAGAATAGATTTGCCTTTTGCTTATTTTTTTGCTACTACCTGTGCTTGTATTTCGTGCAGTTTTACATCTTATATGCGCACACGCGCTAGCGCTAAAAATTTGAAATCTATAGCTACATTTATATTCAAAGATTGGAAATAATGTAACCTTTTTAAAATTTATGTATTCGACCATAAATAAGTTTGATTTAAAAAAAAAAAAAATCTTTATTCTTTTAAATTGTCCTTCTCACAGACGAAAAGGAAAATAATTTATTTAGTTAAAAAAATATATATATTCGATATGAAGACAATGAGTATCTAAAAAAAATCTTTACTTCCCCTCTCCCTTAAAAAATGACGGGGAAAAAAAATGTTGGCTGTTCTATGTTTGTAGGAGTTTTAATAGCTAAATTGTACAGACCAAGTCATAGTTTAATAAAATAACTGGAATATTTAATTTATTTCCTTTGCGGCTAAAACTATTTATGCCATGGCCTTAGCAGGATTCATTACCTCAGTGATCGAATAATTCCGTTCTGGCGCCAAGACGTTGTTTACATCACTTCAAAATCTGTGTCACCAGAGAAATCAAGCCACCTTCTATCATATAAATTCCCATCAGTTCTCTGGAATTGTACAATGTTAGCCTCTGGCATGCTTTTACCAGAAGTTCATTAAAAATGTACTTGTTGTTATGTTCCGTGGCACATTTGTTTTTGCGTTGTCTATTTTTATTTATCTATCTATCTATTTATTTATTTATTTATTTTTTTTTTTGGGGGGGGGTTACACCAACAAATAATGAATTAGCAAAGGTAAAATAAATCAGTGTCAGTTAATTTGGTAACGTCATAAATTCAATGTGTTTGAGATTGTAAAACTATGTTCGATTACAGGATAATAGGTAGCGGTCTATCTTCAGAAGAATATTTTTTCTCAGTCAGTTACAAGAGTCTAATACAAGAAGACTATTTCCCCCTCAAGTGTTCATTATAGACATTTTTTCAGGAACACCCCATTCCCCTTTTTATAAAAGTAAAAATTTGACCCTGTTTCCCGCCCCACTCCTTTTTCTGTTATACTAGCATCTGCTTTGTGGCTTGTAATTTTTTCTAAATATTTGAAAATTTTCACAATGCATTGCTCTACGGACAAAGTGTTCGGTGGCTGGGGAGCTAAGTGTCCTTTCACTCAACAAAAATGCCTGTTAGATAATTTCTGCTGCTCCCTTTTATTCAGGAATATGAACAGCACTTTTATCAAAAGATCCAGTTTCGTATAGGATGAGTAAGAAGATTGGTCGAATCTTGAGACACGCCACCATTGCATGAAGAAAAAACTGCGAGAGAGTTTCGCGTTTTCGGTTCTAAAATATTATTTTATATTTTTCCTGTTTTCAGTGATGCCAAAACACCACTGATGATATACCTAAACGTGATAACGTGATATTGAATTAAGTAATGTTTAGTTCTACTCTTAGCATTAATTTTAAATCTCGCTGTATTTAACACTTACTCAACCCTTTCGCTAGCACTGGGACATACGTCACCCAGGTAGTTTCAAACGACTGCTTTGTATCGATATGAATACATATGCCCCACTGGTCTTCCTTGATATAACCTCTTCTAAGTAATTTTTCATATTTCAGCATTTCATCGGTATTTATATTTTAGTGATGTATTAAAGTTCTTATTTTTTTTCTAAAAAAAAAAGGGGGGGGGGTAGTGAAAGGATTAAAGCGCCAAGTGCTTTTTTTTCTTTTATAATTTTTTTAACTGCTGACTGGAAGTTATTGGCTTATTTCACTATGGCGGAGTATTGTAAAATTAGCTATTTTAAAACAGTCAAAAAGGAAAATGTTTGAATTTTAATTAAGGTATTTATTTCATTAATTTCTATGTTGAAGGGGCAGGCAAAAGATCTATGCTACTTTGCTACTTTCTGTTACTGTTTTAGTGCACCTTCTGCCACTTGTAATCTGCTGATACATTTCATGAGCCTTCTTTCAAATATTTTCTGCATTTGTTGTGGTTAATAGTTGCAGTTTTGTGTCTTGTGCGAATTACTAATGGTTCGTCGTTTTAGAGGTATTAGCATGGCTTACTCAAACCGCTTACACATAAACACATTTCATGACTTAAAAGATACGCCTTTTCCTCTCAATATTTACAGAAGTTGGTCTATGTTTCTATCGGAAATAAAACCCTTTGGAGAACAGCTTTCCGAAATAAGATTTTAACAGGGATTCGAGGCAAGCGAAACAAGTTGTAATGATTTGTTGATTTAAGGGATTACCTTGAAGCTTCACTATTTTTAAGGAAGGATGTCATTTATTTAGGTTTTTTTATTTAGCGGTTGTTGTTGTTTTCCTCCCTTGTCTTCGGCTTTCGGCTTTCTTTGCCGTAATGGAACTGGAAAAGAGATTAAGTTCTTTCTACCATGTATTGATCCATTTAAAAGACTGAACAACATCCTCTTTTTATTTTTCTCGATCGCATGACGTAACGTAGGAGTTTCCTATTCTGTAAAGAGATTTTATATAACAAAGAAAATATATTTTCCCCAGGAATTCCTTTTGTTTTCCCTGTGGCGTTTGCGGTTCATACAAAAATGTAGTATTTCTGACTGAAATCTAACGTGATAATTATCCAAATTGGAATATCTTGAAAAACAAAATCCCAGGATTTTCTGTAATTTCCTGGGTTTTCTTTTTTTTCTCTATAGTAGCACTGATTATGAAAAGCAATATTTTTGTTATAAACTACGCAATTTACATATATTTAATTCTTACCAACCAGGGTTGGCATGGTTTAAACCGAGTGGTTTAAACCAAATGGTTTCTTTCTCAAAAAAACTAATTGCTTTTTTTAAAGAATAATTTAAAATTACGAATACTAAAGATAGAATACGTTCTGATATATTTAAAAATTATCCTCATAAGTATCAACAATAAGTTTTTATATCAATCTATAGATACCTTATTGCTTTATAATTATTAAAAATTATTAATTAAATTTAAATTATGGGCTGCATTTTTAACTTGTTTCTAAAATAGACGTTTTGTGTTTGAACAACTTATTTCTAAACCCTTAAAAATATGATTTTGAACAACTTATCACCATCATTACTGATGAATCTTAGAGCAATATTCCATATGTGGAATGTAGTAAACAATTACTATTGTATTATATTATACTAGCCGCCAAAGTGACCAGCTTCGCTGCCCCATAATATCTTACTATTCTATATACTCAGTCAGTTTTGTCCAAATTATCGGAGGCCTTTCAAAGAAAATCATATTTCGTTGTTTTAACAGTATTTGTCATGAAATTTATTTAGGTTATGGTTGCTACAATTTCTTTTTTTTTGGGGGGGGGGAAGGGGGGTGGCATGACAAAAGCTGAAGGTGGCCATGGGGCATGTGAAAAGATCCGAAAAATTTTGTGGGCCTCACCATGGCGCAGTGGTAATGTCACTGAAAATGGTAGATGGCCGAAGTATGAAGGTCCCGTGTCCGGGTCCCATCGCGTGGCGGTCGATCTAATGGTCTGGAGTTTTGATAGGTTTTTTCCAGATGTAACGTGAATACGCGTTTGAACCCCTTAGAAAGTCCTCCCACTAAGGTATCCCCGACCCTATAAGTGCAATAAATGGTTGATTCTTATCTGTTAAAACAGTGCTAAGTTAGATTCTTTTACTCAAAACTCTTAGAATGAAAATCTAAAGTTGCCTTAGAAACAAATAAAAACAAAATTATCGAGAAGAAATAGATAACTTGAAAATCTATCATTTTACACAATAAAGTTGAAAGTAATAATTTCTCTAATAACCATTCTTAACTTTCTCTGATAAAATATTTTGCCATTTTAAAAACCGGATGATTTTTAGTTTAATTTTAATAAAAATTGTAAAACTAATTTAAATTTTCTTTTTAATTATCTTTAAGGCTGTTTACGTTTAATAAGAACTGTATTATTTTATCATAATACATATTGTTTTAAATTAGAATTTATGAATTGAGCGGCTGTGAATACGCCATATATTCCTCTGTAACTTGACCGAGTATTCGGTATTCGGTCAAACAACTATTCGGCGCATCACTACTATGAATTTTGGATTGTATGATCAGTTTCGGCACTATTTGGTTCTCCACTGCTTTTAAAAGTTTAAGTTATCGTGACTTCATCTTGCCATTACAGCATTACAGTCCGGTGCGAATTATCCGAAAATTATAAATCGCCTTAAAATTCATGCGTATGTTAAACAGGAAGATTTGGGTGTTATTTTATAAACCACACCTGTATCGTTTGTCTTACTTTCTTAAGTCATCTTTTTATGTACGTGTGTGTTCTTAGTTTTTGTAGTGTCATTGCCAAAGTCGTGTTATAAGAAACCCACCTAATCATACTAAAGGAAAAACGCAAACTTTTGCGCCCTGTAATTAAGCTGTGAAAATAGCGGCTTCTGCTTTCTGTTCTAAGAGTGTTTTTTTTTTCTTTAATAGTGATTTTCTGGTTACTCCTAGCAGCATTCTGCCCAAGTTGGTCGTAACTCTCATTGGAGCATGCTCTATTTTTTTTTCTTTCGGATTTCAATTTACTGGTGTATCTAAATGTAACCATTGAAACGGTTATTTTCCATAAGAGGTATTTGAGTGCAGATAAATGGTCTGGAAATTTGGATAAATGATCTGCTGAATGCGCAGATACTGTACTAAAATCCTATAGTCGGTATTAAATCTGACAGTGAAAATGCGAACCTGATTTTACCAACCAATGTTTTACTGGCGAAAGTTTTCATTGTAGCTTTTGTTTGACATAGTTGTGTGTGCTCATAAATTTCTTCAAAATATAGCCTGTTTAAAGTTAAATAGAAAGCCGTATAAAGTACAGTTTTTCATTCCATATCTTGTAGATATTTACAATGTTATATTTTAACTATCAATGTTATTACGGGGTACTTGCAACATGTTGACAAAATTTTTTTCACCCCTTCCTAAATAGAACAACCCTCCAAGAAATCCTAAATATAAGTCTTAGTTAAGCGTTGGTTGAAAACTCGTTGGTGCGTTGGTGTTTAGAGAAAAAACTAGATAGAATATTTTATCTATTTTTGAGAAGAGAAGGCGGTAAATAATTATTTATTAATTTAAAATGGCTGTACTAGAATGAGAACAGGTCTGGAATTTTTCTCCGAAACATCCGAATTTATTCCGATTATATATCTACCAGAGGTATTTACTTTTAAACTTAAAACAATCAGTTAATTTGTATGTTTAAATGTTAAATGCCGTTATCGCCTCTATTGTATCTGTGGTCAGTACACTTCTTTTAAAAGTTCTCAAATTGTAAATTCAGACAGGCTTATTAATACTCTGTCCAATATGCCTTAAAATGGTTTGAGTTCACACAAATATGTGAAAGCAGTCCCCATGTAGTATTGTTCTGATTAAACTACCTAATTTTTAAAATGAGAAAAACATGAATTTTTTTGTGCATGTTGCATGTCATGGATTAACTATTAAGTAATTATGTGTGATAAAAAACATAACTGGGAATTAATTTATGTGTGTGCATAAAGTTGCTCCCCTTTGTTGATACATGCTAAACTTCTTCAGGCACTACTTTTACCGAGTATTAATTATAATTGATAACGTTAGTTATCAGTGTTAATATAGTATTTTAACACACCTTTATAGCACAAAAAATTCTGATCTCTAGCATTTTTTCTACTTGCTTATTTTAAACAGAAAAGTAAATAAATCCTTCTGTGTTGCATCCACACAAAAAAAGAAAAGGTTTAGGAATCTTTAGTGATTTCAAATTTTTTTGAATACTTTTATATTTCTATTCGAAAATTTCAGTATAAACCCTGCGAAACTTTTACGCACATGGGCGAGAGGGATAACTCCATTGATGCAAATATTATTATTATTCGAGATACTCCGATAAATATAAGTTCATGCAAATGAGAAACATAATCAAAGTATCTGGTGCTAAGGTCAAAATACGATGCGTGTTCAAATGAAAGTTATTCGAAGCGTCGTGTCGCATGCGAACAGTTTTCAATGTATTTCCATTGTAGTGTTTCTATGTAGGTTATGTAGGGTAGTGAAGGTGTACGTACCACGCAACGTAAGCGCGTGCGGAATTAAATTTGTGATATCTTCATTCGTAAGGACGTGGCATTCGTTTAACTCTTTAACGCGCGGTGTCCTCGCCGTGAGGACACCAAACTCTGACGTTTTGACTGTTGCCAGTCACGAAGAATAGATTTGATTTCTATAAAAAAAGTTGCAGGTGAAATAGCTCCACGAGAATTATTTACTTTCTAGCACGTCATTTTCTGTAAAAAAAAATGTCACGATTATTTTTAACAGCACTGACATCTGCTGAGAAATGGAAGAACGCGAGAACGTCTGGATAGATTGCCCAATGCTGAAAAAAGGCAGCCGTTGCCATCGCTCGACTTAACTACCAGCAAGATGGCGGACAATCGAAACGTTCATCGCGTGCCACAGATCTAGAGACCCTTTTTTGACGACAGCTGGCTGTGCAGAAAGCTGTCATCAAAAAAGCACGGTAAGTGTCGCCCCCTGCTAATATAAAAATGAGGCCCCCTTTTATGATCTAGTTTGAAAATGTTCGAAATGATGCCCGCACAGCCAGCTGTCGTGAAAAAAGGGTCTCTAGATCTGCGGCACGCGATGAACGTTTCGATTGTCCGCCATCTTGCTGGTAGTTAAGTCGAGCGATGGCAACGGCTGCCCTTTTTTCAGCATTGGGAAAGGGTTGCGCCTCAAAGGGTTAAAAATGGCGGATGTGGATGCAACTGTGTCCAAAACGGATTAGCGAGTTGTAATTAACATTGGAAGGGTGTAAGCCGATGGATGTTCATCGCAGAATGCTGCCTGTGTACGGTGACACACGCGTGTCGAAGCCCACGGTGACGAGTCTGGCGAGAATGTTTAGCGACGGTAGACGAGAGACAACGGATTTTCCGCTCCCGGTCAGGTAGACAAATTTCTGACGGACATGAAACTGATTACTGCTGTTCCATGATTAACCGACATCCTAAGCAATGGGACGCCTGCCTAAACGCCTTGGGTGACTACTTTTTAATAAACTTTATATGCATTTCACTCAATAAGTATTGTTGTTTCTATCTATGTAACTCTGTCATTTCTGTCCCTACGCATCACATGGATACACCAGGGGCGTAGCCAGGGGGGGGGGGGATATCGGGATATATCCCCGCGCGAAATTTTTGGATTAGTGATGAAATTCAGTCTATTTATACACATATAAGTTCATATCCCCCCCCCCCCCGAAAAATTTTCCAGGCGCATATCCCCCCCCCCCGAAATTTTTTCCTGCCTACGCGCCTGGGATACACGCCTCGAATCACTTTCCTTTGAACACCCCTTATAGTTAAACTCCCTTTTTATTTTCTATGTATGGGTAATTTCAGCTAAGTTTTTCAGTCTCATCTGTTATGACCTGTATGCGATATAAATTATTTTAACAGAATGCATCAGGGTTTGCACTAGACCGCGGGATTGCGCCATCCCGCAATACTACACTAAATCCCACTAAAAAAATGACACTCGTGGGATTTTCCCGCATGCTGAGTTGTTCGATTTTGATGGGGTAAGGAATCAAGATATCATTAAATTGTATTATCAAATTCATTTGTATATGATATTGGTAATTTTGATATTTATAATCTTAGTTGCACTGTATTTTTAAAATCAAATTAATTGTTCTTGTAAATTGTGAAAAATAAATAAATAAATGTTTGAAAATAAACAAAATCCTCAAATTCTCACTCAGATTAAAAAAAAAAAAAAAAACCCACTTAATTTTGAAGCTAAAGGGGGGGAGAATCTTACCCAATCCCCCCCCCTAGTGTTAACCCTGATGTATGCTATAAGTAAGATAACGCATAGAATACGTATGTGGTCACTAACGCCAATAAAATGCTTAAATTTTTAAGTTCCAGTGCTTAATTCAATATAGTAATGAAAAACTAGCTTTATATTCTGTTTATACTAAAAGAATATCTATCCTACGTTTTTCCTTTTATTCATTCCTGGTATTAAATTTCCCTCAGCGCAGATCATGCCAAAAATCCACTGATGTTCCGGATCGATATATTTGAAAATGAATCGGGAGGTGTGCAGTTCCTCTATTTTATCCCTTTTTCGATCGATCTGAAGACTTCCGGCTCGGAGAATGCGAAAAGACGAGCCTGCAGTTGATTCTGTTTGTTTACAACTGGCTGTGTTGTAGTTAAAGATGAGAAGGGGATCAACCTTGGTCCGAACTAGGCTCGGGCTCTTTCGTTCACTACTCTGTGGTCAAATTCAAGCTCATGAAAGAAGCTCCTCATTTATTAGACATACTCCTCGTAAACAGATTTTAAAAAGAAAAAGTAAAAAAATCATTATTTTGGAAGAAATAAACGTACTTATCCATCGCTGGTAACCGTACCATTGTCACCTAATCAATAGACTATTTTATAAAGTTTTTCGTACTGTGTTATATAACAAAGCACCTCAAAACAGTTTGCGCCCGAAATGATCCATTTTACAGAGAATTATATTTCATTAACAAATCCCTTAATATATGCAAATGTATATTGCCTGTGTTACCCTACATTTCTAAAAGCACGTATGCTTACATGATTTCGATTTTATTTCTCACCATTGGAAAGGAGAATTAATCAAGTATAAGAAAATTAAGTGTACAAATTTATTTTTTTAAAAATTACACGATAATTTTGCAAAGATAAGAAAATCTAGACTTTTTTGAATCATTCCACTTTTGTGTGCGTTAGTACCAACTATGCAGTTCAATTTCCGATCATGAGCGGAGCTTAAACATTGTTTTTAATCTATGGTTTTGCATACAAGGGATTTTTCACATTTAGAAATACGTTATGAAATGTCATTTACTTTTTACGATGAAAGAAATCTTACCCTTGAAGGAGAAAGACTTCACCCCCTCTCTGGTGCTTCGCATCCGAACTCTTCCAAGTGGTGAAGAACATGACACTAAATGATGGTAACTGCAGTTTTTTGTTCTACTATTTTAGATCTAAAGTCTCTTTTACGTAATTAGCTCGATCATGTGAGGTGTTTATCTCCGTAGACAAATTAATTCTGTGGTGATTGCATAACTTCTGATTTTTTTATAGGTCAAATCGAATATGAAACCATATTTGATGATGTAATCCACTGCTATGCTACAATTAAGGAATTAGTATAATTTTGATCACTAATATCATAGTTTGATTACCTTAGAGAGACGCATGTAAATAAAAAATAATCACTTGGCTCTTATGTTTATTTTTTCGATAAATTTAAAATTCTTGATAAATCACATCATTCTTGATAATGATAATAGAAAACTTTATTTCATTTTGAAAAATGAGTGCGAACCATGCCTACTGCACGAAAATATTTTAAGATAAGTTCCGAAGTGCTCATTCGCGTAATCCAATATTTAATTTACCTAAACTTCTTTTACTCTACCCCAACCACACACACACACTTCTTCTCTTCTACACTTTTTGCCAGTGCGTATGGTAAAGCTTGTGTGCAACAAATTGCGTAATATGCTAGAAAATATATCCGTACGAACGAATGGAACTGAATTACTTGCTATAGGAATTGCGATTCCTGGATTTTTTTTAATGCCTTTGTCATGTTCTGCAAATTTAGAAAAGAACAATTAGAGGCCGGTGTTTTCATTTTTGTCCTGTTCTAGCAATTGTATTGTTCTCCACGACTGTATTAGAGCTTCTCGAAGAATCTCTTAAGTTATAACCCTTTACGTGCGAGATTATGCAAATTCGGTACAGAGAATCCGCAGCGGATAGATTCGCACAGTAAGAAAATGGGTGGAAAATTAGCATTTTACTTGAATATACTTTTAAAAAAATCTTTGGTCATGAATAAGCCTAAAGCTAAAATTGGTTGAATAGAGAATCCATGCTAACCTTCGATGTTTTTATTCTAATTTATGTAACAAGTGTGACAACAATGGATGGAATGTTCGGGAAGGGATAGATTGTTGTTAATAATTTTCACCTTTTCCTTCGTAGGTTGTGGCATCACAATCGAAATCCTTAATTTGCGATGTTTGGGATTTACTGTAAAGAATAAAAGGCATGAGCTGTAAAAATGTTTTTGTCAAAGTAGAAATTTGCTATATTTATTGCTAGAGCCTATGTATTAGCGAATTTTGTACTTATTTAAAAAGATCAAGGAAATCGGAGGAATTGCAAAATATGCCTGAGAAAATCCATGTCGGCTAACATGGGCATTAGCTTAACTGTGTAGGGCTTTTTTGTTGTACTTCTAGCGCGCGCTTTAGCCCACCTGGAGAGTTCCATCGTCTATTCTTTGAATAGAAAATCTGATTTTTCTTTGAAAACTTTCATATTCGTTTTTTTTTCTACGTGTAGTCCTCCCTCCTTTCTTAAATGTGCCTCCATCTAGAGGTCTGTCCCAATTTCTTAATTTACTTTGGAAAGTTTAACTTTCCTAGAGCATGCTAGTACTTTTCTAGTGCACTTCTTTTTTATAATGAAAAGGATGTATTTATTTTTCGCTGAAAATAATTTATGCTTCTGCGATTTCTTATTTGTACATCTACTAAACTTAAAACGTGTATCGTGAAATATGTTTTCATAATCAATTCGTATGGTATGATTTATAAATAAAGAGAAACAGCATTTATTGGATTTATTTAAACCTTGAACATCATTTCGGAACATGATCGTACGTTAAACTGGCTATAACTTAAGAATGTTTCGTTCATCAACACAACTTTAGTTATTAAACGTAATAGTAATTATATTAATCTCCATGATTTCTCATACTAAGAAATGTTTCAAATTAAAGCAGTAGTAATCAGTGCTGCAACTAGAGATTATGTCACCCAGGGCAAACCTTAATTTTTGCGCCTACGTCAGCACGGCTCCCGGGCATCGTTCGCTCTTCCCTAGTTGCGGTCCTTTTAGTGAGCTGGGGTTCATAGCTGTACCCCCTCCCCTCGCAACAATAAATAAATAAATAAATAAATTTTAAAAAAAATCTCAGAGGCGTTTTGCTTTATTGTACATTTTTTTTTTGCTTAAATTAGCTTTAAATAAATGCGCCCCCCCCCCAAACTTTGTATCTGTTACTGTTGGGGGCTGCCCTGAAATAATTTTTGGGAAGAAAAAGAGAAGTGACTGCAATGCCTTAACTCCAATAATCACAACATAACCCGAGCTTATTTCACGCAAGGTTATTTTACGACTGTAGTGTAACGTAGCAACAAATTGAAGCTTTTATTGATTGAAACACGTAGTCGAAATATGCTTTCTTCGTTATCTCTGCGCATCTGACGTGCTGTGCTTTTGTTTGGGTGTTTTTCTCAACAATATATCCACTTTTCATAATGGAGAACTCGAGAATTTCGGGCCAAATTCCCTTTAACTAAATGCGCATTTGGAAGAAGCCTTTTAAAATGGTTTCTCTCAGGGTTGGCATGGTTGAAAACAAATGTTTTTTTTTTTCTAAAAAAAAAAAAACCCACCATTTAAAATAATAATAATAATAATTTAAAATTACGAATACTACAGATAGAATAGGTTATGATGTATTTATAAATTATCCTTATAAGTATCAAAAATAAGCAGGGTTGGCTTTTTCCCGTTCAAAACTTGTTTTTCCCATCCCACTGGGGAAAACTGGTAAATACTGGGAAAAAGTGGTAAATACCGGGAAAAAGTGGTAAATACTGGGAAAACTTCCAAATGACAATATGTAAGATGTATTCTGGCTTCCTGAATATAACATGTAAAATTAGTTAGAAATACATAGTTATTACAAACTTCCCTTACGTTTAAAATTATTCTGTAGGAAAGCAATATAATTAAATAAGAAATATTGCATAAAATATAAAAAAATGCTCATAAAATTTTTTAATAATAATGAATTTCCTAATTAAATATTTCAGAACTTAGAACACAATAAAATAAAATTATTAAACTTAAAAATATCAGTATCATCAAGAGAAGCAATGAAGAATTTGTGTTAAATTTAAATAAAAATGTTATTGTTTTTGTACATTATCAGTACCAGAAGTCCACCATATTTGTTTACATTTTTCTTGTTGCCAGATTCTTGTCTAGTCTGTAATAGAATGACTGAAGAATCAGTCTTTGAAGACTGATTCAGATTTTCTTTAAAAAAAAAGACACATCAAACTCCACACAAAAACCTTTTCCAAAGACATTTTTCTCTGAAGACATTACAAACACTATTTCACCTGCACTATGGTGGAAGAATTTAAGTAAAAGTAAAACTGGAATAGATGCAGAATTTCTCCAATTAATGGAACATCTTCAGGGGTGTCCTGCATCATCAGCATCTCTGGAGCGTATTTTTTCTAATTTTTCTTTCATTCAAAACAAGATTAGAAATAGACTGGGTTTACAAAAAGCCTCTAAATTGGTATTTTGTTATATGATGCTAAAATCTAATAATGTGGAAGTGGAAGACGAAGAATATGAATACGATAACACTTGGTAAATGTATGGGAATCTGTATGGTGTGTAAATAAATATTTAAATAAATGCACTCCATTGTCTGTTTTTGTAAATCTTCCTTTTCTTTCTTTTTTGTTTACCTTTCAAGTTATTTACTTAGAACTCAATTTTGACATTTTTAAAGGTTGTTTTGAATTTATATTTATTTTTTTAATATTCAGTTTTTCCCATGTGGGAAAAACATAGTATTTCCCAGGACGGTAAATACCGGTTTTTACCATGGTATTTACCGGGAGTGGGAAAAACCTTGCCAACCCTGAAATTAAGTTTTTATGTAGATCTAATAGCTACTTTAATGCTTTACCATTATTAAAAATTCTTAATTAAACCTAAATTATTGGCTGCATTTTTAATTTATTTCTAAAATCGAGGTTTTGTGTTTTAACAACTTATTTTTAAAACTCAACCTAAATTTATAAATATCATTTTGAACAACGTGTCACCATTATTACTGATGAATCTAAAAGCAATATTCCATGTAAAATGTAGTAAACAATTACTATTGTATCTCTCTATTCTAAAATAAAGTAAAGGCCGCTGTCGCTGTCAAAGCTTGTTGGCCTATCTCCTCCTAAACCGTGGAGATTTGAGTTTCGACTAAGGTGCCCACAGATTCGAAAAATTCCGAGGAACCTGCTAAGCTGACTTAAATTTCGAAAATCGAATTATTTTAGAAGATATTTAATAATAAAAAAACTGAAAAAATAAACATAATGGTTGCCAGATTTGGCATAAAATCATTCATTCCTTTGCAACAAAGCGTTTCCAAGTAGCTAGAATCGCGTGAAATTTACAAACATGAGTTAGAATTACGCCCATTTTACGCCAAAATAAAAACTATATGAAATAAGTAACTCAAAATGTGTTACACAAAGTTGACAATTTTCAAATAGTAAGTTCGCTTAGACAACAGGAGTTTAGAATTAGCGATTATTCGTTTTTCCAAAACAGAATAACTAATATCTTGGAAATGAAAAATAATTAAAATGCAGATTATTTTAAAGCCGGTTCGGTCCAGCTGGATTATTTGCTACCACCAGAAATATTTGGCGGCGTTAACTATGCTTGCCATTATAGCAGTTATAATACACTTTGGATATTTGCTAGCGCGACGAGATGGTATAATTCGTGGTGCTAAGTACGCCAATCTGCAAACGATTATTTAAATGAAAATATTGATAACGGCAGGGGCGTAGCCAGGGGGGGGGGGTATCGGGATACATCCCCTCCCCCCGAAATTTTTGGATTAGTGATGAAATTCCGTCTATTTATGCAGATATAAGTTCATATACCCCTCCCCCCCCCCCGAAAAATTTTTCCTGGATAACGTTTTTCCGGTAACCTTAAATGAACAGTAATTATAGGTTGTGAGCATGTGTAAATCGCCAAATAATGAAAAGTCGCCATTGGTGGCAAGCTATCCTATCTGTTCCGTAGCTTTTATTAACTTTACATGTACGCAAGTCGCCAAATAATGAAAAATCGCCATGGGTGGCAAATTCGCAAGGTGTCCAATAGGTTTTACATTATTAAAAATACAGCTGAAACAGATGTTCTGATTTTATTATGCTTTAGCTCCTAATTAATATAACTTTTGAATGGCAACATTAAATATCATTGTGTTTCTGAGGAGTGCAAATAATTTTTCCAGCGATTATAAGCGGAGTCCGCACTCCAGGTGGAGTATAGCTCAGGACCCGTACAACACGGATTCCCATAACAAAATATCTTCCGTGTTATGAGGGGGAGGGCGTCTACTGTAGTGTGAAGTTTAAATTTTTATGTACCAATGAACATGCAAGAACCAAGCAATGTGTAGCTCAGTAACATTCTATCTGATCCAATCTTCGGGTTTTGTTTGTTGAAATTATGCTCTTTTTTACGAATAAGCCTTATTAGGGGCCGAATGCCTCCTACGAAAAGCGAGCGTAGCGAGTCTGGGGGCCTTGGCCCCTAGTTATATTAAATATTAAGTTCAAAAAATAGTATCTCTGAAATCATTAAATTTTAGTATTTAATGTCCACATAAGTATAGCAACAATTGTTTATTTACTTTGTTTTAATTATTTTCAGAAGGAATATTAATTATTTAAACATTTTACAAATAATTTTATTTATAAATATGTATACATGTGATTATAAAAGGATTTTTTCAACCTCTCCCCCCCCCCCCGAAAAAAAAAACACCCAGCTTAAACACAAAAAACTTTTTTTTTCTCCCGTTAAAAAAACTGGTATTTTTTTCCCAAACCCTAGTTTCTCTACTATATAACAGGAAGCATGCACTACACAAAGCATCAAGTGATATATCTATCGAGTACCAGAAATGACGCTCTTTTTTTTTAAATTTTATTGGAATGTAGTTATGAAATTTAAGACCTCCGACTATTTATTGATGCTATAAAAATGGAATATGAATAAACTGTAAATTTAAAAAAAATTAATTCTACGATTTTTAGGCATTGGACTTCTTTAAAGAACGTTGAAGTCCAGATCTTGATAATTTAAAAATAAGTATTTCAAATCAACGGAAAAGGTTTTATTTTTATTTATTCCTGTATTATTTATTTAACCCCCAGAAGTTGTCTACAGCGGAAACTAACATCCAAATACAAATAATATAAATTTAATCATTGTTCATTTTATTATTTAGATGTTAATTTTCGCTGTAGCGAACTTTTGGAGGTCAGAGTTAAATAAATACTTGAATAAATAAAAATAAAATCTTTTCCGTTGATTTGACGTATTTCTTACTTTTAAATTATCCTTTTTTTATTTTTTCCACTATACAAAAATCATCCAAATCAAATGAAAAATAATTATTTTGGCTTTTGCTTGTCATATTTGTTGAGATAAAATGAAGTTGAATCTTTCCAATCTTCTTTAACTAGCCTTGGAGCAATTTTACCTTTGTTATAAGAACCTGGATTTTGTTTGTTGTAAAAATAAAATCGTGCAAACAAATTAAAACTAAATAAAGTTCATGAGTGTCTTGAATCATTCAACAAAAGCAAATTGATCACAAAATCTTACTTCCTTTCTCCTTGTACTACATTACATTTCTGAACAATGCTTAGCTGGAATATTGCAGTTGCTACACCCCAAAAGTAATTTTGTCTGTGTATTTGTTGCGTTAAGTATGTCACCATAAAGTCAATTTAATTACAGTGATTTAAAAACCTCCCATTTCATTTATTTTCTTCTTATAAGGGAAATTGTAAAGGTTGAATTTTAACTCAAAATTGGGTCGCTTGTAATAAATGAATATTACTTTTTTTAAACGAAAAATGCGAGTAGAAGAAGTGTTTTATGAAAGAACTATGCTCCGATATTCCCATAAGACATTAAATTAAGTCAAGCATACAAAATTAAATTTATGTTCGATGCTACAAAAACTGGAAAATTTGAGTTCCATGATTTTTTTAAAAACTTATCAAATACTTTTAATACTTCTTTAGCTCTATAACTCTTCTTCTCAGCTATGCCAAAAATTTACACACACACCCCCCATTAAAAATAATTATAATGAAATGTCTTCTACTTGCTTAGCTATAATTTTCCTTTTAATGGAGAAAGAATTGGAAGCGATTTCCTCTCCATTTTTCTTTTGTCATTGAATATGTATGGGCAAAGAATATTAATTAAAAAATACTTATAAAAATTAAATTTAAATGGTTTTCATTGGGGGGGAGGTCATATCTATTGCACCCTTGCAATAGATATAATTAATGTGCATAGAGTAACATTAGTTCATTTTCCCATTTAAAATTTTGTTCTAGTCTTATCTTCACTGTTGGTGCATGTAAATTACTTCGCTAGCTGACCTGTACTACAAAATACTTTCGCATATTTGTGTCTTTAGTTGTTTCTAAGCAGCTTGTATTTCATTTTAATTTAATTATGCATTATACACGCCATTATAGAAAAAGGATAATTTTTCCGTTTGAACTGTAGCACTTAATGGTAGACAAATCGCTTGCTTAATACGAAAATTGTACCGAGTCACTCTTGTCCTTTTTTCCATGTGTATCAGACAGGAAAAGCAGTCGTCTTATGAATGGTGCTTTATCACCTTATCCTCATTATATCCCTAATCGTTTTTCCTCCCTTTTCTTCATATTATTGTTTTTTTGCGGATGTCATTGCTGCATATGCATTTTAAAAAGCCGCTTCGCGAGTTTACAGATTTCTTCATGAACGTTTGTCCGGTAACGACGTTATAGATAAGATACAACTTTCATTGCTGAGATATATGTAGGCTTTCGTATTAGCCATTTGCAGGCCAATGTTTCCAATTTGGAACATCAAATTAAAAATTTATCGAAAAATAAAATTTTATCAATATTGACTTGAAAAAATTAGCAGATGTAGTTGAAAGATGACTTGATTTTTTGATAGAATTTGCATAAAAATAGCCATTTTCAGAAATTTTTGCTTAGCTATCTTGATACCCCCCCCCCTCCCCTTTCAAACTTAATTCATATCTTTCCTTAAAAATAAATCTTTCATTAATTCTTAATAGCTCACTTATTATTTAAACTACCCATAAAAGTATTGTCATAGTCAGAAATGACCAATGTTCCAATTGAGAACCCAGTGAAAATTGGGGGTGCTACAATTTTTTTGTTCACCATTTAAATGACTAATATCATTTAACTAACGACGCATTAGAAGGCAAAATATGGGGGAAAAAAAGAAAATATATATGGATCTGAATTCGGTTTGTAAAAGGTTTAAAAAAAAAACAACTTATTAATTAAAACTTTACCGTATAATTCAAGGGATGGCTTAAAAAATTTCTTTAGATGAGTCAAAATCCCACTAATCAAGTGCTTCCTGTAATTCAAACTAACAAAAGATCCGCTTTGTTTCCTTTTACGTGGTTCCCGCCCTCTTTTTTCCAAAATGTTTTAGGTTTTTGGTAAAGGAAGTGGCTGGGCATTTTAATTGTTCTTTCTCCAATAATACTTTTAATGTCAATATTTATTTCGTGAGGCCAAAGGAAACGAGGCTGTGACAAAAAAAGTTCATTTTTTATATCGCTTGACACGCATTATTACCGTTTTAGTTTAATATACTATACTATACAATTAAATATTTTAAATCTTTTGTTATAAATTATTTTATAATTTTTTGTTTGTTACACTATAAATGAACTGCAGATCACAGCAAAATAATTGAAATCGGGGTCTGCCCCAGACGAAATCGTCACCAACATGGCCGAATGGATAAATCACTGAACATGAAAGATGGCTGAAGGGACCTGGACTGACCCCTGGAGATAGTTTAGGTTTTCAGAGATATCCAAACCAGCAGAGTTTAAACGAAAACAAAGTCATTTTGTGGTGGTCATGTCGTAAAATTAAGTTAAACTCAAAATGGAAATATAGTTTTTAAGTTTAAATGTTAAAAAAGGTAAATTTTAAACATCTTCAGTAAACGTATTTAATAATAATGTTTATTAGGTTTGGAAAGCTTAATTAAAAAGCTAGTATCTGACCTAAGGCGTTGAATTTAAAAGCAAAAGCCAGGTTGTCGTTTTACCTTCATAATAAGCACTAAAAGCTTAAGTATATTGAATGGCCACCATCTTGGATTCACTAAATTTACGGTAACGTACGAGAAATTTTTCTTCCTCTGCAATACTATACTTTGAATTGTTTTTTAATAAAAATAAATAAATACTGTAGGTTGTTCAGAAGATAATTGTCTTTGTAGTGGTCTTTTCTTTTTATACAAAATCTTTTTTAATAACAGGGTAAAATTTCAGTTAAATTTTTAAAAATTCGATTAATCACAGATATTTAAAGTTAAGAATACTTTTGAAAATCAACATTTTAAAAAAATGAAAAGATTGTTTACATCGACAATTGTCTGCAGAACAACTTCCAATTATTTTATTAAAATAACTGAAAGTACTAATGCGATTGTGGTAGGAGGTAAATTTCATGCAGGTTAACATAAAACTAGTGAATCCTATATAAGTTTGCTAAATCAAATAGTCTAGTCATAAGCGATTAATTCTACTTGCACCTACGAATAATAGTGCAAACCTCGTTTTGGTTCAATTAATACTATTCGAATACTATTTCTTACATTAGCCTTGGGTTCTAGAAATAGCAAGCACTAGCTTTATCCGCACGAGACCGGCTGAATATTTATGCTAATAAACAAATTAGAGCATACTTTACTGCTTTGATATAAATTTATTTCCATATATTAGGTATTATGTATGTAATGTATAAAAAGGTAATTTGGGTTTTACTAGTTTGGGTATTGTTCAAGCGGTACTTTCACTGTAAGTTTTGCTTTTCTGTCTTACTTGCCACGCGCTCTCTGGAGCTATGTTTTCTTTCTTTAGTTAGTTGGCAGATACAAGATCCTTGAATCTGTGTTCTTTTTAGTGTACACGTGTCCCCACGCCTTTGTAGCCCCGGATGCGGGTCATGTTGGTAAATGTGTGTGGTTCGATCAGAGATAAAAGGGAGGCGGAGTTATGTCTTCGCAAACCACGTGGTGTGGTAAGCTTAAATACTCCCGCACATCGAAAATCGAAGGACTTCTGCCACTGGAACTGCTTAATTAGTCTACGCTGATTTTTGTACCCGTCTCCCCTCCCCTCTTCTCACTCTATATTGTAACTTAAATGTAATATTCAATAAACCATATTATCTGCCTTAACTCTGGAACTTTACTGAAATATCTGACGTCTCATGTATACATTTATTAATAAATCCTTACTCTTTTACCTAAAACAATTCATTTCCTCTCTGTTTTTGAAAGAAGACAAAATTTTGATTAAAAAGGACGAATCGAGATATTCAGTTATTTTTACGAAAGTCCTTTCTGTCTATTCCTTAGATTCTAGAACAAAAATCACTCTGTTCGCCCGAAAATCGCCAATCGTGGCAACTATGGTGCTTCTTCTTCTCTCCCCCCCCCCCCCCTCCTCCGTTTTTCTTTTCTTACTTTTTTGTTTGTTTGTTATTATTTTCTAAAGTAATTCGAATTTTGAAAATGAAACGGACATCCTTGAATCCCCCTCCCCCCTTTTTTTCTGAGTATGTATCACGTGCGTGCATGTGTTCTGGTTCCTCATAAAGTAAACCCCTTCTGGTCCCTGAGCACACGAAAGCGTTGTTTAGAAGCAACCCTTAACTTGCAGCGTTGTTGAAAAGAAAAAAAAAAATTCTTTACATAGGATTGTTATATAGGAACGTAAGTAACCCTGTGTACCAAGTCTTTCTTTGGACTATTGTTCCCCAGATGGAAATAATATTGCATTCATTATTAGATGCGGAATCACTGGGTATTTTGACAGTTCCTGATTAAATGAATATGTTTATATAGCTCAGTGTTGATATCGATTAAAGCTAACAACCGGGAAATAGAACGGAAATTTCAGAACAATTATACATCACTTCGAGCAGCCCGTTATTTTTAAAATTTATTTTTAAACAAATTTTGAATAAAAGATCTAATTTTAATTGTTCAGATGAAATACTGCGTTATTTGTTGTAAGATGCCCCCCCCCTTTTGAATATTTTTAGAAGGGTGATTCATTTAAAAAGGCATCTACTTCAGTTATCTTAATCATTAATTTGTGTCATACTTTACGTAATTCTGCATAGAAAAATCATTTCTCTAACTAAATTGGGAAAAATTAAATTTCTGCATAAATTAAAATTTTCGTAAATTAAATTTCTGCATTGTTTTTGAAACAGTGACGGGCTGTCCATATAAGAATCCGAAATTGAAGGCTATTTTGGGGGCATAATGTCATGTAGCGCAAATTGAATTTCGCTTAATTTAGAAAAGAGATGATCATTTACGTTGTTCTCCTTAAATGATTTACATAAAATGTCTATAGTGTTTAGCAAATCTACTCTTGTGACACATACCTTATTCGGGTGCACATTGCCATCATCAGGCGCCTCTCATTGTTTTCAGTTGTCGGATTGATTAGTATTTTTTATTAAAATTCTGTTAAATCCATAACAATTGTTTTATTGAATTACTGTAAAACGTCCGCAAAAATGAGCAATCTTTGACGGGCTTTCACTCACTAAGCTAATTACGTCGAAATTTTACCTAATCTCCAGATTACTTGACCGGATAAAGCGGCACTCACCACCGAGGTAACCGGCGGAAAACACGCGCAATTTGACTGTTTCGCTCTGCTCATACCGGTTTTTACCGAAATAAGCGGCTCACCGAATAAAACGACCGACGGAAATAAGCGACGACCACTGTAGTTTAATTATTCTATGACCATTCTGCTGAAATCAAAGTAATTTTCTTCGTTTTTACACTGAAGATAAGCTCTTGTATTTCCAAAAATTTTTCCTATAATTTATTGGTTGTGGATTACTGATGGTTGTAAACAATTTATTCAAAATGAATATGGATGCACCGAAGTTAAAAGTGAATAGTTTAAAATTTACTGAACTATCATTATACTTTAATTACAATGATTAATTTAATTAGTTTATTTTTAAAGAATATTTAATATTTCATATGGAGTAAAACTTCAGAAATTAAAATACTGCAAAATTTTACATCGAAGTGTTTCCTTTATATATATTATTCATCACCTTCTTAAATATTTGTGAAATGATAATTTTTTTTTTTACCTGCATGTCTTATAAAAATTTAATTAGCAATTAATTGTCTTTACATATTTATAAACACTTATTAAGTTTTTTTTTTTTGTTACTGTTTCATATTTAAATGAGTTAGTAATAGTTTGGCTAATGTAATGCGTCATAAGATTTTATGAAAATTGAAAAGCAACAAAATTTAAATTTAACATCCGAGTGTTTCCTCTTACTAATATCACATTCAAAGTGATTTTAATGTAAGTAACAATTTGAATTAATTTTGTACTATGGTTATTATACTATAACTTTCATTCATGGTATAAAACAGGTATCGGCAACCTTTGAAAAGTTGCGGGCTTAACTATAGGATGTTAGCGAAGTCGCGGGTCGTATAATTGGGATTTAAATGGGATTTTGAATGGTTTATATGGGTTTTATACAAGTTTTGATATGTTCCGCTGGCCGGATCAAAAGCCGTGGCGGGGCACATGCGGGCCGGAGGTCACCCATACATGGTGTAAAAAACGTGTTTGTTTATTAATCGTCGAATACTTAAAATTGTTAACTATTCGGTTGCCGAATATTAAAGTATTCGGCCGAACCGAATATTCGGTTTGTCTGCCGAATAGGCAGTATACCTAATACTAACCGAATATTTGGTGCATCCCTTACATTGAATATATAAATTTATAATGTATATATACTTATAATATACTCAAATATTATATTAAAAACATGATTTATATGTGGCATTCGTACGCTGCTATATTCTTCGAAATAATTATACCACTATGCTGTATTTGTGACATTTTTATTGGTTATTTCGTAATTGAAATGAATGTGACGACCAGAAGATAATGCCATCATTGCACGTCTTTGTTTTTAAAGTATATTATGGGTATATTATGTAATGTATATTTAAAAATAAAATGTATAAGCTTATTATGGAACATTCGGAATTTATTCAGCAGTCTAAGTTTTTTCAAATTTTTAATAAAAGGATCCGAAAACATATAATATTTGTGCTCCTGGAAGCTGCAAATTACTTAAGAAGCCAGTGTTGAACTCTTGATAACATCAACATACATTTATGACCGGTATCTGAATTGTACGTTTGTAACTGTAAAGATTTTCAGTTTTTATTAGGGATGTAACTGATATCCGGCCTATCCGGCTGATTTTTAATATCCGAATCATAACTACCGAATATCGGACTTCTCTGCCGGATATCCAGCTATATACTATTAAAGTTCGGTCTATAATGTGCATGGGGACAGGATGGAAAAGTAGTATCATTTGAAAAATATGTGCATTCAGTATATGCGATTTCTCGCATGGTAATCCCAGAAATAATGTAATTTTACACTCTCGCCCCATGGAGTTTCTCAGTTATATTTAATTTGCTACGGAAATCCGATAATTAACTAAAAAAAAAAAAAAAAAAAAAAAAAAAAACACTCCGGTTATTCTGTCTTCAAAATTTATTTACAGAGGCAGGGAGAAATTTTCAATCTTCATTCTTCTTCTAAATGACAATCTTTTACTGAGCATTCCTTTATTGAAGTCTCCAATACCTAATGACTAAAAATTAACCCTTATTTTACATATTGTTTTTTAATTGATTTTAGTTATTTAAATTCATTTATCATTTTCCGCAAGTTTCAATTGATTTTTAAAGTTACGTCTACTTAAGATATGTACATTTGAAATGTGTTTGTGAAATGTTTATTAATGAAAATTATGACATGGCTGCTTGCGCAGACAACCATGTTGTAACATGGTATTTTACCAGTTTAAAAAAGTTGTTTTAGTTACTACTACAGTATCGTGTATGATTATCACTCCATACATAAAGTATTTTAACTAATCTTTTTGTTGGTCTCTGTGTGTGTGTATGTTGGAATGTCGAAAGTCGAAATCAAGATGTAAAAAGTGAAATTGTCTTAAAATTTGGAAACTAATGTTTGGAATGACTTTTTTTAAAAATGAATTTGCCTCCTTGAGCTTAAATAGTAAAGAAATGTACTCTGTTAGGGATATAATAAATTTAAATCAAACGGAATGCAAAGTTCTATACATCAAACGACTAAGTCCAAGCTCCAAACTTGTGCTTTCTTCGGAAACATATATTTCTGAAAAAAAGTCAAATTATAACAAAACTACGACCTCCTGTCCCTTCAGGTGGTACTGAAAGGAAAGCAGAAATGCTAGTTTTTGGTTTTGATTTAAGTAAATTTAATATAAAATGACAAACTATAGGCTAACCTCTAATGAAAGTATTATGTTTTCATCTTAAGCTGTAACAGTTTAATTAAATTTCTTTTTTCCATTTGAATTTCATATTTATGTCCCACTAATGTTTATAAATGTACATAAAACATATATTCTGCAATTTAAATTTTGACTCGTATTGTTTGAGTGTTTGTGAAGTGTTATTAAGTGTACCCCGGTATTTGGAGTACAACTAAGCACTGATAGACATTTATTTACCTGTTGTAATTTTTTTAATATGAAAAAGCTATTTACAAACTCATAAAAATTCATTTAGATGGGAGAAAAGAGTAGGTTAAAGTGTCCATTAATTTTATTTTTCTAAAAGCAAATTTGAGAACGGGAAAAAAAAATCGTATTTGTTTCATTGTACCCAACTTCCCCGATAGACATTTCGCACTAAACGGCTTTATGAAAACTTGCAGTGCTTTCCAGATTCTAAAACACGCACTGAAGATTCTGCCTTTACTTTTGAAGCCAGAATAAAGCAAGATATCACTATTTAGCTACGCAAATAATAAACTCCCTTCCATTGATTATTTTAGTTGTCGCTGGTTGACACCTTTTTACATATCTTCGAGGTCGAAGCCATAGTACAGATTTCAATATGACCTTCCTCCGCTTTTGACCACTATTTGTCTTGCTGTTATAAGATTTTGCTTTTCACCCACTCAATAAGATGCTATTTTCTGATTTCAAGAATTTCCTTAGCACATATTGAGAAAGGAATTTCATTTTCGAGATTTGTTCACCTTTACTTTAAAAAAACAATAGAACAAACGGCGTTTTAAGCAATTTCACCCCTTTCTATCTTTTCCTTGAATCTCCCATTGCTCCGTCACTGTCTGCTGAAGAAAATTTTCCCAAAACTTAGTACTTGGCGAAAGTTGCTCCGCCGTTTTTGCGTCAAATCCCATGAAAAATGCAGTTAATGGTTTGTCTTATAACTTTTCTGCTTCATTTCCACGTATTCTTTCATTTCTTTTGACTAGATCAATTGTTTAGTCATCAAAAACTCATAAAGAATCAACCGTTGTTCCACCACCCGACTATTCGTTCCGACGTCTTTAACTTGGACTTCCTTACTCATTAACACTTTTCAAGAGTTCATTATTTCCGCATACTTACCTCTCGCAACACGCTTTTACATTTTTTTCCTATTCTTTCTTTCGGATAATCTTCTTTGCTACATTTTTGGTTTTAACGTCTCGTCATGGCACTTCGATCCATTTTTCTTCAAGAACACTTTGATACAGGTGGTTTTGATAAGGAGTTTTTTGTTTGTTCTAAAGTTTGCATGGCTAATTACCGAAATGAATTCCGTGAATATCCTTGCACATTAAAAAAAAAATAGAAACTTTGTAAGTTTATCGAATGCTCCGTTGTCGAAAATGTCAGCGATTTTTCTGCGAGTTATTGAGTTTAAAATATAACATTACAAATGTTTAAATGCTATGCACGTAAACGTGCAACAGAAATTCTAATATGTTTAATTCAGAACTTAAACTACTAAAGATAGAGCCCCTATAATATAGAGGCTGGTGCGTGTGCAGACCAGTGGCGGATTAGAGCAAGTTTGTCGGTGGGGGGCGGTTAGTTAGGAGATTGACATATACGTCCATTTTATGGAAGTAAAATAGGATCTTTTACATTAATTTCTTTTGTCTCGGTGGGGGCGACCGCCCCTTTAACTTTCTTGTAAGAGCACTGTGATTCGCAATAATGTTCTTCGTGCACGGCAAAAGATATTATTTTACAGGCAGTGATCGCGATAACGCTTCTAGTTGCGTATTTCAAGCCTTAAAAATTCAGAATACGCCTTAAGAATTTCTGAATGAGTGTTTTTACGCATTGCTTTTCCATATAAAATTAAGTATATTTTGATAAATAATTATGATTCGCTGATTTATATTTAAAAAATCCAATTATTGTACTAGTTTTTGTTGAACTGACATTTATGTACCTAGAAATACCTAGATGTAAGAGTTATTATTTATGCGTTAAACGCAATTTAATTAAGTATTTGAAAATTTAGCATAATTGTTCGTCGTTTTAATTACTCTTTTGGAAAAGAAACACTCCCTCTAAAAAGGTTAAGGCAGGGTGCCCACTGGCTACTAAAAGGAGACTACTTGCTGCTATAATCGAGAATAGGTGACTATGGCGACTATTTACATGTAAAAACAGCTAAAAAGCAACTATTTTGAGGGGAAATGGCATCTATTTTTCTCAGAATATCAATGCAATTTCTGTTTTTCACCTAGAACGTTTCAGTTTAGGGCATGTAACCACACTACTAACCAGGGTTGGCATGGTTTAAACCGACTGGTTTAAACCACGGTTTAAACCATGGTTTAAACCAAATGGTTTTTTTCTCAAAAAAACCAATTGGTTTTTTTAAAAGAATAATTTAAAATTACGAATACTACAGATAGAATACCTTCTAATATATTTTTAAATTATCCTCATAAGTATCAAGAATAATTTTATTATATCACTCTAGATACCTTATTGTTTTATAATTATTAAAAATTATTAATTAAATTATAGGCTGCATTTTTAACTTGTTTCTAAAATAGAGGTTTTGTGTTTTAACAACTTATTCTAAACCTTAAAAATATTATTTTGAACAACTTATCACTATTATTACTGATGAATCTAAGAGCAATATTCCATGCAAAATGTAGTCAACAATTAGTAAAGTATTATATTATACTAGCTGCCAAGGTGGCCAGCTTCGCCGTCCCATACCTTACTATTCTATATACTCAGTCACTTTTTTTGGTCCAAATTATCAGAGTCCTTTCAACGAAAATCATATTTCATGGTTTTAACAGTATTTTTCATGAAATTTATTTAGGTTATGGTTGCTACAAATTTTGGGGGTATCATGACAAAAGCTGATGGTGGCCATGGAACATGTGAATAGATCCGAAAGATTTTGGGGTCCTCATCATGGCACGGTGGTAATGTCACTGAAAATGGTAGATGGCCGAAGTGTGAGGGTCCCGGATTTGGGTCCCATCATGCGGCTGTCGATCTAATGGTCTGCAGTTTTGGTAGGTTTTCTCCAGATGTAACGTGGATACGCATTAAAACCCCTTAGAAAGTCCTCCTGTCAAGGCACCTCCTATCCATGGCAGATCACTCAGAGTACCGTTGCCATTAAACAAACCAAAAAGAAACAATTTGCTTTTTTGTGTATCGAAACAGGAAATGGCTAAAATATGCTTCAACCCATTGCAAAGTGGTTTTTTTTTTTTTAAATGTGCAATAAACGTGAAGTAAAAAAATCCGAAAGATTTTGCTTCTTTGCATATACATTGTTATTTTTTAATCTATCTACTGCGTGATGCACGTAACCAGTAACGAATATGCTTGCTTCACTTGACGTCATTGAACTGTTAATCTGGATTTTTGCACGTGTTATTGTTATTATGCTAATGTTTACATCTAGTTCTTGCCACTCCCAGCATAAAAATATTGTCAATTTTGGTACCGCATACATTAGCGTATTATATAAGTAGATACTAAATATAAAAAAAATAGTATCTCTAAATAAAATATTAAAATTGAATGATTTCAATGTCCACATAAGTATAGCAACAATTTTTTTATTTACTTTGTTTTAATTATTTTCAGAAGAAATATTAATTTTTATTTGACCATTTTACAAATAATTTTATTTATAAATATGTAACATGTAATTATAAAAGGATTAAAAAAAAACCTGGTTTAAACCAAAAAAACCCGGTTTAAACCAAATAAACCTGGTTTTTTGGTTTTTTTCAAATAAACCGGGTTTTTTTCCAACCCTGCTACTAACAACATGATAAACACTGAGCGTAGCGCAACAGGCCCGCCCGTAGATTTGGCAAGAACAGATAAGCTAGATTCATACCGCTTGTGCCGTTCCATTGTAGAGTAAAAGATGTGTTTTCATAATCAAAAAATTGACAAAATTTCCAAAACATAATGCAGCCAACTTCCGGAACGACACAGTAGTATATCATTTACTTTGTTGCAGAACCTCTGTCGAATTGTCGGATTCGTATGCTTTAAAGTCTGGGGGTTTGTAGAAAGTTTCAGTAGCCAGTCGAAATGTCAGGACGAAACACATAGATGTCGCGAGTCTTGGCGATTTCTTGGCAAAATATTGACAAAATTGGTGTAAAAAATAAGCACCCAAAACTCACTCAACCGAGCGATATCGCCAGAATTTTAATAAGAAACCCCCAATTCTGATACTATCTTTTGTGAATATTAACTGTTTCTATCTTGTGTTCTAGTTAACTGATTTACTTCTGACAAAATGCAGAACTTAATTTTAGTGACAATATCAACTTTTATTAGTGGTAATATATGCTCCATGATAATTAATACACCTTCTGCTTCTTTTTAAACTTTAATTTTTAGTCATAAGTTTTTATATTGAGTTTTCTTTTAATTCAGATAATTATTCAATGAAAAATTATGCTAATAATTCCATGATCTAAAATTCTGTAATCTGGATGTTTATTGATTCTAGTGTGTGTAGTTTTGATAGTCTATCGTATTTTGCATTTTTTGTCTTACTAAATACTTGGAAACAGTGGCGTTCCAGAAATTTTTCATGGTGGTGGGGGGGACGACTCGCATGTTTGTGATAAGGGAGTGAAGAATAAACATTTTGTGTGGCAAAAAATTCCTCCTCCCCCTTGGCCACTCCACTGTTGGAAAGACATTGGAAACTCTACTTTTTAATGTTATGTTCTATGAACTTCTACATCTAAGGAAACAAAACTGAATCGCAAGCATTATCTGCTACAGAATAATATAATGAATTTAGTCTTCACAAATATTATTTAGACTTATTTCAGAAAACGAAAATGTGTATTTAACATTTTTAAAATTTTTTTAGAAGATTTCAGTCTGTTTAGATTGTTAAAAAGGATACTATTTTTACCATAAAGGCTACTATTTTGTAACCTGAAGGCTATTATCGGGCTACTGTTTTGTACCCTGAAGGGGCTACTAAAGCAATTATTTCTGTGGCTGTGCTGTGGTGGGCACCCTGTTAAGGAGTATTTTTACTCTTCTGAAAAAATCCTAGATCTATCACTATTTGCACTGTAATGTATGGATTGTCGACCCCATTCGCTTTATAGTATATATACAGGGTGTGTCACGATTCCCTCCCGGTTTTGGAAGGCTTATGTATATTACCAATACAGCAACAAAGTTGATTTTATTGGAGTAATAAATGTTACAAGTTTTATTTTACAAAAGTCCAATTTGTGAACCTTTCATGATAGCGGCGGATTACTGTAATTTTGTCGGGGGTGGGCAGATAGCTTGTTCTCCAAGAAAGACAAAACCAAAGGAAAATAAGCGTGAATGTTTCAAAATTTTATTTCTCTGGTTTCGACGTTCGTTACTGAATTAAAGATGGAAATAAAATGGCATGGCTACTGCCAGAGTACTGCCAGAGTTCGTTATAAACAGCTTTTCAAGTTTCCATATTTATTGAAGGTAATTTATGGCGGAATCTTAAAAGTAGTGCGCACTGCCGAGCGCACACAACTTACACACAAACAATGACCATATAGTCTAAGAGTCAGCGACCACCAGACCTTCGTCATAGTATAAAAGCTGAAACTTTCTCTGCGCATACCCCCAACAGAGGTAGGAACCATCGGCCACTCTAAAGTTTGGATGATCGTGGCTTTGGCAGGTAACAGGTGGCAAAGGTGTATAAAATTGCAGAAAATTTTCGTCATTTCATAAAGCTTCATTTTTTATATGTTCTTCTTCGCAGTACTAGAAATCACTTTATCCCTTGCCAGACACTTTTCCATCGTGGCAAACCCCCGCCAGACAACCAACCTCAAAGTCATGGAAAACTGTTGTGTTCGTAAACTCCCGCGACGAAGTACGTCAAGCTATCACACAGTGCCAAGCACATTTTATACTGCTACTTCTGAACTTTCTTACGCGCGAACTTTCTTGCAGCGCGCTCGTAATAGAATTGCGTTTTTCAAGACTTTGAGGTTGTCTGGCGGGGGTTTGCCACGATGGAAAAGTGTCTGGCAAGGGATAAAGTGATTTCTAGTACTGCGAAGAAGAACATATAAAAAAATGAAGCTTTATGAAATGACGAAATTTCCGCCAATTTTATACACCTTTGCCACCTGTTACCTGACAAAGCCACGATCATCCAAACTTTATAGTGGCCGATTGTTCCTACCTTTGTTGGGGGGTATGCGCAGAGAAAGTTTCAGCTTTTTATACTATGACGAAGGTCTGGCGGTCGCTGGCTCTTGCTCTAATACACCAACAGTCACAAATCGTATGCTCGCATCTTCCTACCACCCGAAACAAATCAGGGTTACTCGTCGGGACATTCAGAAATTGCCTATTTCAAAGGGAGGGACGTGTTTGTGAACACTGCTCGTTTTCAGAAGAGACGGATCCCGTAATTTTTCCTACACAGCGCTCTACCATGACTGGCATCAATCACAGTACTTGCAGTATAAAATTTCAATCATTGAAAGAAAGAAAATTGGGGATTTTCGTAATGCTTTTTACTCTGCCGGATGTTGGAGAAGCAACCAGGAGCTTAAAATTAAAAGCTAAAAGTCTGGTAACGGGTAAATGTTGATATTTTATTAGCCTGCCCCCTCCCCCCCCCCCCCAACCTCCCCAAATATTTGCAAAAAAAAAAAAAAAAAAAAAAAAAAAAAAAAAATTTCAAACCGATCGTTCGAGTAATTTAAAGGTAAACGTTGAACATGTATACTACACCCATGCGTTTATTTTTATTTATATGGACTGAAATGCTTTTCAAAATTACAAACAATTAGTTTTTATAATCGTTTTTCAAGGTTTTTTTTTTTTTTAAACTAACGTAAAGGGCCGTGACAGTCCCGTGGTAAAGGCTTTTGACTCGTAACCAGCGTAAGGTAGCGAGTTCGATTCCGACGTACCACTAAAGACGACCGTGTACATGCATGTTAAATCCGTGGTTCCGAAAGTCCTCGCGGCGGTTGTTAGCAGTTTCCGAGAGGTGTCAATGTACAACATTACAAGGGCGGATTAAAGGGGGGGCGGAGGGGACAACCGCCCCCCCCGAGACAAAAGAAATTAATGTAAAAAATCTTATTTTACTTCCATAATATGGACGTATATGTCAATCTTCTAACTAACCGCTCCCCCCCTCGTGAAACTTGCATTAATCCGTCACTGCAACAATATACTATTCCGAAGGCCCCCACCTTCTGATGAGGATCCATATTGTGGCAGGAAACGCCGTGAAGGACGTATGTAGCTGTAAACGACAAATTCAGTGACGTGAGCTGTGCCCTCCTGGCAACCAAACTTAAAACTCGTGTTACTATATTACAGATTTGACTCGATTTATGACAAATTTTTAATATATTCGACCTATTATAACTTATTTTAAAAGATACATTTTTACAGTGCATTTTTTCAAGTGAAGAAACGGCATTGTCACTTTTTTTAATCCATGTCCTTTTTCCGCATTATATATCAAAATGCCTGTAAACACTTCCTATTTAGCCGATCCTGTGTGGAAAATAGAAATATTTGATACCGACTGTATGCATTCTTCAGTCACAATATCATTAAGAAGCTTAATTCTTTTAAGAAGCTGTTTACGTTGTCACTAATTCTCATTCTATGCTATGTATCTTCCCACATAGGTGAAAAAAAAAATCAAAATGAGTATAAATTGGTAATCTGTTATTTATTGTCTACAACTGAAAGAGTGAATCTAACCATCAGACAGTCATTTCAGCTCTTGCCGAGCAAGTTGTGCCGTTGACCCTTGAGAAACTTGCTTGGTGACTCATTCTGCACGTCCCAAACATTTTTACGCAATTTTCTCCATTATTTGTTGTTTTCAAAAATTCAAAATGGAGAGCTTTAACTTGCAACTGAACTTCCAGCCTTTATTTTCTTTTTAATGCTTTCTGGAAACTACCCAACTTGTTCTTGAACTTTTCTTATTTTCATTTCACCTAGCTCCTCCGAAACGCCTTATTCTTTTAAATTTGACTAGATTTAACTAACTTGCGTGGTAGATAAAGATTTTCTTGTCATTTGGCCTTTTTTTTTTTTTCCTTCTTAAAACCGGATTTCTTAACCGCAGAATTTTAATTAGTGAAAATTTATTAAAAATGCTAAGGTATAAAATAAATTGAAAGGTTAAAGGAATTGTGTTATGCGTTCGATTGTTGTTTGTCTGAATATAAAAAATTTGATAGCATGCTGATAATGTAGTAGTCTGTTTACGTTGAAACATTGCTAAATCTTTTTGTATTAAATTTGCTTATATTGGGGAAAAAATGTTTCAGTTTGGACCATTTGTGGTTAAGGCAAAAGTACATGAGTACTATCTGCCTGGTGTGTCTTGGGTGGAGGGAGGACTTTTTAAGCGGTTCTAACGCTTACTCACGCACATCTGGAGGAAACAGCTCAACTTTAAGACTTTAATCGACATCCGCGCGGTAGCTCCGAACCCTGGATCTTCTCACTTTAACCTGTTCACTTTCTCTTCCCTCGGTCGGCGTTTTTAGTTTAAAGAAATAGCAACTTGTTTTGGGGTTAATTGTTTTTAATAAAGTTAAAAATTGTTACAATTATTTTGAAATTTTCTTCTGGTTTTGTAAGTTTGATCAAATCTGATATTTATTTAGACTGCAGTTGGTATTTAGATTTGGGTTTCCCCAGAGCAAATGGGGCAAGAAATTTTAGGCCTTTTATTTTGTAGCGGGTTTTTAATGGACAAACTGCCCCACATTTTCTCATCGAATAAAGAAAATTCGGAAAATCTCATTCAGCCCGACAAACGATATGCGACCGGTTGTCTCACTTGAATCATACATCCGACGGAATTCTAATCTGACTAATCCAGTAGCGGATTATTGAAAGTTTGTCGGGGGGCGGTTAGTTAGAAGATTGACATATACATCGGTATTATGGAAGTAAAATAAGATCTTTTACATTAATTTCTCCGCCCTTGGACTAATCCGATGGAACTGACTTTATTTTAAACTTCCCCCTCGTATGTAAACGTTTTTAGTAAATTTAGGCATTTATCATAGTGCATTTCCATCAGTAAAAAATATTTTTTTCATTCTCCGCTTTAACCGGAATTTCGTTTAACCGGCTTAAACCCAATCCTATTTGGACCGTTTAAGAGTTTAAAAACTGGGTGGTTTTAAACTGGTTAAGTTAGAAACTGACTTTAAACTTTCTCCTTATGATATGTAAAAATTTTAGGAAATTAACGCATTTATTATAGTGCTTTTCCATCAACTAAATGTTTTTTTTTTTTCCTTTCATTCTCCGCTTTAACAGGAATTTCGCTTAACCGGCCCTATTTGGTCCCCGTTAAGAGGTAATCTGTACTGTAATGCTATCCCTCCAAAATAATGTATGTAACATCGGTAGTTCTTTATTTTAGCTTTGAAAAATAGGGTAACTATTCAATAGGCATTATTGTGTAAGAGCAAATAAGATCGTGTTCAGAAAGTGTTTTATAATCCATGCATTCCATCAGAGCCGTATTATCTTTCTTGTTTATACATATTCTTAAATTTACCTCCGGTTCACTTGTACTCTAACCTTCTAGACTGTTTTGAAACAAATGTGTAAGCTGTAATACTAAGACAAGATTAATTTACTTTCTCCGTACATGATGCTACATTCCGGCTCGCTTTTTATCTTCAATCAACGTGACGACCCACGTTCCTCTTGTAGGCTGAGAATGGTGCTTGCATATTAATTAAGTAATGTTTTGCCCGTTCGTTTACTTGCTGGACCAGTGGTCTTAACACGTTATGCAGTGACTTCTAAAATAACAGGTTTGAATGGTAAAATCAGTTTACAAAACTTGTGAAATTTCAGACTGTCCTTTTCACATGCTTAGTGATAAGATAGTGTGGATAGATGCTTGCTTCAAAGTGAAATAGTCGAGATGTCTCTGGAAAAATTCGTTATAAGGAAAAATAGTTTACTAGTGTTATTATAAAACTCTCATTGGGACAATTACTTTCGACTATTTCTTGATAATGTATGTTAAAACCAGTTAACTCTAACATGAAGTATCGATTAATTTTAACTGATGTATCAATTTTTGATCAAGTATTTTTGATAGTGTTGTTGGATTAAGGCAAATTATCTGCACGAGGGATCTATGCCTGTGGGTGGGGTGTCCTCCTTGGGAGTCTTTCTAAGGGGTCCTAACCCGTATTTACGCTAACGGAAAACTCTGAACGGTTAGGTCGGTGGATGCAACCTGATTTCGAACCAGGCACCTTCCGTCGCCCAGTTCAGTGCGCTACGCACTATGCCACTGGTCGGGCTATTTTTAATAGAATAATCAGTTCGTTTTATTAAACTAATTGTTATTATTCATAAAGTTAAAAATGAAATTGTAATTACTAGAAATTTGAAAAGACAAATGTTTTCGAAATGTAATTTGACGGCACCACTCCGCCACTTGAAATGTGGGCTGCAAATTTGTGCTGTAGCTTTCAACTTTAAAATAAAAATCTTTGTATTTACCTCACATGCATTAAGATACATTGTGTAAAGGCAAAGCCTCACGAGGACCATTTGCCTAAGGGGTAGATGCCTTGGGAGCAGGACTTTTCAAGGGGTTCTAATGTTAATTCACGCTATGTTTGGAGAAAACTGCTCGAAACTCTGGACTATGAGATCGACAGCAGCACGGTAGGTCAGAACCCTGGACCGTCACATTTCAGCCATCTACTAATAATGCCTTTTAGTGCATTACGCACTAAATTCGGGGGAGGTAACCGAATTCTTACAAAGATTTAAAAACAGTGTACAATAATTTCCTTTAGTCATAATTTACTCCAAACTTAAAAAATGATAGAAAGTATTTTATTTTTTCCCCCATTTTCTCTCTCTGTACTTGATAAAAATATATTCTAAAAAGTATTGAAAACAAAATATTTTCACAAAACTTTGTATTTTATCATGTTTTATTATTGAAGTTTTAAGAATTTATTAATTTATTATGTTTATTTATGTTATTTCTCTATATAATGTTCTAAGCCGGATGCACTGCCGGATAGTTGTAATATCCGGCTACTGCCAATTATCCGGCATGCTGGCCGGATAGGCCAGATGCAGTATGTTTGCCGGATATCCGTTGCATCCCTAGTATTGACCACTTAATGCTAGATCATGTTAGTTCTAGCCCTTGTTTAACTATCATTTTGCGCTTATCGCTATATTTCCTCTTGTGGACCTTGCTCCATTAAATCACTTTCAACCAACCAACCACCCAACCTACAAAAAGGTGAAAAAGATAGAATTTCTCACAAACTTAATTATTGCCACTTATTAAAGAAAATGAAAATTTCGAGGGGCTCCACTATCTACGTTTCTGCTGCATTAAATCACAAAATCAAACATTTCACTAAAACTGGGATTCGGGAGTTTTTGTCCGAAGCCGAGTTTACTTGACGGCTCTTTTATTTTCATCCATTAAAATGAAAAGAAATCGGGGACATAAAAGAAATTTTTGATGGCATAGAAACCCTTTTTAATGTTTACTGAGTGATCATTAAAATATTCGATTAGGTTCTCTATATTATCTTCCGTCTAATGAATATTTTTAGAACAAACAGAAATGCTAATGTGAAGAAGTATCATTATCAGTGATCGATCTGTCGATAATGTTCTTTCTGGAGTTCCTTTGGTTATTTCTATTTTTGAAAGTTTTAAGAATTTACTTATAGTGTGCTTTGAGTAATTAGCGGTGTTCGTTAAAATGACACACATCGACATGCTCTATTGAGCCATCTTATCGCGGGGAAATTTTTGTTATCCGAGCTGCAATATGATGAAGCCATGAATGTTGTATTAAATTAAAAGTTTGCTAATCAGTCAAATAAGACTTTCCAGGGTATTAGAAACAAATAGAAAATGTTTCGGGGACGAAATATAAACTTTGATTTTTAATGTGTTTATTTTGTCTGCTTTAACTAATCTGCTTCTTAAATAGTTCTTTGTCACAAACATCCTTAAATATGCTAGATTCTACAAAATTTAATTAATATATTGGACATTACATAAAAGCATATTTTCCATTTTAATTATGGTGTACATATTATTGATAGCTATTTTTCAGGAGCACAAAAATGTATTTATATGAGGAGCATATTATCGCATGGGCAAATCGGACCTTTGCACAGAGCCTCTGAATCTAGTTATTAAATTCTGAAATATTCTAAATTCAGTTTTCAACATTTTTGACCAAGAGGTTTTTGGCGTGGCGGTAAAAACCGTCCTGCGTCAAAATCTTGCCAAGCCTGATTTGAAACAATCGTACTTTAATAAAATATCCAATCATGATGTGAGCTGATTAAATGAAGTATTTAGTAGTGATTTTTCTAGGAAATAGTTAAAATGAATTAATGTTTTTTTACTCTGAACTGCTATTCTAACTACTGTCAGTAGATAAAGGTTACTTAAATTTTTAACTTCAGTCTGTTTATTGGCCTCATTAATACACGAATTTATTTAAAAAAGTGTTTCGTTACAAACATTGGACAGAGAATAGTATTGTAATATCATTTACTCTAATTCTTAAAGGAAACATTGATCAATTCATCCTGCCGATGCTTATCTCATTTTTAAAGCAGATTTGATATTTTTAAAAATCATTTTCTCAAAACGTAGTCTAAGAAACTTGCCCTTGATTAGAGAGCTAGGACAATTAACATAGTGGTTTTGGGTGAATGGTAGGATATCATTTGTATTGAACCGATTTAATGGATCAATAAATTCCTATAAATACGATCTCTAGTACTAAAGCATAATTAGTAATTTTTTTTTTTTTTTTTTTTACGGGACAAACAAGCTGTATTTTTTTTCATCTTGCGTTCATATTTATAACGTTATTTGTTTTCTTTCTTTCCTGTCTCTTATTAGCTAAGAAGTCTCATTCGGCTTTCTTCGTTACCAGTGAATAATTAAGATAATAGCATGCTAAAACTCCTTGTTAGTAAACTGTTCCCCATCGTCTAACAAGATTCAAATGCTAAAAACAAACGCCTGCCAGATGACATGACTAAAAATAAACTTTCGAAATAGATGTCGTCCGTGTCAAGTGCCCCATTACTACGCGCTACGAAGCTTCTGATCAGCGATGAACAGATGGACCACATTCTCATATGCATTAGTCAGTTGGTTCATCAAGCCATTGTCATCGGGAGTGCATAAGCAATTGCTTAATTCATTAAACCGTGTCATTGAGAATGTGTATTGTTTCCGGGTTTGGGGTTCGGTCGCGTCCATTCTCTCTGCTTCTAAACGATATTATGGTTTTCGTTTGACGGCTGTTATGCAATCCAGCTTTTCCGTGAATTCTTATAGATCATGTTCAGATATCAAGAACTAAATTGAACTTTGCATGCTACTCTGTGCTTTAATTTTTACTTGCGAAGGCGGTATGTGAAGGCCAGTGGCGTAGCCAGGGTGGGCGGTCACTGGCATTCGCATGTCACCCCCAGCCCCGAAATGAGAGACAGACACGGGGGAAAAAAGGATCTTAACCCTATTTTTTTGAATATATATGTGGAAGGGAAAATTTTGGACACTCCCCTGAAAGGAAGTTCTGGCTACGCCACAATTGAAGGCTTAAAATTGTCTCATAATTTCGGAGATCATGCTCTATATCGAATCAGTATAGTAGCTCGTATTTTTCTTGAAAAATCGGATCATCTCTCCGAATTTCTACACATTAAAATAAAAAAATACGATGTTTAGAAATGAATTATATTGATGCCATTTTTTATGTAACGAGACTCGGATTGCACAAAGTCCTGCACTTTGTAACTTTGAAGTTTTAAATATATATTTTTTAACGAATAAATTTTTAGTTAGATAAAATTAAGAAATTTTTTTACATGAATAATTTTTAAACGTTTCATATTTGGGGCAGCCTTAGACAAAGGCGGATCCAGGGGGGGGGGCGCGTCCCCCCCCCCCGGGAAAATATATTTACACTAGATAATTGGGGCTTTTAAGCACTTTCAGCTTCTGGGCTTTCCAACAAATTAAGTTGATTAGACACCCTTTTTCCCTTAAGTAGAAAACCGTTCTTCAAACAAGTGCAATTAATAGTGATATTGATTCTCTTCATGTAATAGGAGAGGCGAGCACATCATGATACTATAAAACTATCATCATGTGCTAGACCAGTGGTTCCAATCCCTTATATATAGCCGTTGTGTACTGGTACATTGCTTTGATGTATCACCTTGTGCTAGACAAAAAGTTTTCTTGCAATAATCTGCTAAAAAAGGGGGAATTAGAAAAAAAAGATGAATGAAATAAAAAGGGATTATAAGATAGTCAGAATAATTTAAACATTATAATATGTTACCTTATTTTGCATAATTTTGAACCTTTAGTATTTTGTCTGTTTTTCTCTCTCTTTCTTATGTGTCATTAAATTGCGTATTTTAATATTTCAGGTTATTTATTAGAATTAAATCAAGCAGCTGAATTAGTAATTAATCCATCTGGTAAAACGCAAAGTCAACCAGCAGGAAAAGGTTTTGGTTTAACATGTCAAGGAGAAGCAGAAGACACAGACCTTTTTGCAGACTTAAAATGGTTTGGACCTAAAGGAGAACTAGTAGAAGGGTAACTATTAACATTTTTAGCTACTTCCAAGTGTGCTGGTAGCAAAGATTTTCGGTCCTGTAATTAGGAACAGATTGTATTTGTTTTAACTTATTTTCATTCTATTTTCAGATAGGTAATTTTTTTTTTCATTTACTTATAAGCATTACTTTACTTTTTTTTTTTTTTTTTTTTTAAAGAAGTTTGGTTCTGCTTTATAATTTTTTTCTTCTCGCTTGATCAGATGCTTCATGAATTCCTAGCTGTAGAGGGAGGGGCACATGTCACCAAAAGGCACTTAATATTTGAGAGAATGTTTTTGGGAAGAAAGGATTGGGCAGTGCTGGATCTAGGGGTGGACAAGCCGGGGCCCCTGCCCCGGGCGCTGCTTGCAGAGGGGCGTCAAATCGTCTCTGAGACAAAGGAAACTTGGCAAAAATGTAGGATGGAGGGCTCCAAAAAGGCATGTTGCTCCGGGCGCCAGTTCTGCTCGGTCCGCCACTGGGATTGGGGCATATTTCCCAATTTGAGAGAAGTTTACCTCAAGGGTGAACCCTTCTTTTGGCTCATTTCAGAATGGTATAATAACGGGGTATTTATGAAGTCTTAACCCATCTCAAAGTCATAACATATCAAGTTTTTAAGATAAGAGGAATGAAACGTCAAATTAAAGGGATTTTTCTCCAAGTGTAGATGGATGTCCGGTTCAGAGATGTCGTACATTTCCACTTTGAGCTCATCGCATGCTATAACGTTCTCTCTGCGGTTGCCAATCCTGGTGCAGGTCTTTTATCTGGAATTGGCTCAAAAGTAGGAGACTCCGAGCTGAGTCTGTTTTCATCTCGGTCTGCCGTTCTATGCGGAGGGTCTGGCGCTGCTGCGCGGTTAGCCAGAAGGCATCAGGAAACAAGTCCTATGTATAATCCCCCCCCCCTCTACATTGTTGTAAGTTGGAATATTGCCCCGATCCGATAGAAAAATAAAGGTGAGATTCAAGTTCGCCTTTTTTATTTATAGCATTCAAAATCGTGACATCATAAATTAAAAATAGCTTGGGATTGATAAACGGTGTTACAAAATTTACCTTGAATTCGCAATTCGTGCTATTCCAAATATTTCCTAGGGATTGGATTGACATTTTTCACGAGACAAAAATAAGTGAAATTATTTTCTTCTGCTGAACCATCGAAGATTTAAATGAATTTGTTACGATGGTTATAAATATGTGGATTAAAAGACTGTTTCATGTATCATTTTAATAAATATTTCATGTATTTAATAGAACACCTTTGTATGCAGGCAATATCTATAGCTTGAATATGTATGTCTTAGAGCTATAAAACAGTTACTTGTATTTCTGAAAGTATTTTGTATATTAAAAGAGCATAAAATAATGTAATTCAAGAATATGCAGTATGCTTTTCTGAAGAAAGTTTATATTTCAAAACTATATTGAAAGCTATTTTATCTTAAATTTGTTACATATGCATGCAAGAATACTTGTTTCATCCTAGTTTTAATAGTTTTTCCTTGAATTCCTGCTTTTCTCCGCTAAACAAATTGTTTAATGCATTTCAGGGGTGAACGTGAAACTTTTCCAGAGGAACTCTGAACTTTTTTAGAAAAACTATTCGAAAAATCTTTTTGAGAATGTTTTTTATATTTTTCTAAAATAGTTGAAATTTATGTTAATATTTACATTCTGGTGTATACCTTTTAAAACCGTAATAAGCATTATTGGTGATAGCTGATTTTATGGTAGGGCGGGGGGCGTAAAAACGAAAACTCGCACTATGAGCGCGACTTGGATCACTTTCGGCTTTGCTCTCTCTCTCTCTCTCTCTCTCTCTCTCTCTCATGTTTTATCCGTGTGTGAGCAGAGAATTTTCGGTACTTTTTTTAAAATATACATAAGCCGATCAATGTAATTTATCTATGTTAAGTAAGGATCCGTTAATTTCGCTTTCCGTTCTCCTTGCGCTAACGATAAATCTCTAAACACTACTAAATGTAGCACAGTTTATATTTCTATAGTTGATATTTCTAAAATACGCAAAAAAAAAAACAATAAATACGTAATTATTTTCACATTAAAATTGAAAATGAGTTGGATTTCGCCTACTTTTTGCGTGTTTTGAACAGGATTCGTTGATTTCAATCATAATTAAAATTGCGATTTAAATCTAATGATTTTCTTTTTAATCACTGATTAAAATGATTTTTATAGTAAGTTGATTTTGCAGTTTTAGAATGTGTTCTAAATATAAATATATGTTGTATTTACAACCTGTTTCAAGTAGCAAAGCTACATAGGTCTCTGTCTCTCTGTATGTGAGTAAACTTTTTAAAATATTACGTTATAACTAGGACGCTGCTAGGGGATGTGCTGTAAGGGCCTGAGAACCACCCCCCGAGACCCCCGAAAATTCGAATTTTTGTTAGTTGGATGTCAATAATCAAGCCTTTTTTATGTGAGAAATATCTTTTCCACATTTTTGGGTCCTACCCGAAATTTTGTCTTCGCTACGTCCCTGCATTACAGTATACTCTTTTATTCTTCGGAATTGAAATAAAGAACGGGATAGAAAAATGCAGTTACGTTAACAACATGGCTTTGAAAAGTAATTACAGTAGTCGCCGCTTAGTCCGGTCACGTCGGGACGCATTGAGATTGATCGGAATAACCGAAATTCGAAATGAACGGCGGGACCAAAGTAACAGTGAGAAAATTTAAGAACCCAGTAAATTAAATCAAAATTTACGAACTGTAGTGTAACATTTACACATATTTAAGAATAAAGAAAAAACAATCGAAAAATACATATATGTATCTAGATATATATATTTAATTACAACTTCTTGGGGAAAATTTTCCGAAATTAAAGGCTGTTTTAGGTGCATATTGTCATGTAGTGCAAATTTAATTTCACTTGTAAAGAGATGATCATTTACGTTGTTCTCCTCAAATGCTCTACGTAAAGTCTCTATAGCTTTCAGAAAATCTACTTTTGTGACACGTACCCGGTTTGGGTGCACATTGTCGTCACCATCATCAGGTGTCTCATTGATTCCCGGTTTCGGGTCATTATTTTTATTAAAATTCTGTTAAGTGCATGAATGATCCGATTGAATTTGAATAAAGTTTGACTGAATAACATTTTGATTGAATTACTGTAACACCTCCACACAAACATGAGTCATCTTTAGCTTTTAGGGAGAAGTGAAAGACAATTAATTACGTCTAAATTTTACCTAATCTCCAAAGATTACTTGACGAGATAAAACGGCAATCACTACCGAGGTAACCGGCTTAAACCAGTGCAGTTTGCCCATTTCATTCTGTTAATATCGATTTTCACCGGAATAAGCGGCTCACCGGATAAACCACAGACCGAAATAAGCGGCAACCACTGTATTCAATATAGGATTCTATGTTAAGTCATTTTTTGCTTTTTCACATAGTTTTTCTTTTCGATTGTCCATTCATGCCAAAACTCTCTCCTATATAGGGAAAGGGAGCACCCCCCCCCCAAAAAAAAAAAAACACCTCTCCTACATGGGAGGGAAAAGGGAGTGTTTCTCAGATTTGCAATATAGAGAAATGTCTGACAGATGTTCTGGCTTGTTCCTTCATGGATTATGGGGGCGTCGGCACCTCTGCTTTATAGTATACCAAATCCAGATTAGATCGATATCGGCAGTACCTTCCAAGTGTTTTCATTTCTACCTCAGACTCCCAAATAGTTCATTTTTACCTCATTCAAGAGCCGATAGATGGCAGCACTACCGATCGTTAGGCGGTCTTAAGTTGCTAGATCAAACTCACAACTTTTCGGCTGCGAGACCGACGCCTCTCTCAACTGGGATACCGCGGCCCCCAGAACAGATGTTACTAGTGGGACCTTAACCCCCCTGAAATTTAGATCTTTGTTAACAAAATTCTATCTCCCAATCGCTACCCCCCCCCCTCCTTTTTTTTTTTTTTTTTTTTTTATTGTGTACGTGGAAGTTTAGAAGGAAAACGCGAACAAAAACTCTCTTCCCCCCCCCCTTTCCACTTAGTAATTAAGTGGATAAATTATTCTAAATCCAAGGTTTTTTATTTATAAAAGAGAAATTATTAAATTGCTCTACTTAGTACAGAAGTAAATGCTTATGTATAACAATATTTGTTTATTTTCAATTTGTAAGTGTAAAACAGAATTCACAATATAGTAAATTTGTTTTATTTTTCTCTGTAATGACAGTATTTACACTCCAAGTACAAATTATTTCTGTTGTCTTGAATGTTAAATATGATTTGAATCATCTGTATTTGTTTTCATATTAAACTTGCTTTATCTATGTACTTATTAAAATAATAGCTACTGCCAACTGTCATGAAAACAGCTTAAAATAAGTTTTTACAAATTTTGTTTAAAATAGTATATTACTTTTACAAAATGTAAACAGTTTCCCAATAATTCGTGAAATTTGCTTTCAGTCATTGAGATGTTCAGATGTATATCATCATTACTCCTGATGCTTTCCACGTTAGAATTTCTGTCTTCTTTCTACTCAAATCATCCTCATTCTCCTCACTTCCATCCACATAGTTTTCCATTCCATTCTTTTTTTTTTTTTTTTCCTTTTAGCGTAATATAAATTTTGAACTTAGGGTATTCATTAAGAAAAAACACACAGTTGTCTTACATATAGATCGACTTATATTTGGAAATATCGGTGTATGTATATATTTGTAGAAAATGTAAGTATGAGCTAAAAATAAATCACTCAATAAAACAGTTAGTTAAGCTAAGAGAAAAAGGAACACACTCACAAACCAAATAAATAAATACAAAAAATGACAAGAATAGAAATATAAAAACTATTGAAATATGAAGAAATACATTGGTATTCATTTATGAAAATGCTTTAAATAAATGATTAAATAGAATGAATGGGTCAGAATGTTTGTGGGGTATGCAGTACTCATACCTGATTTACATTCTGTGCCATATATATATGTATACACACACACACACACACACACACACTAATGATTGACATTGTATTTGAGAGTGCTGATGCTTTTCTGTTTATGTCTGACATTTTTTTCAAATATAAAATATTTTTGAATTTATAGAAGTTCAGGCGCTATTGAGGTTTCGAAAGCTGGAAGTGCTCTTCTACTCATGTTTAAAGAACCCACTGCTGATGATAGTGGAATGTACAACTGTACAGCTGTTTATGATAGAATTGAAAAATTACATGCTGGAGTAGAATTAATTTTTTATCGTAAGTATTTATTGTTCTTTTATACATTTTTCAATTGAATGTTCTGTTACACATGAGTTTTCAGAATAAGAGTTTTGACTATTTTTAAATTGAAAACATTTATTTTTGAACAGTTGAATTGTACAAATTCCATTTCTGTAATCTGTTTCTTTCCTCATGCTACTTTAATTTATTTGTATAGTGTTGAAAAATCATCCTATGTAAAAGTTTATGCTCATCCTATTTTTAGCTAGTTGACTAATACAGAAATATATAAACACATGGGAAAAAAAAAATTGGTATTACAAACAAGTTATTTTGTATAGGATATACACAAATAAAACTACATACATTCTGGGAACACTTGTATCCTGAAACAGTTCTCTTTTACAATTATTTAATTGTAAAAGAGATTATACCAATTATGAGATTACACCAATTATGAGCATCTAAAATTTGTTTTTTAATTTTTGTATACAGTATTTAGATATTTATGCATTAAGAATATTTTTTTTTAATGTATCTTCAAAATATGCATAAAAGATTGAAAGAACTGCTTTCATTTGTACATTCTTTTCAGAATTCATCAAATGTGCCACAAATCTTGTGATTTCAAAATTTGAAACTTTGAAGGTAGTTCTAGCATTTTGCATTGCATGATTTAATCAATGTTTGATGAGTGATTTCTTTTATCAAATAGAGAAATTAGCTGAGTGATTTTTATCAAATTTAATTGGTGTAAATAAATTGTGTGAAATGTGAAAAGTGTATTGATGGAAGATACTGAGAAAATTTTGGAATTTTTTAACATTTTAAATCATGAATCTCCGTTTGAGAACAACACATAATATGAAATCTTGACTACAATCTCTTCAAATTTAACCCTGTGCAGCAACTCATCCAAATTGCATCTTGAATTTATATGGTCTAGTCATACATTCATAGAAAATACATGAACAAGCCATAGAGAAAAAAACTAGTTCTCCCAGCTTCATTCAGATAAATACTGGCAAAGTTGAGTTATAGCGTATTTTCCCCTAGCACAGCAATTTTTAATAAGAATTTGACACAATTTAATATCAACAAAAATGGTCTTTCATTCTTCAGGGTGTTTACCAGTCAAGAAAGTCTGGAAAATTAGAAAGTCTAGAAAAAGCATGGAAAATGCACAATGGGTCAGGAAAATTGTCTGAAAGAATAAGTTTTTCTTCATATAAAAATTTCTTGGCAGTCTTTTCACTCTCCAGATGAAAAAGACTGATAAAGATGATTTATGATTAAATAGAATGAATGGGTCAGAATGTTTGTGGGGTATGCAGTACTCATACCTGTTTTACATTCTGTATTAAGGTGTTTCCTGTGACAGAAGGGTCTAAAAGCTATCTGTCTATGCCCAGTGATAAAATATAGAAAGTTTCATTACTATCACTTTGTATTCTTCCAGATTTGAAGTGTAGTTGACCCAAAGATAGAAATTTGTGTTTGAAATTTGGCAGCTGCATTTAAAATTGTCATTTAGACATAAATATTGTCATCTAGGCTTCATAAGTACCACCTGTAACAACTCAATTGGTCAACTCAGTATTGACCAATACCACAAGTAGTTTTGGTCAATATTCATTAAGTATCTGCACTAAACTAGTATCTTTCATAAAACTCATAGTAATTTCTTTCTATCTAACTTAAGTACATCAATAACTATTCCAGATGAAAATTTATTTCAAGTAAATTGTAGCAAAATATTCAAGAATAAAAAGGCGGTGGTACTGTTGAGGGATTTCCCAAAGTAAAATGTATCTGTGGTCAAGAAATTTTTCTGGGAGCTCCCAAAGGTCTGGAGAAAGTCAGGAAATTGACTTTCAGAAATTTAGTAGACGCCCTGTTCTTCCACCCTTATATGCCTGAATAAATGGAGTAAAATATAATTGTGTACTAAGGACACATTAATATTTTAATTAAGTGTAGTACGATTTCACATTATAATTTAAAGCATTTTAAATGCTTTTAAACAATGCATTTCATGTGGTGTATTATATTAATATTTGTTTTATTAAATGCTGCTTAATTATTTCTTGCAGAGGATATTACGTGGGATGAGTGTCCAACAAAACAAGCTCTTGTGATCAACAATGATGGTAAAATCAGGTGTAGGGTGTCTGCAAATCCACCAGCAGTTATATCTTGGAAAAAAGATGGGCAAACTTTATCTGAAAGGTATATTACAGAAAGTGATGGAATTAAGGTTACTGGTGTTACAGAAGAAGATAAGGGAAACTTTTCTGTTCGTGCCATGGTCCAACAGACTGGAAGATTTCAAGCACGTCTCATAAAAGTTGAGGTTCATGGTAAGTTGAGGGGGAAAAAAATTGTCAAGAACAAAATTATCGACTCGCTATGCAACAAAACAAATGCTCTACTGAAGACAGAATTTTGCTTTGGTTGATTCAAAATTGAAGCATGAGAATATCAAATGATTAAAATTTATTTGAAATTATCATGGGTAAACTTTCTTATAAATTTTTTGTTTTTACATTAATACTTTATCCACTATAGTAATGCTTTATCGCCATCTAATTAATTTTTTTCTTCTAAGAAATTATTTTATATATAGAGGGGGGCGAGACATACTACAAACATGATAACATTTCTAGTAAAGATGGGTTTCCACTTAATAAGATTTGTTTAATGATGTTTTTACTGTATATAACATTACTTTGATCATCTTTGCTTTCTCATAACTTATTAAAAATGGATTTTTTTTGTTATTACAATAAAGATTTAAGTTGGCTACTGGACCATTCCATCTTACAAGCAAAACAGAAATTTAAATCTTTTTAATTTTTTTTTAATTATGCGTCATCATTTTTTCAACATGCTATCAAGTTTTCAGTCAGCATGCTGAACTAATAGTAATTAATAGGTTTAAAAAAGTGCAATTTTATAAAATTAACTTGCCTAACTGCTCCAATTCAAAACAATCATTAATTTGAATATTTTTCTTGGTCCCTTGACCTTTGTATTAAATCAACATTAAAAAATTGTTGATAATTTGAAGTTCAAATCTTTTATTCAGAATTTTTATTAAACATTAACAGTTGAAAAATTTTGTTACTGCTGCTATTTTTAAAGGTGCTCTAGGTGAATTTCATTTATACATTGGAGGATAAATTGTTTTCTGTTCACTAAACATATTTCATGAATTAGCTGACTTTAAACAGCTGAATTTTACAAAAAACAATAAGGCACTGCATAATTTTTTGCAGAACTATAACTTTCTGCACTGAATATAAAAGCTTACTCAAATAATATTTTGTTTTGATATATATCTTTGGTATTGGGTTTTCTCAATAAATAGCATTTACTTATTGACAAAATAACCTTTTTCAGCATTTGTTGGATTTAAAATTAATCTTAAGAGATGTAACTTTATAAAATTAAAGCTATGGATTATCCAAATTTTTTAGCGGTTCTTTCAGCTTTAAACAACCAAGTAGCATCCTGTGTATAGTTTATATTTTAGAAATTTTCAGAAGTCTGTAGCTAGAAGGATTTATATAAGCATTGTGTGAGATACCTCCTTATGCCTATTGTAGCATTGTATTGAATATTTCTTTCAAGAATTTTACTATGTGACTTTGCTTGCTTAGCCTCATAAAAATAAACCTTAAATTTATTCTGTAATTTAGGATAAGCTTTTAGTGTTTGCTTTTGTATGTGTCTCACAGTGGCCTAGTTGCTAAGCTCCGTTCCCATAAGAAACAGAAGTGAAGCAGCACCAGCTTGGCCAGTGCTTGTGACTGTGAATTCCTCTCTTGGCTGGGCTGCTGTGGAACCATGGGAGCTGGTTCCACAGCAAAGTCAGCTCCCTCGGTCCAGCAAGCTGGACCTCAAGCAAAGTCAGACTCCCTCCCACTGGGTTTCATTAGAATGGAAGCTTTGTCTTTTTCCCCATCGCAGTCTTGTATAGAGAATCTGGCATCCCAGTTGCCAAGAAGGCATAAGAAATAACAAACAACACTTTTGTATTTGTTTGATTTTTTCTTTTTTGCATAATAAAATTTTAATTGATTTTTGATGCATTATAGTGCCCCCAGAAATTATTGAATTAGAAGAAAATATGGAAGCAACAGAAGGTGATGAAGCAACTTTCCGGTGTCAAGCAAGTGGTTTCCCCAGGCCTATTTATGCATGGCTTGATCCTGTAAGTCTGAACTAGATTAAATATTATATCCCTACATTAATTGTTCATTTTAGTCAAAGTAACCGTTGACATAACTAAGTGGTGGCTATATTTAGCCCTACTCTAAAGTATACTTTCTATTATAAGATAAGATAGAGCACACTCTCTGATATCTAAACCCACCTCGTTTATTCAGGTTTAGTAGTTAATTTATTTAAATAGTTCTGTGAATGCTTAATTTATTCTGAGATGTGCTATGTGTTTTGTAATTAAATATTCTTTACATTCTTGTTTTTAGAATATGAGGAATTTAACATCTGTAGAAGGACATATCGTTGATGCAGATACAGGCACCTTGATAATAAATAGTGTAAAAAAAGAAAATAGAGGACGTTATACTTGTGTTGCAAAAAACCCAGCTGGTGAAGCTAAAAGAAATCTAGAGCTTTCTGTCATTGGTATGAATAGTTTTTTTTTTTTTTTGTAATATTTCTATTTTTATTAGTTAAAACTGAGTATAAACATCATATTTTTTAAAAAACTTGTCAGCTTTACTTATAAACTTTTTCTATTTATTAGATATTTTGAATAAATAGATTAAAGTAGGGATTCTTTGTTACTTTCATGTTCACTTGTCTGTTGTATAGTCATCAGCTAAAACAAAAACCTGGAAGAGTAAAGAGAAAAAGTTCTTTAGGAAATATATTTTACTAGTAATACTGTTAAAAAGAACATTTTGAAGCACTTCAGGATGGTGCCTTATGATGCATTAATACAATATATTTGTTTATGCAGAATGCTCATGGCACTCAAAATTGTTCATATTTCTCACATAATGAATTTATTTAGAAATATGTTTGCAAATCATGTATTATATATACACAGGATGTCCTAAAAAGGTGATAACAGGCTTTAATTCTTTATCTATTAGAGATAAGTGGGCATTGTAAATTGAAAAGAAATGTTCAAAAATAAGATCGTGGGGGTGGAAATAGAATAAATTTCCTATTATGACCATAAATCCGCAAAATTCTAAAATCTGCACAAGGTCTGGAACCAAGCTGTGTGGATTTTGGGTCTTCTACTGTATATATTCAAATTATTGTCTAAAAGATTTTTTCTTTTGAGATTTCACATGCAGCTCAAAAATCAAATGCATTTGACAAATACAGTCACTACAAACCATTGTAAAATATTAATTGTGCCCTGAAAAATTGGACATTTATAATAATACTAGTCTTGTGCAGTTCTTACCAAAGCTTTAAAATGTGAAGAAACACAGCTTTGCAGCAATTAATAATGTCACTTGCAGGCATGGGAAAAGTTTGTCTGTTCTAAGATTGAAAAGATCTCGCAAATTATCAATTTTCCCCCTATTATATTTCTTATAGTGCACTAGCCCATTTCTATAAAAAATAAGATTTCATATTCAGAAAAGACATGCTTTACTTATCTTTATCATCTGAGAGAATATGCAATTAGATTTACAACATATGGAAATTACTACGGGAATTGTAGTCCCGTTAGTTGTAGTTAAAGTAAGACCTATTTTGGTAGTGAATAAAACAAACTTATCAATTGTCCATTTTCTAATGTTTCATTCTGTAAATTAAAATGTTCTAAAGTATTTATTTTTTGCTCAGTAATTTATTTATGTATATTTTGACTGTATATTAAAATAGTTCCTTATCTTAACAGTAAAACCAGAAATTAAAGAATTTAACAACATAACATCTGTAGAAAATAATGATGCTACTTTTGAATGCCGAGCTATTGGAGATCCATTACCAGAGCTAAGTATACGAAAACAAGGTCAAGATAAGCCATTTGATGAAGATGTAAGTATTTTTGCAATCTATTTATATGAAACAGTTAATTTTTCTTTTATAAAGTTAAAATGAAATTTAAACAAATTGGAGTTCTACTGGCCAAGACATTGCTTTTTATGAAAAAAATAAAGAAACAAAAATCCCAGAACGTGACTTAAAAAATTACTTAAAGTCACATTTGTTGTTAAATAATTTATCCCCGGAGTTTCCCCGTACTCCCTTCCTCTCCTACCACCATGGTATGCTCATCTGCTGAGAAGGAGGGGGACGAAATCTCACAGATTCTGTCGTTTCCTTGGTCGAAATCCTTCAGAAATGAGTCACTGCGAAAAGGTTAAGGTATAATTGTCAAATTTTGTATGTCATCTCATGAATGTATTGGACACATTTCACTAATTGGGAATTGTTTTGTACGGGGATCATATACAAATTTAAAAAGTGTAACTTTATGAAAATTAACAGTATGGTTTTTTTCTTAATGGAGTCTTATTTCCGACCTTATTTTTAACATTTTTTCAATTGACACTGCCCACTTATCTCTTATAGATGAAGAATTAAAGCCCATTCCACCTTTTTGGGATACCCTGTATATGCTGTGTGCACAGAGAATGGGGATAGGGTGCTCTTTGTACATAAACATATTTTACCCATTTGAACTGATTTTTGAACCCCAACAACTAGATTTTGAAATAATTACAATTGCCTGTAACTGCTTACAAAGCAGCTATTTTACTTAAGTACTTTAATAAAGTTGCATTAGGGTTTTTTTAAATATTTAATGTCATTGAGATGAAGAAGTGCCATTTTTAATGCTGTCTATATTTTTTTGGTTAAATATATATATTTTTATTTTTCATTTATTTATTTACAAGATTGGCTGTCAAGTATCTTATCAGTATCACTATTGAATAAATAAAATTCTGATATTGTTTGTATTTAGAATGACAGTATTACTTTAAGTAAGAAGCAAGAAGGTGACGAGTCAGTTTTAATCTTGACTATTGAAAGTACTACTAGGACAGATGATGGCCTGTATTATTGTGCAGCAGAAAATAAAGGTTCTCATGTCGAGAGAGTTGGCCATTTGACTGTTGAATGTAAGTTTTTGGTGTTAGTAAAATTTGTATAACTATTACTCGATCATGATATTGTTAACATTGCTTGCAGCTTTGAAAAATGAGAGTGAAAGGGGTTTAAATGGTTTGCTGTGCAAATAAAACAAACACTATAATTTTGCATAGTACTTTATGAACATTGGCCATTTTATAAAATAATTATACTGCTCTAATATCAAATGTAACAGCTGAAAGTATAAAGCAAAATTTGGCTAATTTCTCAAATCATTTAACACTCAAATGTTAAATTAAAAATTGTGTTGTTTTTCAATTTTTCTTCAATCTTATGACACATTACATTCACCTTACTATTACCAACTCATTTAAATATGAAACAGTAACCAGAAAACATAACTCATAATATTAAATGTTCATAAATATATAAAGTCAGTTGACAGCTAATTTTTTTTTATAAAATATGCAGATAAAAATAACTATTGTCATTTCACAAATATTTAAAAAAGTGGTTAATGACAGGTGTGTATCCAAAGCATACCCCAAGAAATGGCACCCTTTACTTAGCTTACAATTTGATATTTAGCCTATAATTAAAACTTAGTTTATGATAGGATACAACCCCCCCCCTTCCAAAAAAAAGGCTACTCTACTGGTTAATAATATTATAAAGGAAACACTTGGATATTAAATTTCCCTATATTTTAATTTCTGAAGTTTTACATCATATGAAATATTAAATATTGTTTAAAAACAGACTAATTAAATTAATTATTGTAATCAAAATTTAGTAACGGTTTAATAAATTTTAACCAAATATTTGGTTATAATTTGACTGAATATTTATTAGCAAAATATGGTATTTGCTGCATCCCTAAAATGGATGTTTTATAACAATTTTATTTACAATATATATTCAAATTTTTGCTGTAAGAGCAATGTCTCTTGTAGGTTTTAAACTATGGAAGGGTGCAGTACTTACAAGAATATGGCCATTTTAAAAATTCAGTTCAATTTTATTTTTGATAAATTTCTTGTGCCTCATTCCACAGTTATGATACCAAGTGCCATGTATTCTGATTTGCCATTTTTAAATTAAATTACCTTTTGTGCATTTTTGTAAGGCATATCAAATGTGTGTATATAGTTAAAGTAGTATGATTTTTACCTGTTCATGTTGTCAGGAGACTTGGTAGTTGATTCTAATTAGTATTTCATTCATAAAATACTTTTATTTAGTTATTTTTTTTAGCTGTAAAATAATCTTTCAAAATTTTATTTTGTAATTACTTACCTAAATAAAGCAATAGAAATTGTTTCCAAAAAAGTCAAAACTGGGATGCTAATACCATTAGTGCATTGGTATTGTGAATACCAATGCATATTGTAATAGTGAACTATTACAATAAAAGTTCGGGGGCCACAAGGTTCAAAAAGGGCAGAGATCATTCTTACCATAGCATTTTTGTGCATATCTTGGCAAAATTTCTAACTATAGTATTTGATTTTCTTTCAGAGGGATATTTTTGTTTCTTAAAGCAGCTATTATTGCATTTCTCTGCTTATGTGCGAAATTTCTGATTAGTCTGAGTTTAAGCCCCCCCCCCCCGTCCCTCTTCCACACAAGGGCAGAAAATTTGGGGGGGGGGGGGGCACTCGAACAGCTAAGAATGGATAACTTTTCAAAGTAGCTGAGATTTTTCTCCTCATCTTTCAGTATGTCTGTGCAAAATTTTAAGCTGACCAGCTCAGTGTTGTAAATTTGTTAAAAATTTTCTGATTTATTGAGAGAGTCTCACAAACTTATTCTAACCAATTTTTTTTAGTATATGAAAAATAAACTTAATTTTTTTATTTTATCCTAATGGTATACATAGAAAAAAAATAGTTGAAAATGAAGATATATGTATATGATTTATCAAAATATTAAATATTTTAACTTTCTGTGTTGACTTGATGTTTTTGTGATGTAAATCATATATTCACATTGTGAACTTTATTTTCTAATATTGATATTGTAGTGAAAGTACTAATAAATGCAAACTTTTGTTACTGCAGTTTCTCCTGTAATGAGCTCAACACCCAATACATTAGTGAAAACTTGGAATGGCAACCCAGTCAATCTTACTTGCATTGCTGAATCTATTCCAAATGCATCCATCTCATGGTTTTATAATGGACAGAAAATTCAAAATGATGATATTTATACAATATACAGTCGCACTGCTCACAGTAATTTAATGGTTTGTTGATTTTTCTTTTTCTTTTATATATTTCTTCATGTTTTTTAAATTGAGGAATCGCAAAAATGCAAATGTGTCATAGCTTGATTTAAAGAGATTTTTTGAAATCAGTAAAAATTGGATCATGCTCATTTTTTCCAGAAACAAAAATGCATCGAAATTTCTTTTAAAAACTGTTTTAATGCATTTAAGTTGCTTTAAGAAGTTACCCAGTCACATCATTTATGAAAGTTGTATGCAGATATAAATTCTTCAATTGCCTTTAATTAAAAACAAGTAAAAATTTTGTTATACTCCAAAAATTAATAATTTAGAAGACTTGCATAAAATGACTAAGGTACATAAATGTATTTGTCAAGGAATGTAAATTGTACACAGGGAAAAATAGGCATTACCAGCTCCATATATGTTAGTTTTAATACTTCTTACTATTGCTCGCTATAATAATAATAAAAAAAAGCAGGGTTTGTTTACTCAGATTTTTGTGTAATTTACCCAAATTTTGTTGTTGTGATGCAAAAAAAAATACATGCATAATGGGCTTTGCATATGCGAAAACTCATATTTCTCAAGATATGGGCCTTTGTGACCCACTTTTATCAGACTTCAATGCAGTCCCTGAGAAAAATAAAAAAATAAAAAAGACAATTCATAGCAATATGTTCCATATGCGGCTGGGCATTATCATGCTGAAGAGAAAATTAGGGAGTTGCAAAAGGCACAGTAATACAACCAGTCATAGGATGTCGTCAATGTACCGCTGTGCTGTCAGTGTGCCTGAAATGACTATCTAAGGTATCTGTCTATCAAAAGAGATGGCACCCCAGACCATAACCCTTGTTGTGGGACTGTGTGTGGCATGCAATTGTCAGGGCAGGATCCCCACCCCTGCCCTGGACGTCTCCAGACACGTCTGTGGTTGTTGTCAGGACACAGTTGGAAACGGGACTCGTCACTAAAGGCTAGACGTGGCCAGTCGGCGCAGTTCTACATAGATCGAGCCCGAAACCACAGTAATCGGACTTGACTGTGTACAGGTGTGAGAGGCAACCTGCATAATGGTCGCAAGCATAAATTCCGCTCTCTCAGTTATCTGTGGAAGGTCATGCTGGATACATGTGTGTAAGTCACATGGTGGATAGTTGATAGCGACGAATCCGGTGTTGTGACAGCTGCTGTTATAATCGTTCTATCCTCCTGTTCTTTTGTGGCCCTTGGTTGACCGCTACCATTCTGATGCTGATATCTACCGTTGTTGACCCACTCTTTCCAGCATGACCTAATAGTTGCATCGTTTCAACACAGATGTCGAGCGATTGTTCGATTCGTCCAGCCAGCTTCTGTTAGTCCAAATGCACGGCTTCTTTCAAACTCTCGCATCTGCTCGTTATACACATGAATCCTTCGGTGAGGCATTGTTACAGCCGACATACCTATCAGATTGAGAATCATTCTTCATATGCACCTGCTGAATGTACAGTTCCGATACATTAGCACTTCCACTATTCATTCATTGGACTTCAGATTTTAATCATTTGCATGTTCAGTCCAAATGTCTTTTGCATACGAAATTTCATTACAATCAGGCAACTCCTTCTTGGGGGCGTCGATCTTTTTTTGATAGTGTATATACCTTAATATTATTATTTGTAAAATAGCATAATTAATTCTTTGAATTCTGATATTAGAATTTAAAAATTTAAATGCCTATGATCTGCGATTTTGTAACCTTCTGGTACATTTCTATCTGTTGTAGTTAGTTTGTGTAAATTAAACATCATACAGGGATGAGATTCTTCAGCTGTTTGGCCTATTTCAGCTTTTTTGTGATTTAGAACAACAATTAAAGAAATATTTCAAAGAGCAAAAATGCTAAATGAATCACTCGTAACTGTAATAGTATAGTCCCTCCTATTGATTCTTCGACCCTTTTAAGTTAGTTACCCCTGACAATACTAGAATCTAATTGAAAATATATTACATGTGCTTGCCAAAGCTGTAAATGCTTGTTTAAATATTTAACACTAGAAAAAATCAACTTCTACAGTGTGAAAATGAAGAATAAATTTAACTAAATAAATACTTTATAAGAGAACTCCTTTTTGAAATCTGTTAAAATGTGACACAGGGCTTTTCTTCATATGTGTGTTCCTCCGAGAAAATGTGTATTTTCATTATATATATGTGTTATATATGTGTATGTGTGTATATATATGTGTATTTTCATTATCATACGGAAAAACTGAAATAAAAAGTATTTTTTAATTTTACTTTAATTCAGTTATTTGTGTGTTTACTTTTCTTTTAATACTTATACAGGTTATCCCACCAAATCCTGGTGAAAGAAATGGAGTAGATGTGTATGGTATTTACAAGTGTCAAGCAGATAATGTCCATGGAACTCAGTTTATAAACATTGAATTGGAAGAAGCACGTAAGTTTAACAATATAAAATTAAATGTCTTATTAGTAACTTTCAGCTGTATTGAACATTTAAAATGTTTAAGTGACAATAAGACTCAAACTACTGTAATAGTCTGATTAAAATGTCTGCCCTGCTAATGCTTTATGGTCTAAAAGAGTTTCCAGTAAATTCTAGTATTCAGCATGGACAACTAGCCGAAATAATTTAATTTCTTACTGTGCCGTTATATATCATTCTTTCAAACATATCTGAATTGACACATTTATCCCAAATCGATAGATCCAACTACTAAGTGATAACACATATGGGAATTTAAATTTCTGTTGGAGGGTTCTAGTTCATGCAAGCTGTAGATAGACCACCTTATACTTCAGTCATTTGTTGGTTTGATAGTTTTAAATTACTTATTTTACTGTTGGCAATAAGAACGAAGTCTAAAAATACAATGTTCTGCAAACGTTACATGATAAGTCAGTGTTAATAATTCTTATGAGAGAAGTCTAGACCGCCCTTCCTATGAAAAAAGAAATTGAATAAAAATGTAAAAGAATATATTTTACTTCCATAAAATGGGCATGAATTCCAGCCATCCCCACCCACATAATTGCATTAATCCGTCACTATGTGCCACTGCTTAGTCATGCTAGTAATGTATTAAATAATGATAAATTTTTTTCCAAGAAAAAATAATGCATTGTTGGATGATGTTCATTATAAGTGTGAAATATATATAATTATTATATATCTAGAAAACATTTTTGTAGCCGTTTTTATAAGGACAATTTTTTTCTAGGAAAACCTTCTTCTTTGAGAGATATCAGGACACTCAAAAAAACAGCTACGACAATTGCATTTGATTTTGGAGAGCCAGCTGACAAAGGTGGTTTGCCTATCCGTGCCTTCCTTGTTCAATATCATGAAGAAACTGAGCCTTATGATGATGCAAGAATGTATGAATGGAGCGAAGGTTCGTTATTACAGTGTTTTCTTTTATTTTTGATTAATTTGAAATTTCAGTGTTTAATTCATAGAAATTTTTTTGAAAAAGGAGTTGATTTTAAGCTGGGCTATCAAATATAATTTAATCAAAATGCCAAAAATGTTACTATGAAGAGGGCAGGTGGGAGAATTCAAACTTTTTGTCATGCTATATCGAATTGCTATCCTTGCTCTGAAGAGTAAATTATGATTGCGTCTTCAGCCAAAATTTGGAAAACTCTTGGTTACTAAGTCTGTTGATATATCGCTGATTTGCTGCGACAATTTCATCTCTCATAAATCCTTACTTTTGACTTGACGTCATAGGGAAAATTGCATGTGAATTTTTAACTAAGTGTCATTTCTGAGTCTTTAAAATTCACCCACAGAGTAGTGGTAGTATCATTTTGACAATTAGATATATTCACAAATCGAGGTAGGGAGGTTTTTATAGGAATATGCAAATTTAAATTTTTTTTTTTTTCCCATTTTACTTGAATATATGAATAATTCCTGAATTTCATAGTATAAAAAATCGGGTGATTGCATTGTTATTTTTTCCTCTCAAAAAAAAAAAAAAAAAAAAAAAAAAATCTTACCAGGGATCGGTCCAGGAACTTTTTCCAGGGTTCTATTTTTGTGAAAATTGCTTATTTTGGGGGAATTTGGGTACTTAAATTTGTGAATTTCAACATTTATTTTTGTGAATTTTCATACTAATTTTTAATAAAAGTCAGCTTTTTTTGGTTAAAACAATTGATAAAACACATTAAAATGTAGGGTAAAATACCAATGAAGGGATGCAGAATGGACCTAATTTTCGTCTGCACCGACCCCTGCTTACTACAAAATTATACAAATGAAGACCAAAAAAATACATTTTTAGCCAGTTTTTCAATAAAAACTATTTATTTTTCATTAGGAAGTACTTTTATTAGAATAATAATTGTAAATGATAATCCTACTATATAGTTACACTGATCCCTCCCTGACACACAGTTTCTGAAACCAATTCCAGCTCAACCATTCCAAGACATAACTTTCATTGCCATTACTCCCAAAAGATCAAAAAGTTAAATAAAACACCCCATAGTTCGTACAATTGGCTAGGAATGTTTCATAATTATGTGAAAAATTATGGAAAATAACCTGCACTATTTAAAAAAATATGAGAATCTGCCCATTCCCTAATTTTTAAGCAATTAAAAAAAAAAAAAAAAATTTTTTTTTTTTTTTTTTGCTGTTTTCAACTTCATTTTATTTCAGAGAGTAAAAAAGGTTAATCATTTGCATGACAAATTTAGGTCTCAAGTGACATTATCGTCATATTGATGTCACAATTATCTGGCTTTGAAGGGAAATTTACGCGATTCCAATTAATTTAAAATAGTTTTTCTAGATTACCCAGTTTAACTTTTTTTCACAAATGAAATGATTTTCTATGAATGAAGCATTGACATTGGAGGGGATGCTCCCACAAGACGAAATCTTTCAAATGCAAAGAGTTTCAGCACGTTTCCAGAAGTACATGCAATTGAAATTTTGACATATAATAAAAATGGAATATGAAGTTTTTTATTTTAATTAGACAAAGATTAAGTATATTGATTGTAAACTTCTTTTTTTCTATTGCCCTTTGCAGTAGCCTCCACAATGGGCTTTATCTTCTAGTGTAATAAATAATAATCTAGTCTGTGTTATGGAACTTAAAAATTAAACAGATTTGCATTGCAAAATTTAATGAAATGTAACACATTTTTAAAAATATTGTTACTTGAGAATTTTTTTTTAAATCTGAGTTTCGTAATTGGCATATAATTTCTTGGAATGTTTAGTTTACCTCATGAAGAAACATCCTAAAAGTTTTTAAAATTCTGTGATATCTGTGTTGTTGTAGAATATGCTCATAAATCATTTTCAAACTAGCTTTAATTCAACATCCATAGTATCAATAATCATCAGTATCTTAATTTCTGAACTGGTTATATAATTGCTTATCATTAATGGCAAACCATCAAAATTTTTTTTTTGTTATTGTTCAAAATTAATTTCATATTAATGAAATTGTGTGTGCTGTTTAAAGTGCATTGTTTGCAGTGATTTTTGTGCTTAAAAGCATGTATAATTTTTAATTTCAGGTTCACCCTATATTTTGGAAAATCTCAGGCCTAAAACTGCTTATAAATTTCGTTTCGCTGCAAGAAATGATGTTGGCCTAGGTGAATGGAGTGAGGAACAGCGAATTGTTACCCCAGTAGAATCAGCCCCTGAACCACCTAAATTCATTACTCCTGGTGGCAATGTTAGCACATACCCTGACCGTTTCCAAATTAGATGGACAGTGCCTTTGGACAATGGTCGCAAAATAGATTTCTTCGAACTCCGATATGTTGAGGTATTAATTTCTTTCACATGTGATTTTAGTGCTAAGTCACTTAGTGTGTAGATGTAATATATTTACATTTTAAATCAATTTACAGGTAGAAAAGAAAAATGGAATGTGGAGACGAGTCGGTATGGACACTGTACAAATTATCAGAGATTGGGAAAATGCGCCTATGTACGAGATGACCAAACTCAAGGCAAACACATTCTACAAAGTTGAAGTCAGAGCTCACAATGACATTGGTCTTAGCTTGGATGCAACTATGTTGTTCCAGACAGCAGCAGGTATTTTAATTGGCAGCATTGATTTTTATATATTTTATTTATTTATTTATTTATTTTTACGTTTTTCTAACATTTCTTTGAATGAATAACTCCTGTTCTCTGCACAGATATTAATTTTTTTCTTCACCTGCACCATGTCACTTGCCTCAGTGCAATGTTCTGATTTCAGCACTTTTACATATTGCTCTTCTTATAACACTTTTTTAAAATTTATTATTGCTGTTCTGAGGTGTGCCAATGAATGACTAACAGTGTGAAATTTCAGTTGATAAAAATTGAAGATTTATTTCTGGAGGTTGTGCGCTGCTCTTATTTAATCTATAAATTAAAAATTGGCAAAGAGAACTTGGTAGTCAGGGGAGAGACCTAATGATTAATTGAAATGACGTACATGAAACATCTGTTAATGAAGATTTAATCAAATCAACTAAATTTTACCTTTATTTGTCAATCTGGAGTTTTTAAAAAGATATTTTCTTAGTCAAGACTCAGATGAAAAGATGAGAACTAAAATAGTTGCCTTATTTTATTTTTAAAAACTAGTCAGCTCTACTTAATAAATTTTTAACACAAATTTTGACATTTTTAAATATAGTTTTTTACCATATTTAATAGTTTACAAATAATGTATTTAAATAAAGGATCTTTAAATAGTGTGAGTATGAATTGATTGCATTTTTTGTGGATTAATTTAAAGTGAAAAGGACACTTCTACAAAACCGTATCTAAAATTTGTTCAAAAATGATATCACTTGTCAGTTTAAAATCAGTTTTTTGGTATAACTTAACATATTAAGGATAAAGTGCTTAAATGCTATAAAACTGTAGTAAGTTACTGGTATGTTAAATTATTTATTAGCAGCAAAAATCATCCCAGTCTACACATGAAAATCACTTTCCAGGTATTGTTTCCGTTTTGCTGCTGTATATTAAGTTCCCTTTTCAGAAATATTTTTGTATATTAAGTCAAAAATATGCCTTATATTTTTATCCTGTTTGTATTTAAGCTTGGTATATAATAGCATACTTTGTGTAAAAAAATGTATTGTAAATACTTTTGACCAGAGAATTTATCCATCATTTTTTCACTTTTGTATTTACTTCTTATTGGTAAATTTTAAATATTTATACAAAAAAATTGTATATCAACCACTGTGCAGGATAAATTTGTTTTCGAGTATCCAACTTCATGTTTTATTTCAATGAACCCTTACAGTCTATTGTCTTAGTGTAATTATGACTGTACCAAGTACAAAAGATTCTAATATTATGGACTGATTACTGTTACAGAAGTAAACTTCAGTTAATAGCTTCTTTCCTTTAAAAATCCCTGCCACTTTTTAAAAATATGGTTACGTAATTATTTAAAGTTACATAAATTTCATAAAAGTAGGTAAACAAATCAGAAATTGCACTGAGCCCTTTACACAACTTTATTTAGGGTGACTAATGGGCATTTTGATGACTATCTGTATTGATGTGTTTGCTATTTGTGTCTTTTTTCTGTTCTAGATCCCAGCAAAGGTACACAAGGTCGCTCTCACATCCACATGCCTGGTACTCTACCTTGCTGTCCTTTCAATCCCCTGCTGCATGACATACCTCTCTTAATTTTATTTAGTCTTTTCTGAGATTTATATTTGGTTTGGTTTAGTTTATTTGGTTTGCATGTGCATGCCTGGATGGTTATTTAACACTAATGCACTAATTTGTAGCTTGTTTATTTTTATTAACTTTGTAAAACATGTGAAGTTTGAAATGTTGGGATTGGCCAGTATAGATCAGTGGAAAGCATATTTCATGCATTAATAATGAAAATATGTCTGATTGAATTAGATGTATTTTTTAACTTCGTAGGTTTTAAAAATATTCCTTGAAGTTAAGTCAATAAGTATTTTCACATCACTAATGCATGAATAGAGAAGCTTGTATAATAAATAGATTATAATCTGCCTGTGAATGGCATAAATGAAATTTATTTTATTGTGAATTTGGAAAAGAGTTTGTAAACATTGGAAAAGTCCTTTCATTCCATTGATAGTAATTATATTTGTCAGTAGTGTAATCTTTTTGTACATATCTATGTATGATTTTGTGCATAATCTATGCTTGAGCACTTAGAGCACCAAATTAAAATAATTGACTTCCTATCTTTTTTAAAAGTATTATTTTACTGTACATCGATCCCTTTTTAGTTAGTATTTGATGACTTAGTGGACTTTCAAAATTTAAATTTAAAAATGCAGTACTCGTGCATAATTAATGTAATGAGAATTAATCACTAGTTTCATTTTCATTTATTTAAAATCATTATTAAATAATTGTTAAAAAGGCAGGACATTATTATTAAATTCTTTTAAGTTATAAATGCAAATTTTCATTTAAATTTGTGAATGCTATCAAATGCTTTTTAAGAATCTTAATATGTAGTGTTTATATTCTTCAAGGAATTAAGGAAAGTGCTATTTTAATATCCTGGTTAAATATTATATGCTTTCTTTTCATGTAAAGTCAACTAGATATGCCACTTGTGCAGAATGATACTAAAATATGTTTTAATCATTTAATACATGAATAGATACTAAAATATGTTTTAATTAAAAATGTTTTAATCAAAAAGGGGATAGATTTTTTTTTAAACTAGCCAATCCTTCCATTTGTTTTCTTCAAAATGCTACTAAAATACCCTTATTTCCAACTTTCATTTAACCATTTTCATGTAATAGTAACCCTTAGTGTGTAATATTTTAAATAACTAACCTTCCCTTTGTATACAATATAATCTTCTGATATGCATTATGCAATTAGATTTTCTCCATTTAGTTGTAGAAAAATTTGTTTACTAAAATATGTTGAGAGAAGGAGTAAGCTTAATATGTAATTTTTGTGCATATTTATATTCGTTTTTGACTGCTGCAAATGGTGTATAAAAACAATTTAACAACATTTAAGGTAAAAAGTTCCTGGTTACTAAGAAGTGTTTAAATTTTTTATAAAGGTTGCTAAGTTCCTAATTTTGGCAGAGCTCATAATCGGTGATATACTTCAGAAGAACTTTTTGAAAAATTTATTGTACATTAGATTATCAAGCTATGAATTTGGAAACTTGATAACTCTGGTTACTTAACTTATGAAAGCCTAAGCGAATGCATTTTATAAAAGTTGATATTATATAAATTTGTAAATTTCTTTGTGATGCTAAAGTTTTTAAAAATCATTCACTCATCTGTGTTATAAAAAACACTGACCTAGGCTTTTATTCATTAAATAATAAATAAATGAATAAAATTAAAAAAATAAATATCTCTGAGCTTTTATATGATGAAAGGTTGCAACTTTGTGTATCACCTAATTAATGTATAGATCACATTTTATTGATTCGGAATTTTTTGTATGTTGGCTGCACAAAAATTTAAATCTTGTATTTACTTAAACTAGTGGTTGAAATTTGACTGTAATTCATTAAATTTTTAAGTTTGAATGTCATTGAGGTTGAACGTCGTTGATCTTTTATCAAAGAGTGTACCTCAATAGTCATTGCATATAATTTTTTAAAAATTTGTTCTATTACGCTGCTGCGAGCATGTCGGGGTAAGTTGAAAAGTCTGTTGCCATGCATGCAAAGGGAAAACTGCAAAACAGCTACAATACCATTAAAAACAAAAATGTTTAAAGCACCAGTGAATTAATGTTCTATTTACATAGTATGCTATTTCTTTTTTTTTAAATGGAGAACTGCAAAAGTTAGTTTTCGTTTGATTATTGAATTTAACAGCTTAAGTGTCAGTAATAGATTGATACCATGGTAATTATTATGATAAATAGGATGTGAAATTCGTTATCTACTGTAAATTTTAATCGTAAGTGAATTTGAAATCACTTTGATATCACGAATTTTGAATAGCATCAAAAACTCGCATGAAGGTAATGCACTTACTCCAAAAATTAAGTTACAAGCATTTATTTTAATGATAGGGCCAGTATGAAGGGTTGGATCTCTAGCCGCCAAGTCATATGTACCTTTAATTAGTTAGAAAAACCAGTTTCACATGCAAAAATACTCTCCACCATTTCTCATAATAGCAGCTATGCACAAACTATTTTCCTGCTATACCATTTTTAGTGCCAATGATTGAATAAGGAATGAACATGGATCCACTGATGTGCCTGAATCCAAGGCCTGATTCTTCCCATATGTAGATCCACTGGTACATAGGCGGTTTAATAGAGTATCGTGGCTCAATATGTTTTGCATTTATTAGTAATTTTTTTATATTTGGATTTGTTTCTTCATAAGTGTCACGAAGAACAGCAACTGAAAAACAATGGATGAAACTTTTTACTGATACATTTAGTTACAGTTTAGAGGATCTTGTTTTAGATACTGTACAAAAGCTATTCAAAGTTCAATATTTGCCACATTTGCCTACCAGTTATAAATACAGTTGATAAAATCATTTAACCACAAGTCAAGCTTGTTGGTCAAGGAAAGAAAGCCCCATGGTTTTCCTCTCGCATGCTACAGCTAATCTTGAGTACTTCTCTCTTTTTAAAAATATTTTCAACTGTTGTGTTGTTAGACAATAAAATGTACATCATAATTTATATTTACTTATAAGCTTAATTGTAAATAGTGAATCGATAGTTAAATAAAATAAAAATTGCTTTCACCTTTCATGCAAGAAATTTGCTCTTTGGAAAATACATGTGCTTATAATTAAGCATTTGATTTCATTATTGTCATGCTAAATAATTAATCAATATGAAAAATAATTTTCCTAGGTTCTGAACATGATCATGAAAGTGAAGGCTACCATGGGTCTGTGCCAAGTTCATTATCGACGGGAGCTATATTAGCTATCATTATTGCTGTTGTTCTTATTATCTTAATTGTAATTGATGTTGTGTGCTTTGTACGTTATAAGTGGGGTGTTGTTTTCTTTCTTCGAAGTCGTGTTTGTGCAAAACCTATTGTCAATGAAAAAGCTAAAGAGGCTGCTTTTGAAGATGGAAAGGGAGGGTAGGTACAATCCTTTGATACTTAATTGTAAATATGTAATACAGTGTTTAATTTTCAAATTAATTAAAATATAAAGGATCATGTTAAGCAATATAAAAGAATCGCCTGGCATGGCCATTTTATTATAAGTCAATCAACACCTGGTAAAAGTTTTTGTTGAATCATTTTGCCTTGTTTCAGAACCAGTTTGTATTTTTACATTTTTTTGTGAAGATTGTTACTGTGTAGCCAAGATTTTTTTTTATTAGATATTTAAGTAAGTTAATAAAAAAATTACTCTAAATGGTCATGGAAAATACTGCTGAATACAACAGTTTTAAATAGAAAAAATGTAAGAATAAAAACCTCCATTCCATATAATTTTTTGCTGACTTAATTTCTTTCTTGAAAAACAGATTAATCCTGACATTGAATCACATTATATATATATAATATAACATATAAAATCAACTATCCTCTTAAAATTCAAAATTTCTTTTAGCTTCCATCAAAAATCTATAGGTGTTTAGCAACTTGCGTTTTCAAACAAAGGTTTTGTCTTTGTATCTAAATTTAATAAAAACGCAATTGATATATCTCCCTTCTTTCACACATGTGTTTGTCTCCATACATCGCTAGAATTTACAGAGACCCAGGCATTTCAATAGCCAATAAATGCACCTTTTTTTTTTTTTAAAACATGTGATTACCTTATAAACCACATGACCCACACTTATATAAGTTAAACACTGCTCAGACTGCAGCTTTTTCCTAACCTCTGATGTCATGTAAATTTGTGTTTAAAAAAAAAAAAAAAAAAAAAGTCTGGTTTAATTTTCGTGGACAGCCATATCTTAAGGACTACCCTTGTGCCTGATTATCAACAAGTAGCAACCCCAACTACTATAAAGTACCTAGTATACCATACATTGTTGCAGTACCCCAAGTACTGCCCAGAGCATATATATATAAATTCTGATCTAATTTAATTTTGTAATTTTATTACTGAAAACATTGACTTAGAAACTATTATTGCTAGCAAAACAAAACATTACACACAACATTTTTTAATAATTAAAGGTGTATGTGATCAGTAACTGTCTTCGAAAATTGTTGTACTTACCAAGTATTTCATTTTAAAATGTACTTTCATTTTATGAATGAATTTCTCATTCGTGGTTTTCTTTAATTATGACATCTTGTTTTAATTTAAAATATATGCAAATGTATTGAAAATATAACAAATGTTATTAAATAGTATGTATATATTTTCTTATTGAAATAATATTGCATTTTTAAAATTTAGGCTTGGACTATTTCATTCTTAATGAAATTCTTTGAAAAATCCAGCCTTCACCCAAATTTTGCAAAATGTTCATAAAATGGCTGTATTTTGTGCAGTTTCACATTTGATTTCATAAAAAAAATTAATCTGCTAAAAATGTCTATGAATGTATGTGTACACTCCACATTCACTAATGTTGTAGAAGACACTTTGAAAATGTAAATATTTAATGTATTCTTCATGCATGTGATTAGTTGCAAAATATTTCTTAAAAATTTTTGTCAGATATAAGTTTGATTTTAAGTGGAAATTCATTTTTGAGATGAAAATGAGCTTGGATCAGCTAAAATTTTTTAATGATCTGAGCTCTTAAACATTATTTTCTTACAGCGGAAATGAAACTAATACCAACAATGGATCTGTAACTGTAGATGTTGACCATGCAGGCAATCCTGAGTAAGAAAAACTCTCCAAAAACATAGTTTCTCATAACTTACATTTTAAGGGCTTGGCTCTCTGAATAGCTGCATGAATTGTGGCTATGCATGAGTTTTCTTGATCTGATATTGCTTTCTGCATGCATCTTTGTCTCGGTGTGGACTTACATTTCTCCTAATAAATCTCTTGGTTGGTCTTCTGTTAAACTAAATTTAGAGACTGTGATCACATTTGTAAATGTATTCCTCAATTTTATTTATGAAAATTAGAAAAGTAAGTTAAAAAAAAAAGCTGTTCATTTTATTACATTTTAATTTATTTTAAATATAGCATCACTGTTAAAATTACGTAACATTTTTAATGGAGATCCGCTTTCATTGTCTTTTCTTTTCCTTTTCTGGTGTCTTTCAAGGCAAAGCTTGAAGTTCTTAAATTATGAAAGCGGAAGAGCATATACAAATGTGGTCTATCTCTTTCATGCTGAAATGTACTTCTGTTATTAACAATGTCCGCTTGTTTCCGATAATTTCAATGGTTAGTCATTATATTATTTTTTTTATGCTTTTAAAATCTTGAAATCATCAAAGCAATAACTGAGCTTTTGGAGAACAACTTGAGTCATATGCAAATGTGTTGAAAACTACCGAAAGATGTAAATTTCAATAACTGTCTGTTCACCCTTCTCATTAATAAGATATGCTAAATTATTTCAATTCTAAGCTGCACTTCCAAATTTCAACATGTTTTTGTGAAAAAATAAACAGTGTGGAAAGGTTATCTAATATTTCCAAAATTTAAAAAAAGTTTAATTATTTACTAATTAGTTTTCCTTTTATTTATTTTATCAGTATTAAAAACTTTTAAATATATACATGAACCAGTAATTGCTTTAACTGCCAATATTGTGTTTCAAAAATGATTAGTCTGAGCTGACTTTGGAACTGATACTAGCATTGTTATTTTCCCACATGGTGTCATGTTCCATGCCATCAAATGTATTTGTTAAATAACATTTTTTAAAAGAAGGTTTTATAGTCTCATTGGATATTTTTTGTCTAGGTAACAGATATCTCTTGTACAATTTTTGAAGCACTTGCCTTCTCGATTTTCCCGGATGTTTTAAAAAGGGGTTTTTCCAAATGCAACCAGTTTTCATGCTTTTTGTACATAGTCCTTAAAATGTCTTTTATTAATGCTTACATCAATCAACTGGATTCGTGAAGGATTTCAAAGAGCTTCTTGTCTTTTTTTATCACATTGAGTTTGCTCAACATTCCATAATTATAGCATTCATACATTCACTTTTTTGAACTTAGACGATTATGTCTTTAAAGAAATTATGTTTCGATTATGTCTTTGAAAAAAATTGTTTTGGGGCACTAATTTCTTGTTAAGAATTAACAGGGTAATTTAGGACTGTTTGCACAGCATTACAGTGGTGTTTGGTTTCTTGTAATCTCCAGATTTTCACTTTATCACCCTTTGAATTTACAAAATAATTTCGTGGGATATCGAAGTATAAGGGGTTTTGTACAAACTTCCAATGTTCTTGAATTCAAATGCATACCTTGTCTGCAATTCAATGATATGGCATTGAAACTGCATAAGTTTATCTTCAAAAATTGTGGAAAGTTTTTGGCAGATTGAAAAGTTCTCTGCCACAAAGAAAATCCTTCACATATGTTAATTTGATAAAAACACTACCCTAACCTCCAGAGAAATATATTTCGGCTGCCGCCATCACAGCCGTCTTCAATCTGACGTTCCCGTGGGAATGACGCTCCTCCTCTTCTTCCGCGCCGTTCTTATTGCGCATGATGTCATTCCATGTTTCGGCTACGCTGGCGTGCATCATGTCGTTGATGCTGCCCTCTGTTGTTAGTATTTCAAATGATTCTCGTAAGTAGGCGTATGTATGGTTATTGAAGTTGGCTATTTTTTGTATTGCTTGAAAATCTATTGTAATGGGGGTGTTTAGTGCAGAGGCGGGATAAGGCAGTTGATTCTCTATTGAATTTAATGTCGTTAATATGTTCTGTTTGACGCTCTTTAATTTTTCTTTTTGTGACCCCAATGTAGCAGCCAGTTATTTCGTTGTCGTTATTTTTTATGTTTATTTTATAAATTCCTGCGGTGTCTGTGGGTTTTATTTGGTCTTTCTCGGATCTGATACGTTGAAAAATGTTTTTATTTGGCTTGACTGGAATTCTAATATTTTTCTTAAGATAACATTTTTCTTACTTTTTAACTTTTTAATCCTTCACATAATTTTTTTACACCAGCCTCTTATGTTTTAAAATTCTCTATTCTAAATTCATGAATGTCTTCTGCTTTACATTGCAGCATTTCTATTGTGACTGAATTGGCAATGCTTTAGATCAAGTATCACATGGAAATTGAGCAATATTATCATCTACTTCAGGATACGTCTTTTTTTTTTCCCCCTTTGGTTCATTGAAAGACAGTTGAATATTTACTAACAAAAATCATATCGCATTATTTATGCCATAAATGTATATTTGTTTAATCTGTATCAAAGTTTTTAACCACTGCTCCATTTATGTTTTTTTCTGCATACAAAATAGCCCTCCTTTTCATACTTGTGCCATAGTGAACTCCATGACATTACCAATATCTTTGATGTTCAGATAATAAAAAAATCCTAAATACAAAGTTTATGATAGGTTGAATACTGAAGCTAAACTGCAGAATTTGAGGAGTCATTGATGCTGGTGGTCAGAATGGACAGTTTACATTTTTCCATTTGAAAGGGGTAGAAACTAAATTTCCCTCATCCAGTGAAATTTTTCACACCCGATTTTCAGTAGCATTAACTTTGGAAAGATAGCATGCGGCTTAGATTTGAATAAACACGGTGTAATCGTGCTGATACATTTAATTTAATGTTTAACATTATGCTGACCTTAATTTACATTTGTTTGAAAACTATACAGTGATGAAACAGCTTAATCAAGTTGTTGAGAAATTGCATTTAATGGAAATATCCAGTGACCTATTTAATTTCAGTGCTGATTTAAAGACAAAACGAAAGTTCGTTTTCACATTTTGCTAGTTATTTATTTAAAATAAAGTGATAAGGATAATGCCAAGCACAGTGAAAAATGTTTAACATGAAACTGAAAGGACCAAAATATTTTTTAATGTTAAAAGAATTTTGTGTTAAGCGATTCGTAATAAATTGCATAGTTAATGCTACATCGTTTCATGTTACCAATATTTCATGTTAAACGTACTTAATTGTATATTCTTTTGAGTTATTTAAATTGAAAAAATTAACTAAACCAAAAAGAATGCCTCATACTTAATTTATTGTATCAACAAGAAAAGTCTTAATTGAATAGCAAAGCATACTTTTAAAAATTACTATTCAGTCTTACCTGATAAAATTGTGAATTAATTGTAAGCTACTTAACTTTTTTAAATCCGGAAGCATTTTGAAAAGCTTAAAGCAGTTAGTTGATTTTAGTACAACATGCTGTGAAAATTGTTTAATAAACTATCAGTTTATGACTGAAAAAGTTAGGATTTCTTTATTTAGTATTGTTAATTCTACCCACTAATTTAAAGCCATAGAAAGGAGGGATAACATACTTAGGTTATACATACCTTGTATCAGGGTTTGTGTTCGATATTGATGAGTTGTGTTTGTACCATCATTTGCTTGCTCCTGAAAAGCAATCTGCCAAATACCTATCTAGCTCTTCTGCCACTTGTAATTTTAAAGTTGGTTCTTTTGTTCATTGTTCCTTTAAGGCAAGTGAATTCTTGTGCAGCTGTCATGTGAGCTCATTTGTTTAAATGGCACATCTAGCAAAACAGTTCATAATATCTAAGCCTACTAATAAAAGTTAGTCTTATAACAATTTAAAGAATGTTTAAATATATACTTTTAGCTCTTGAAGTAGTTAAGAAGGCTGGTTATATGAATATTATTTTTTAATTATAAATTTGAAAAAAATAGAAAAAGTGTATTTATAGCTACTAGGAGATATTATCATGTGCAGAAACTTCACTACTTCCCATCAGTTTTTCCTTAAGTCAAGTTATACTAAGCCTGGATAATTTTAAAAATCCATGTTTTTAAAATAGTTTAAAGTGGTTTCTAGCAGAATAAAGTTATTTTATATTTTTACTCATATAAACCACTAGTGGATTAATTTTTGTTTTCTAAGATTTAAAGTGGAATCATACTCAAATAAAAATACTGCCCAAGAATCAAAAATATGTGTACACACACATCAACTAATTAATTATTTGAAGTTTTTAAGTATATATAAAGCGAGTGTTGCAACTTTTTAATACATTTGATACAGTTTCGATAAAGTATTAATCAATATCTTTTTCTGGAGCTAAAATGGATTTTAAATACCACATCTGAAACTTTTGCGAAATTATTTATAGACTAAAATTTTTATATGCAGTATTCTGTGCTGTATATTCAATAATCAGTTTATAAAAGAATCAGTTTATCTATTAACTTTTAATTATTAATAAACAAATAAATGAAAATGTATATGGTCTCTTGGAAATTAACATTAACTGCAGTTTCAGCAATTCGCAACAATGCTTAATAAATTTATTTTATATACCTCTCGTTTTATGTGAAGATATTAACAGAGCTGTAATTTTACCTTGTTTTAAATAGTTGATATTCTTGAAATGCTTTCTGTCTGAAGTTGGCTGTGTATTGGTCTACTTTCCATGCTTACAGGAAGCTTCATGCTGTGTTTCGCATGATCCTTCTTATTTAAATTCTGTTTTAAAATGCAATACATTCTATTAAATTATGTAAATTTGCTATGTTACTTTAAAAAGTACTTTTTTGTAACTGAGTAAGGAATCCTGACCAACGGTATGAAGTGTGCAAATTACTAAAGTATTTGTGTTTCAAAACAAAAGAAAGTTTGAAAATTTTTCTATGTGTTTTGCTAGTATATATTCATTAGAATGTGAATTACAGAAAGCTAAAACATATCTATTTGTTCAAAGAATCTTAACCGTGTGGTTTTATTCGTTTATCAAAAAGTGGCATAAAGAAGGCACTGCGATTCTTTCATGAGGGGAAACTTGCATAAACAATTCTTACCCTTTCAGAAGTATTTATTTTTAACAAGGTGACTGCTAACTGAAATATATCAAGGTATTTTATTTAAAATCCAGTGGTTGAGCAGACATTTTTGACTCTAATGTGAAAGAGAAATCTTTTCTATCCTTGAAATGCATATTTCCTTTTTTTTTTTAAATATAAACTTCTTTGTGTGTTCTATTTTATTGGTAGAGAAGTTACCAATATTTGATTTTTATTTTCTGTTAGTGGTGTTTTCCTATACTTTTTCATTTATTCAAATCTTGTTCTGTTTCAACATTCATAGTTTTCCCTCCCCCTTACATAATTTTATTTTACTTCTTTTAAATGATAGCGTTGGTTTAATAAACAAAGTGTGTTCACTGCCGAAGACTGAAAAAATTTCCGATTGAGATGATCATACCTTCCCATGAGTATCATTTTGTGTTTTTTACACAAAGCTTTTATTTATTTTATTTTTTAACACCAATATTTTGAGTGTTTTTTCTATTAATATTGCATAGTTCATTGGTTATTTGGCACCGACTCAAAATTACTTAGGTATACTAACATTAGTTTAAGAACTTAGTTATTAAGGTTAATTAAGAAAAGGCTTATTACTTTTTGCTTTTGAGTTTTTCGGCGGTTTAATTTTTTTGTTAAAGTTTTTATTTTATAATTTTTTGTGGCTATAAATGCAAATTAACAGCTTAGTGACGTCAAATTGAGCAAGCGAATTCTATACATTCATCTGTGTACGCCACACAGTAGCTAGAATTAAAAAATTACGATTACGCATGCTCGAAAATTCAAGAAATTTCGGATCTTTCAACAGTTCTGAAATTTCCAATTTGCAATATTTGACGCATTATCATACCCCCCCCCCCCCCCCCCCCAAAAAAAAAAAAAAAAAAAAAAAAAAGTAAGAAAAGAAAAGAAAAAAAGTCGCCAAGCGGTACACATTTCTTTATGGTTGCCATTCAAAACTACAACCGGCAGGGTATTTCACTCCCGCTGAACATCGCCCACGATGCCGCCAGAACCAACACTAAATGAACATCAAAATGTAAACAGCACCGGATACGGAACATAGACCAGTTCTTTTTAGCTGTATGAATTTCAAAAAAATTTAACAAATTGAACTTCGGAAATTTTAATAACATTCAAATACTCTTTTGCGAAACGGCAAACAAAAACAAAATGTGTGCGTGGGATTTACACATTCGCATGCGTTAACATGATTTATTCAAAATTAAAGCATCGACGCATATGTACGTAAATTCAGAACTACAAAAAATCTTAAAAGAATCATTTTAACAAGCGAAAACAAAATGTACACGTGTGCTGTGTACTGTGAACGAAGATGTATAGGTGGTTTGATGTGCAGTTTTAAATGGTGACGTAAAAACGTTGCCAATATCCCTTGCAATGGACGATATCGATACGATGCTATTTCAATCACGTGTCGGTGGAAAATACAAATTTGAACTAATCAGATTGAAACATCGAGTGTCAACTGAAACTACATTTAAGTTGATTGGTTGGAGGTTACGTGTTGGCTGAAAAATGACGTCGCACGGACACCGTTCATTTAAAAAAAATCAACTCTTCTGGTAATAGCATCTAGCAAATATCAATTCAAGAGCTTATATGCCTTGTTAGAGCTTCTATTTTATTTTATGAAAACTATAAAATTTAAGGAATATGGAATTTTCACAAGGAAAAGAAAAAAGATCACTAAACGAGCTGGCATTAAAAAAAAAAAAAAAAAAAAATAGCTATTTAAGTCATATTTTATGCGTGTTCATACATTACAATCAGTGAGTGAAAAATCAATCATCCCCTGTTTTCCTACCCTTAGAGTTGGAATTTTTTTTCCAAATCTATATGGGACCAACTTCGGGGTATACCCTTTCCAATAAAAGAATTATCAAAATCGGATTACTCTGTAAAAAGTTATACGTGGTCATACATAAAAATATATATATATATATATATATATATATATATATATATATATATATATATACATACATACACACGTTGACTTGAGAACCTCCTCCGTTTTTCGTCGGTTAAAAAGAGGGTTAACAAGTATACAAACTGAAAATCTGGTGATACAGGCCATGGTGAATATACTTTTTAACAAGGTATTCTCTTTAGCCTTCTTGATGCTTTTCTGGTATATTACAAATCCACCATTTGCAGATGGAAGCAGATGGCATCTATAAAGTGCTGTTTGTACCTATATATTGGCAGTGATAAATTATTATTGCATTCTCTAATTAGCAAATGTTATCTTCGATGTGGAATTCTATGAATTTCTTTTTAAAGTGCCTTTTCATTTTCTATTGAAAACAAAATTTACAGAGCACTGTGATAACAAAAGCCACTAAAATTGTGGTTTGCGAATAAAGACTGGATTTTACATGAACATTTAATTTTCATCTGAAAAATGTGTAATAGGCTATAAATTAGTATTGCACAGAATGACTAATTTTACTGCTCAGAACAAGCAGAGAGCTTGTCATCTGAAAGTGTTGTTCGATTAGCAATCGTGTAAATATTTTTTTTTTTTTCTGATGCCATCAGGCTTAGCATATTTGCATATTAGGCTATTAATAGTTTAGAATCAGGATTTCCTACTCAAAGTTTTTACAATAATTTTATTGGTTTAGCTTCTGTCAAAAATATAATATTGAAAACATTCAAAAGATTGTTTGAATGTTAATGACTATTAACATCCTACATGTAAATAAACTGTTAAATTGCAAAGATGTTACGAATTGTACTCTAAGTATCATAATTTCAGGAAAGGTGACAACTTTGAAAAGAAATCCAGAACAGAAGTAGATAATCCAGCTTTTGAGTGAGTAATTTTCTAGTTATTATTTATTTATTTTTAACTGCTATTCTATGTTATCACTTTTATTTTGATAATTACACTCTCGAAAAATGTTTAAAAATCTATTAAGTTTTGAACTACTAATTTTTAAAATTTTGCTGTTGATATATTGGTGAGTATTTACAATTTTTGTAATATATAACAACATTGTCTTCATTTCATAAACTGTATGTGATATAAAAAGTCATTTCAGTGAAAATTTTTATATGATAATTGCTCATAAAATAATAATAATAATAATAATAAAAACACTGGAAATCACTGATTGAAATGTTCATGTAAACATTCATATAATATTCTTTTGATTGATTAAAAGGTCTCTTCTTAGGAAAAAGATTTTAAAAAATGTTTTCAAATCTCATTGTTTTACAATGCTAAGTATAGACATTAATAGAGTAGTTGTAGCAATGTTAAAACATGAAATAGTTTGTCTTCAAAAATTTGATGTAATATCTGAATAAGTGCTTCATTACCTCAGCTGAATGCATTTTTATATGATTACTGAACTGTTAAACACAGCCGAAATCATGTCTTACGTTGTAGGACCAATATGCAAAACTATTACATGTTCAAATAGATAATTCAAGAAGTAAAAGATCTTGCTTTCCATTTTGACTGAACTTTTCCATCTGGAATAGCTTTTTAGTATTATTTGCAGCACTGCCTATGAATTCATTGCACATTTTCAATATTCTCACACCGTTTTAACACTTGTAGCTTCTTTTAGCAAACTTTTGATCACTTATTCAACAAAGTTGGTCATTCATTATATCAATAATTTCTGCACTACAGCTTAATAGTGCTTTAGTTAGTTACAGTGCATTATAGTTTCAGATTGATTTGTAGAGAATTACTGCATTGGTTTAAGAGAGTAAACTGAACCTTTAAAATTTTATTATCAGCAATTTGCAATCAATGGCAAGAAAGAGAAGGGCACATTAAATTCTTACTTTAAAAAATATTTTGCAAATATTGCAAAACACTTAGTTTGTCTGAAGTTAAAATTTGTGTATGTTAATTACCATAAAAAAAAAGTATAACTATATTTAAAAAAAGAAAAATCTGTCGTAATGTCAAAAATTTGTGAATTTGATGCTTAATAAAATTAATTTTAAAAGCTACTTATGTTAGTAATCTGTTGCTCCCATTTAAGGTTCATTTTTCCAGAATCTGTACTATTACAGTAAATGTTAAGTGAATAGAATTTGAAGGAAATGGGGGGGGGGGGGTTATTATAACCATTTTTGGCTTGAATGCAATATATATATGCATGATAGATTAATGTATCGTGTTTACCAATTACTGAAATTCTAAGATGGGGATGATCTTTTCCTCTAACTAGTAATAACTTTAAATTTTATTTAATAAATTTAAAATTATTTTTTTTTAATTACAGTGCTCTCCCAGTGATCTGAATTTAGTACTCCAAACACACTACTAATCTACACTAAGATTAAAAAAAAAAAAGTCGGAATTTGAATGAAAATATTATTTGATATAGAAAGAGCATGACCATCTGAAACAAAATAAATTCTTACATAATGGATGGTTATCTAAATTAATTCTTGTGTGAATTAATTTAGATAACCGTTTACACACTAATATTTTTGCATGTTATTTTCTGTGAATCCTTCACTAGTAAAAAATGGAATATTAAATCTAGTGATGGGACATCTAAATGGTTTTAACAGAATGATTATTTAGTTGTCTTTGATTTAACTCATTCACTCTTAACAGTTGTGGCAGAAACTGCTTGGCAGAACAATTTAACAGTTGAGCAATTTAACAATACACATTTCATTTAGTAAAACATTTTGTGTATCCAATTTTAAAACAGTACATTGTACATATATTTTCATTTTTTCCCCCCTCCCACACACAGAATACTGCCTTCTAGCTGTTACTACAGATTTCTGAGAGAACACTGTGCTTTGAAAGCATCCAATGTGATATGAAATACATATACTATTTACGTTATGTAATAAATGTCCAGTTCTTTTTGTTTTTATGATTGAATTAAGCATCAAATCAAACACTTAATTACAACTGTCTTTATAATAAGAAAGATAAAGATTTTTTCTCCTGTATGGCCCAGTGAAGTCCCATTTTTTGATTCATCTAATCAGATGGCACTGCCCTGAAATGATGGGTAACATAAATTGTGGGTATTCTAGATTTCAGTAATATTTCTCTGCCCCATTTAGCAAAGAGAAGGAGCCTCTCAAGTCGAGTGAAGATACTGACAAAGATAATGAAGTGGCTAATGAAGATACTCCCATGATTCAGTCTGCTGGGTGAGCTTCGGGAACACATCATATGCTCGAAAGCTTTTTACCCCTTTTGTCTTTGTCCTACTTGAATGCACTCTTCATTTCTCACTTGTGAATCGTCTTAATAGCATGCCACATGTCAGAAATAAATTGCCCTATTTCAGATTAAAACTGACCTATTGCACAAATATGAACATTTGCAAAGCAATAATTTTAAAATTTAAATGGAATTTATTTAGCAATAAACTGATTCATAAACCCAATAAGTTATTCTTGTATTGTAGAGAAGACTTTTTAATTCTCTTGAAACTAGTTGTACATAAACAACAGATTTTTAACATATTGGTGTAGACACAACTCATGTTTAGTCATGTAAATACTAGTCTTAATTTTAATGGTAATTTTAAACAAAGCATTTGAATATATATTTTTTAAAAATTGTTTTCTTTGACAATCTTGTTTTTAATACATACTAATTTAAGTGTACATTTAGCTCAGAGTTTAACTGTCTGAATTACTAAATGAGGGGGGGGGGGAATCTAATTCTTAATACAGTAAAAATAAATTTTTTATTAAGTAGAAACATATCTTTTATCGATATATTTTCTCGCTATTTTGATAATTCTAAATACACCTTCCTTTAATAGACATTTAGCTTTAGTAAGAATTTTTATTTTCTTATTTTGTTTAAAAGATGTTTTATTGTAACCTAAATAAATTATTTGCAAAGATGAAAATTCTAAATTATTACAGCTAATCAAATTTTATGAGTTTTATGATTAGTTTGCATAACTATAATTAAATTATTCAAAATTTCTACATGTGGCATGCCAAAACTGGGTAATGTATTGACACATTCTCAGTTTTTATTCTTGCTATCTTCTCACACCTGCTGTATTACTGGATTGTATGAAAACAAGTTATCAGTTTTTAGACTATGAATGCCAAGCATTTCTTCAGCAATTAATTTGTGTGGATGTTGCCTGCGTTTCTGCCTTGATTCCCTTTGTTGCTTTCTGAAATTAAAACAAAAAGTATACAGTTGTATTACTGCACATTCACTACACATCTTTCTTTTGTTTTGTTTTCATTATTCTTTCCAGTACTTTCTTTTATTTTGTGGTCAGTGAACTTTCTTGCGATTACGAACACTTCATTTGGGTTGCTTTGTTCAGGATTGTATGAATTTTTCATCTGTGTGATTTATTTTATAACTGTCTATTTGCACATTTTTCTTGGTCTAGATTTTTTTTCTCTTTATCTCATCTGTTTTGATTTTTAAAAATCTGAAATTTTGGATTCCCATTTCTCAGCTTTTTGAAGCATATTTCTGGATTTTTTAAAAGTTGTATTAAAGAAATGACAAAAATCTATTAAAGATGGAAAAATCGCCAATTTATTTATGTGCTAGTAAGAATTTCATTCTCATAATAGTTGTTGAATGCCTCAGCTAATTTAAAATTTTAAGAAATCTAGATTACAATTTTGTTTATTCAGAGAGATTTCTTTTTAACATGTAATTATATGTCTTATCATATGACTTAAGGCAAAAAGAATTGCAGATGCAATAATTATGATGCCATTAGTAATTGATGTCAAATTTACATTGCAATATTCCCTGCTTTAAAATGACCATATATTGTAATCAAATTTGCTAAGTAGTTGATATCTGTAATAATGTTTCCTGTTCTGAATTCATATATTTAAAGTTATATTATCATTAATTTAATCTATTTTGAAGGTTTTTGTTTGACATAAGTGTTTTATGGTACCAGAAAATGTCATTAGTGTTGCCAGACTATTGCATCTATTACATTGGCATGCATTATCTTCTCTTTAGTACTTGTTCATGGTAAAAGGCAGCATGAAAATGTATGATTCTTGGTCTAATATTTAAAAAAGCTATTATATTTTCTTCTTAAAAGGAAGAAATAAATTGCAGTTATAACCTGAAAAAGTAATTGTTTGAAATATGTTTTGGGTTATAACATGGTTTTGAAAGGAGATCAAGTTGTACAACTTTTGTATGCATCACCTTTATGTATTACTATCTTGTAAATTATTTTCAAGCTTGACAGAAATGAAATGTTATGTTCCAAAGTCAGTCATATTCTACTACAGTAGCACTTCATCGAAACATTAAATATTGAAAATAAGTAGTAAACATATTTTGTTCAAGATTCAATTTTTAATAAAATAAGATTTCCACAAATGTAGACATGAAACTTAATCTTTCAATGCCATTACATATAATACAGAAATTTTAAACAAGGATTCAAGCAGTAAAGCTGCATTTTGTTGAACTCAGTTGAATCTGCAGCTTGTTATGGTAGTTATCATGTCTTTTATGGAATACTGTTATGTTTATAACTTGAAGGAAGAAGAAACATGGATATTTGTAGTAATATATTCAAGCTCTGCCAGTGCATATTCTTATCACTTAATAATGTGAAGAAGGAAAAAAAAATGTATATAGTAGTAATGCACAATTAGTTTTTCTCTACAGTAATCATGCCTTAACTATGCTACTAACATTGATTTGCCTAACATAAATATCTTATGCTTATCTTAATCTATGTGCACTGTTATTTCTTATTTTATTCTTTATCACTACTTTCAAATACATTAGTATGCTTTATATTAAATTGATTATAATTATGTAGTGTCTAACCAACTATTAGAAAAATTATGGTAACGGTCTTTTCTATTGCAGTAGTTGCAACTATTGGCCTGAATATGCTTAGAAACTTTTTATGCATGTACATTTGAAGAACATAAAACTTTTATTTTCTCAATAACATTAAAGAAATTGAACTCGGTTTCATGATAGAATTCATTAAAAGTATATTTTAAATTCATATAATGCATGTAATCCAAAATTATAATTATGCAATTATTAAATGCATGCACACGTAATAGTTTTTTGTAAATCTTAACTAAAAAATGACCAAAATAGAATTCAGATTTTGTTCAAAGTATTTTTGCTCAAAAATTATTACATCCATTGTTTTCTACCAAAAGATCGTATTTTGTCCTTTTAAAAAATTTAATTGTGGATCAATTTAGAAAAAATCATGACATTCCATAACTTAAATGGCTGTCGGTGGAATAATGCTAAGTAATTATTAAGATCGTGTAATCAACATTGAGGCATACCATCCATTAGATTACTGAATTTTCTTCATCACACCAAGTGCCCATTCTTGACAGCTTGTGGTAGTGATTCTGTATTGCTAACAAAAACCTATTTAAGGTTTGACACAGTCGGTGAGACCCTTGGTTTGGAAGGTTTTAATAAATAATACAGTAAAACCTTGATACAGCGATATGGGACCAAATAAAATTATTGTTCTAGAGGGATATATCATTATATCGAGAAAAGATTATATTGCATGGAAATTCTCCGGGACATCAAAATTTTATTATAATAGAGGGATTTATAGTTGTATCGAATATCATTGTAACTGTACAACTTAATTGATTCTTCTGTTGGCTAGATAGTTTATTAACATAGAGAGCTGACTAAATTTCACTTTTTATAAATTAATTCAGAAAAAGAAATGTAAGAAGTTTTAGGATAGTATCTGTGATGTGATACTTCATGTGCATGTTCAAATTGTTAATGTGTAAGTATCAAAATCATATTAAAAACTCCAAATTGAAGCCTGTGAATTTAACATGACCTATTATAAATGATTTACATTAGTATAGTATGTGAATGCTGGCAAAGTACTCGTGAAAAATTCACAAGAAAGTAAATATTAATTGTAAAATTATCTTGAGTTCTTTGCATTTTAATATTTCAGTTTTAATGGGCCAAAAGTTCTACAAGTTTATGTATTTAAAGGATAATCATTTTACTAAAAATTTTAAATTCTTGATTTCAGTAGTAATTTATTTTTTTCTTTTGTGTATAAGAAGCCACTACAATAAATTTCACATTAAAATTTTCTTGAACTTAATATTTATTATTTTAACTGTTAAGTTATTTCTGTGTAAATATAAACTAAATTCTGATGTATTGCTGCAGTGCTTATTTTGGTTAAGATACTGCAGTTAGGTTCAGGCACTTTTTAAAATTATTCCTGATCACTTCTTAAATCTTGAATCAAAATTTGCATAAAAAGTTTCTAAGAAATCAAGACTTCTATGTTTGATTTCTCAAAAGCTAATGCACTATCTTATATTTATTTATTCATGGGCAAAATAATTTAAAAAGATAAAATTACTTGTGCCGTAGATACTTTGTAGAAACTGCTGCTTTTATTTTATTAAAAAATTTAGTTAATTACTTCAACAAGTAACTTAAATTACATTAAATCATTTTTGCCCATGCATGCTGTAAGTTTTCTGTATTAACATTACTTGTACTACAATGTTTTTTTCTCTTTTTCCCCCCCTTTAGTGCAAAAGACACCAAAGCCAATGATGGTACCACAGAGGACATAAAAAACAAATCTCCAAAAGGATCAAAGTCTAGTATTGCCAAGGATAGTTTAGTGTAGTGTGACCAAAGAAGTTTAACCCTATCACACATGTTAGCATTGATGTTAGATGCTAACACTTTCAGTGGGGAAAACTGTGAACTTTATTATTGTTGTTTGACGAATTGGTACAAAAAACATTTACATTCAGCTGCTTTTGTCGTACCAAAAAGTTTAAAGAATAATAATCTCATTTGGGGAAAAATGTTCACAGGACAGACTGTTCAGAAGTTGATATCTACTGTATTTTGCCTCTATGTCTTGTCTTTGGGCCTCATTTGTCAAATAGCTTTTCAATCAATTTTTACCTGTATCAAAGTTACAACGATATTCGCCACTGAATGGAAACTGTGTGCAAGTGACAACTCCAGTGTTTTTATTTCTTCCTCATTTTTCCCCCATACAATTTTTACTGATACGGTACAGTAATTTATTTTGTTCATCATACAACTCTAAATTTTCATTTTGTAGCTCATTCAAGATCTGAACTTTTTATTCTGCTTTCGTTTGTATGTGTGAATATCATTTACATTAGCATTTGTTTTGTAATTTAAATTGTGTGGTTCATTTTTGGACTTCACTTTTGAGATTATTCATTCCTGTTGTATGTGTTTACAAGTCATTCCATAATTTTAAAGATTTTTTTTTTTTTTTTTTTTGGTTGTTGTTGTTTTTGTCGGATAGCTTAATGGCATATTTGCATTTTCAAATCTTGGCAAATAGTTATTAAGTTATCCAAAAACATTTGTGTGTTGAAAGTTATTGCCATTTTCAGTTTTGGCAATTATATATTTTTTCTATTTAGTCTTTCCTTTATTGAACTAATGTTATACACTGCTTTTGTATAATTTTCTTTTCATCTATTTTATACTTTGTATAAACTATTCTTGTGTTTGATTACATCATTAGAAAACACTTTAAAAAAGCCTAATATATATATATATAGAGAGAGAGAGACAGAAACTTTTTTTTTTTATAATTTAATTCTTGTTTATGTAGCATTCAACATAAATTTTTCATGGAAACAAACAAACAAAAAACTATGAACTTTTAACTATGTACATAATGTGGTTATATGGCAGAAATGCTTTAGTTTTGTGTGGGCTTTTTTAAATTTCTCATTGCATTTGAAAATTTATATTGAAAAGAAAATAGTTTATATATATATAAGTGAAATATTGTGCTCATTGCAAAAAGAATATAACTGCAGGGGTTTTATTACATGTTTTTTAAGTCCAGTTTCATGTAATAAATTTTAATATATTATAAATTTTAGAAACATTAAACCTCCTTTTCAAAGGTTCTTATTTTTTAATGTATCATTTTACTTGCTATTAAAGAAATTGATAAATAATTTTTAGTCATATTTAAGAAAATACCTTACAATGTTGCTAAATACAGCTGTCTCATGTTTTACAGTGTGTATTTGTTCATAAACTATTCTATTGAAGGTTTTAGTGTTATGTAAAATAGCAGATGAATTTCAAAATATTCCAGTACTTTCAATGTATTTATTAAGACAGTATACTCTACTCAGGGGTCCCAGCAATTTAAAACCCCTGAACTGTCAAAACTTCAATGCTTTTTAAATGCCATTTTATCATGCATATAGATTCTAGGGCTGTTTCATCTAACATTCTCACACCCATAGATTTTCACAGTTAAAGCATTAAACCTTTTGAAGATGGCTCTATTATAGTTTCTACTGTGTATATATATTTTTCTGTAAAATAATTCATTGGCTTCATACCCCTGTCAGATTTTGTAGATTTACAACAGGGTAAGTCAACTACAAATAAGCAATACTTCTCTTTTACAAGAGAGAAATCTAAGAAAAGCAATTATTTTGATTTGCTTAGAATAAGGATTGAAGTCTATGGTGCAGCATTTTGACCATCTGCCATCATTTAATCGACAGTAGTACTACCAACTTCAAAAAGTTTAATAGCCCACAGATCTTTATCTGGGAGGAGGGGGGGGGATTATAATTTATTATTAAACATTAAAATGATTGTGCAAGATTCTAAAAATACTAATAAGCAGCAATTCCTTTCATAACTAAAACATATTTAGTGATTTACTTTTTGAATGTATTATAGCTACTGTTTACCATAAATGTATTTTTACTATATATACATAACATGAATGACTGTAATATTTATGAACTTGAAATTGTAAGTTTGAGCTACAGATTTACAGTGAAATTGAAGACAGCTGTATCTTTTCTTAATTGAAGGAGAAATTCAATATATCATGATTTTTAATTCTTTTCTATGGAAAAAAAGACTATGTGCCCCTCAATAATATCGAGTCAGTATTGGTGCAGCACCATTTTTTCATTGCTTTGCACAGCAGATGATAAAGACAGAAATGAAGCATTTATCATACATCATTATAACCTATATTCTACGTGATGTGTGCTGCAAATTTCTAGCCTTCTTAGTTGCATGAAAGCATTATTATATATGTATATATATGATGTAAAAAAAAAAAAAAACAGACAAAATATTGAAAAAATTTGCAGAATTTGGGTGCCAGCGCCTTAACATCTGTAAGAGCAGCTATTTTTCAGCATATGAACTACTTGTGTAATTATTCCGAAAAAAAAAAAAAAACTGTTTGTTCTCAAACATGCAAGAATGCTTGCTGCTCTCTTCTTAATTTGTGATGTTGTGTGCATGAACAAAGAATAAAATCTTGTTCACAAATGTTATATGTAGTGTGCTGTTTGCTGTACTATTTTCTTAAGCTTTTTTTCTGTATGTAATACTAGTTGAAGTACTTGTTCCTCACATGAGAATAACTTAAGTACACACTTAGAAAATTACCCGACCATCCCAAAAAGAGGGGGTGGTGTAGTTTAATTCTATATATTGCATACACCTGTGCAAAATTTCAAGTGGCAATTTTAAATTTGAAAATTTACTATTTAATGAAGTAGGTAAATTTTTTACAGGCATATATTCCCCACCTCCATTCCCCTCCCTTCTTATTTCCTCTGCAAGTCTGTCCCTAATGTTAAATTAATTAGTCTAACAATGCAATGGATCATTAATGGCCATCTATTGTGTACATATGATTAACATTTCATTCTTAGAAATAACTTTTCATACACATATTCAAAGTGAAGAAGAGGTAAAATACATACTATCTTTATACACTGTTTCAGTATGAGGTGCACTATCATGAGCAGTTGGAAGATGAACAAAATATACATTCAAATGTACGTAATCTACCTATGTGATAAAACATGATTATTAAATGGGCCCAAAAAAAAAAAAGTCTCCCAAGGAAAATTAAAACTGCACAAGTAATTCCTGATATTGATTCAAATTAGCTACAGATAGAAACAGGTTTAGAATTGGTGCTTTATTTATCATATAGTCTAATCGGTTTCTAAGTTAAAACATCACAAGTGATTGACCAAAATTGGCTTGCCAATTACAACTGACTTGTTGACCACCCCGGTTACATATGCTTTTCTAGATTTTCAACAAAAATTTGTTTTCATATGACCTATGCACACCAGGAATGGATTTTGACATAATGAAAAACTTCTCTTGTTTTTAAATTTCATAAACATTTTATAAAACAATATGTGGAGCTTTAGAGGTTTCCAAATGCATTCTGTTTTATCAAGTTTTTCAAAGCATTGGTGGATTTCAATAGATAATTTAAATACTTTATGCATGCAAAATGATGATACTCTGGGAATTTTTAAGAACTGAAAATAACAGCAGGCACTCTGTCAATAATAAAAGAAACTGCAACCTAATCATTTTAAAAAAACTAAATATATGCTTTTCAGTTTCTGGGTGATTGGAATTTATTGCAAAATAGGTATTTTAAATCATATTGTTCCTAGAGTTAAGTATAAATGTTTCAAAATAGCTGTTTTTTAATAATTGCTTAGCATTTTCGGAGGGAGCCTGGATCCCTTGTCCTCCCTTAAATGTGCCCCCTAAGAGTAAGCCTTTACAAATGTCTGTATTCTAACATATTGCGCTTGAAATAATATTTCTCAACTGCCATAGTCCATAATGTATTGGAATCTTAATGGTGTTCCTATACAATTGAAAAAACAAAACACATTAGTTCATAATTTTCCCCTCATTTCTTTTAACCAGCAGGGAAAAAGCAGCTAAAACTCTACTATGGCTCCCTCCTGTGATATAAGTGCCTTTAATGGTGACTTAATTCAGTTATACCAACTTGAAAAGAATTTTTATATCTTCCGAAACTTAATGTACAGAATCCAGAAGTTTATTCTACGTGAAAGCTTCCATAAGGACAAAGCAAGTACTTAAACTGTTGCATTTACCATTTCATTTCTAGAAGAGAGATGAAAACAAGAAACTGGAATCTAAGTCTGCACCATTTATTCACATTATTAGCATACCTGCCAATTTCCAGTGAAGAAAATACTGTAGATTTATGTGGTATCCCAATCTTAAAGTCATAAATACTTACGTGAGCCCAGTTATGGTTTGTGAAATGAGCATTTTGCTTTTTATAAAAATTTATGTTTAACATGTTAGTTTCACTTAAGAACGTGATGTTAAAAATAAAGTTTGTAAAAGTCCATGGGGGGAAAAAATCATAAGTTTTTTCTTAAATGTACAAAATATCTGCTTTTTCGACAAAAAAATACATAGTAAAATTTTCAGGCTTTGAACTCGCAAATATTACAATTAAAGGATTTACCGTATAATTTTGAAATTTCCAAGAATCCGTCACAAAACAGAATCGGCATAAACCCAAATTTCTTTTATCATTGGAGCAAAATACTATATTATATTAGTCCCTATGAATATACCCTGATAGCAGTAATCTTTCAGAACTGGAGGAATAATAACTATGCCTATTGGCTTCAAAATGGGTTTTTTTTTAAAAAAAGGTGTAAAAATAAGGAGAACAGTAGAAATCATAAAAATCAAGTAGAGTTGGCAGGTATGCATCAATGATCTTCTAGATAAGACTAGATTCTTGAGTTTTGATTTTAAATAACCATTGGCTCAACTAAATATAGGAAACTAAACTATGTTTTTACTATGGTAAATCAGGATGCTTATAAAATAAGAGAAAATAAAATAATCATTTATGTGTAATATCACAATCATTCTAAACTTATGTTTTATCTGTTGTGCAATATAAATTAATATTAAGTCAAGTAGTCTAAAAAATATAATAAAAAAGAAACAACTTTTATTAAAATATGATATTTACAATGATGCAGCATTCTTTTTGATTTGAAAATTCTAGTACGTTACATGTTCACTGTGGAGTCTTTAGATGATTTGAGTTTTTGAAAAGTGACTCCTTTACTTTCTCCAGTGAAATTAATACTGATACTCTGAATTGAAGGAGTGTACTTTCTGTAAATAAAGACAAAAGAGAAGGAAAATGTTATATAGAAAATTAGCTTTAACAATTTAATTTATAGAATTAAAAAATGAAATTGATAAAGTTATGACAAGTGTCTTGGATTATACAATAAAATAATTATAACTTTTATAAAATTTTGTCATTAATACAGTTGTGTATATATGTGTATGTATATATATATATATATATAATATATAATAGCTTACTTACGTAAAGTGAAATCCCAAGATAATCCAATGAAAAAGTGAAAAAAAAATAAAGTAGCTAGCACATGGTGCCAATTAACGAGCTTATTCCGGATAAGTGTTTAAATATACCCTTTTAAGGCAATGAAAGAGTGGAAAAATATACACACATACATACTAGGGCAGGCTGAAAATGCACTTTTGCCCCGATTTTCGAATTCGATGAGAGCAGACGTTATCCTTTAGGTTTTTAATAACTGCAAAATTTTTTTGGAATCGGACAATATCTTATGGTGGAGCCAGCACTTTTAAAATCTGGAATTTGAGCCAAAACAGATGTTTTTTCCCTCAAAACACAATTTTTGCAAATTTTCAAAATAGATGTCAGCCAGCTGCAGAAAAGTTATTCTTTGGGTTGGTTAATAACCGTGTATTTTTTTTCTTTTCTTTATTTTTAAATTGACACTATACTTTTAAAATCGGGAATTTGGGCTAAAATACTTTTTTTTTTCTCTCCAGAAAACACCTTTGTGAATTTTCGAAATCAATATCAGCAGAGTGCAGTCCCCATGCACTGCACTAGGCTCTTATCAATTTCAAAAATCAGTGCAATTTCTGACCACCCTAATCTATATACAGGGTGCCCAAGAATTGTTGGACACTTTATAAAATAAAATTTAAAACATTCTAAATACAGTAGCATTAAAATGTAATTACTAACTAATTGCATACATAGCAAAATTAATAGCTTTGATTATGATACTTTGATGGCTTTTACTACATCTAAATGTTATTAAATTTCATTCTGAGTATTTGAAAGCATCTAATGTGGGATGAATAGCCTCTGTGATTTGCTGCTTGAGTTCCTGTACATTAGGATATACAGCCCCATAAACAATATCTTTGACTCACATGAAAAAAAAAGGTCAAGGGGCTAAATCCTGAAATGGACCTAACCATTTGTATGTGAAATGTTCACTAAGGCAATAGTGCACAGATGTTGATTGTGTGAAAGTAAGCCATCTTTTTTGAAAAAACCCATTACCAAATATTTGCCAGTTGCCATGTTCACTAGGCTTGTCTAAATCTTGCCAAAGTACTTGACACCTAGCTCCATCCATCAGATTTTTTGGTAAATTTTAGGAAACAAAAATCTACCACTTTTGTAAGGTTGCCATCAATCAAATATCCTGTTCATGTAGTTATTTTTTTCTCATTTATAATATTTTAAATTGTAGATATTAACATTTGAATGAAATGTTATATTTAAATCACACGAAAATTTTTTTTAAAAAAAGCAAACATATGCAATACCTTGGCCTGCCAAATCGCTGTTTGTGGAGAGTTATTTCGATCTCTGTAACTTTGCTTCCAAAAATTTTAAAGGCTTTTACACATTTTTAAACGTACTGTATTATTTTATTATTTTTTTCTTAAACAAGGATATATAATTGTGTATTAAGGCAGAACAAAAATGGCCTTAAATTTTTTTTTCTAAATTTTAATTTAGTAATAGTGAGGAAAAGTTGCCTTTTAAGTTAAAAAAGAAGATTTAAAAATTTGGTTGCAATAACTACAACATCTTGAGGTTCCACAAAGAGCTGTTGTTTAAGTTTGTAAATAATTTAAAAAAAAATTACAAACTTTAAGATTTTAGTTTAGTAAAAGTGGGGAGGAAAGTAGCATTTTAGGTTGAAAAAGAACTTTTAAAAAAAATCACAAAATTATAGTTTGATAAATTATTTTTTATGAATTACTCCTACATATAATTTTGTATACATCTATAAACATTACAATTGGAAAAAAGTATTAATTTCAAAATATAATGCTAAAAATATATTTTTAAAATGTCAAATTCTGTACTTCTTCCATATCTTCAATGAATACGCAGACTACAGCTGCAAAATGTTTGTTTCTACTTCATTTACACATTTTTTTTAAAATTATTATTATGACTATTATTAAATTTTGACATATTCTGAAGTGAGTCAATTTTTGCTCTTTTGCATCCTTTCTTGCAAATGAACCACAGACATTGATTTGGTCACTAGTCTTATAGCTCTTTCAACTGCTTGCGTGTGACAAGGAAGCATGGGAAAGTCAATAACTGGGTTCACTTTACTATTTGGTTTAGCTTCAGATGTCTTCCGTATACAGTCTTTCAGAGAGTCACTGAAAACATGTTTTAACAAGGAGAGGGGGGTCTTTTTCAAGCCCTTTGCATCAAATTTTGCCTTAGGAACTTTAAAACTTCCTGACTCCGCCTCTACTTTCTGATCTTGACTTAAAACAAATTGTAAATCAAGTTCTCTTTGAATTTTACGTTCATCCATAGATTGGATAAAAGAAGATTTTCTGGAGCAGCAAAGTACCCATTTCTTTGAATAATCGGGTCTATAACGTTCTTGAGATTGCCAATGAGATAGCGCGAGTATGAGATAAGGTTAAACAAATGTTTGGAACCATAACTACATAAAAGTTTTAACTTAATATTTAATCACATAGAGGAGTACACTTTTACAATATACTCAGCCAGGATCCTAAGATTTTCAGTTGCCATATACAATCTTAGCACGCAGTTGGCTAATGTCAACCACCAGGAGTGATCAAGTTTTCCAGAGTTTCTTTAAGATAAATCTAGTGAGCAATTATAGCAATACACATATCCAACAAGTACTTCTGATCGGAGTTTAAATCAGTTTTACCCTCCAAGAGTGGAAAGTTATTTTCAATTAACAAGAGAGTAATCACAGGAAGATTAGCAGTTTTCTTATCTTGACCTATCGCCTTTAAACTCAATGCATCCCTTTGTTTTACCATCTAAATGATATTAAAAGGTGTAACAGTTGTTCGTTACCATGGAAGCAACAAATTAACCATTGTAAAAGCCTTCCTGTCTCTCTTAAATCAAAGAAATAAAACCATTATTTAGTGCTTTCAATGATTCCATTACACCCAGTAGCATGAATTTCGAAATTTGTTTGTAGTGCTCCCTATCTTAAGTAATTCCAGAGTACTGTTAACTATATCTTTTCTGGTGCCAGGGTTTGGTGTTATGTGGCCAAAAGCTTTCAGTTTCGTTCCTTTATTAATGAAGGAGGTTACATCTAATATAACAGTAGCACTTCATAACATATTAGTAAGTAAGCAGTTCAACTTCATGCAAATCATTAAATTTCCCAAAAATGGCTCATTTAGACATTTATCTCGTCGTCACTAATTTAGACGGAGCCAATTTTACATCACTAAAGTAACAAAATCTTACATAAAACGTCTACTTGAAACTTTTTCTTTCAAAATCGAGACACACACAAAAAAGTAACAAAAGTTGCAATTTTATGAAATTTTAGCATCCTTGCAGCACTTCAAGACATACTCCAAAATTTTTAATATAAAAATGTAATCTTATTTATACCAAAAGGAAACTTTTCCGTGGTACTACAAATTAAAAATCAAAACTTGATTTTTTCGTTCCACCTTATGTATGTATCTATAATAATAAAAAAGAATGTTTGTAAATCTGTCTGTCTGTATGTGTGCGGTCTCCAGACAAACCTACTGCACGCAGAACTCTGAAAATTTGAATATATAAGCCCATGAGTACGATAATGTGCACCTGAGAATCAGAATTTAAAAATTTTAATTACTTTTTTCATTATTAATTAAAAACCGTTTTCAGGATGCCATGCTCGGCGAGTTTTGCCAGCATGATACTGTGAAACAAAATCGCATGCATTGGAAAACATGAAATGGCACGGAAATTTAGTCAGTTTTGCGCCAATCTATATCAATAAAAATGAATGTCTGAAAATCTGCATACGTGCGATGTCCAGAAAAATCTACTGGACGCAGAACTCTGAAAATTCGAACATATGAGCCCATTCCTTCGGTAATGTACACCTGAGGCTCAGAATTTTGAAATTTTAATTACTTTTTAAATTATTAATTAAAAACCGATTTTAGATCGTCATGTTTGGTGAACTTTGGCCTCATGAAAAGATTTATGCTTCAAGTGAGTGGTAACCGCAAAAGTAAAAAACCGTTTTTTACGTTGCCATGCTTGGCGAGTTTCACCCGAATGCTACTATAAAACAAATCGTTTGCATTTGAGAAGCATGAAATGGCACAAAAATTTCATCAGGTTTACGCCAAATCTATCTATCTATATAATAATAAAAATGAATGTTTGTAAATCTGTCTGTGTGCGGTCTCCAGACAAATCTACTGCACACAGAACTCTGAAAATTTGAATATATAAGCCCATGAATGCCGATAATGTGCACCTGAGAATCCGAATTTTAAAATTTTAATTACTTTTTTAATTATTAATTAAAAACTGTTCTAAAACAGATTTTCTTACCCTGTGTTACAAATTTTGGGAGCAACCCGCTGTTCTGGGGTTTAAAACAGTTTAAAATTCTTATTCTACGCGTTAAATAGTTAAATTTTGCTTTTTGTTGCGTCAATATGGAATGTTCTGGAAATCTCGGGTTCTATGGGTTGTAGGTCTTCGAAAACCTAATTTTTGGGGACTTATTTTTGGCGATATTTCGCCATGTTTGACGATTTTTCTGTCATTTGGCGCGTTTTTCCAAATGGGACCTTTTCATGAAATTTTTTATGGTATTTAATACGTTTAATGATTTAACATTTCCTAATTTTCAGAAATTTAAATTGAAAATTGTGGATTTTACAAGATAATTTGCTTAATTGGATGAAATATTTAATAACTCCAGCAATTTTAATGCAAATTACGCGATATTTCTGGGGGAAATATGTGACGGCCACGGCAGTGAGTTGTCTTTAGTGGTGCGTTTGTAAGTACGTACCTGAAACTCTGGAACCATTATCTGCACATTCTGTTATACAATTGCGGCCTAGAGTACTAATCTGGAGTTGCAGTTTACATGTCAGATTTTGTAAATCGCATACTTTAAGGGGTTCACGGGCAACGCCGTGCGGGACTGCTAGTATTTAAAAAAGCTTTCATCAATAGAATTTCAGTTAATATTAACGTCATAATGGATGCTAAAACACGGTGAACCTATACAGCAGCTTTACTCTACCAATTTTTGTATGAAAAATTGGTATGAAAACCCCTTATCCCTTAAAATAATTGTAAAACAAATTAAAATATATGGTAAAATGCCAATGAAGTGCTGTTTTAATCAACTGCATTTTTGTTAAAGGGCCATTTTAACTGCATGCTATTTTTAAAAGGAGTCATTTATCAGGGTTACTATGATTTGGCTACATGCGCCCCCAAAAAAAGAAAGAAAAAAAGGATGTGCTTTTTTAAATTTCAACTTTAACCCCTTGGACACAGATGAAGAAATTCTTGCATTTGATAGGGATATCATGGCCAGATGTAGCCACAAATTGGATAAACTGGCAACTTTGACTGCAAAAAAAATTATCCTACAACAACTGTTACAAATCAAAATCACAAGAATGCGCATGTTTACTTTTGCGCCTTTGAGTCATTTTCGTTGATCAATTATCTTAATAAATAAAGAATTATACTTCATTTCAATCTTTCTGGAAGCGTGATGTTATATAACCTATAACCTTCCTCTTAACACGGGTTATCTAATGCAAAAAGAATTTTTCAATTTAGAATGTTTTGTTTGAATGTGCTAATCTCTGAAGCCACCAAATGTCTCTTTTTATATTAGTATAGATTTAGAAACCTAATGACAACACACTTGGACAGAATAAAGGAATTTAATCCTTTTTTATGGAATTTATAAACACATATACAAAATACTTAAAATGAACAAGCTGTATTTCTTTTATTGTTATTGTTTCTGACATATGCTTGTAGAAGAAATAACGAATATGGATACTTACGTACAAACAACCCTAGCTAATTCAAACATCCTCATAGTAGCATACTGAATTTCAGGTTTTTCAGGTTTATTATCAGTATATACAACAGATCCCAAGCCAGACTGAATGATTAGTTTAGCGCACTCAGGACAAGGGAATTTCGACACATATATACAGCACTCCTGAAAATCAGAAACTGCTCTTCTCAAATTCATAATTGCATTCATTTCTGCATGGCAAACTGTAAAAGAAATGAAACTGTCACATATACAAGAAGTGCTAAGCATTTTACAGATATATTAAATGAATTAAACTGACTTTTCTTAATTTACTGTTTAAATTAGGTAATTTTGACTACATTTTTATTATTTTGTATGAAATAAAAGATTGGAATGATGCACTAGGGCATCGCTTCTGAACTTGGGGATCGCCTTCAGGTTTAAGGGGGACACAATCTGTTTAAAGTAGTAAGATCTGAATATGAAACATACTTTTGTTAAATGAAGTATTTTAAATTATAATCAAATGTTACAAAATTCAATATTATGAAGTAATAAAAATCACAAATAAAATAGCTTTTAGAAATAATTAATCATTAATGTGACAGATGGCTTTGTTTTTAATTTAACAGAGTTTTTATGTGAGGATCCTCATTGCAAACACACACAGGTAAATTATTTTCTAATAGTCGATTTCTACAGTTTTTAAGCCATCATAGATGAGAAGACTTTTCCGCATACGTTTCAAGTGGCAAAGGGAATCAATGTTATCAAAGCTTTCACATCATTGTGCAAGTCAAAATTCATCTACAGTGGCGTCAGCAAGCAAGACTTTTTACATGATTTTTTGGTTTTGAAGAGAATTGCATTACTAAAAAACGATGTACTAACGTCACAGATGTTTGTCTGGCATTCACAAAATCCAAGTATAACTATCCGACTGGAAGAGCATATAGCATGCTCTTCCAGTCAGATGGGTTTAATTAGTTTGATCTTAACATCCTCAATAGTTGATCATGACTTGTTTTATAAAATAGATATCTAGTAGTTGACAGTCCAACTGAAATGCTGCAAAAACCAAGCATGTCTGTTGGCTTTTTGAATGAGGTAGTGTTTTTGGTGCAGCAACATATCCATGGATACTGAGTGTGCTCTTCTTTTCCCAAGTATTAGAATGCATTGTAGCCCCTGCTGCCTCTTAAAACTCTGTTGATGATTGGAAGTGGCTTTGTTCTGTTTTACAAACCTCATGCTTCAGAACACATCAATTTCGTTCGGTCAGTTTATGGGATAGTGAACGTGTGCCCAGTGGCAGAAAGTTTTGTAGCTGTCTGCGACAAGCTCTTAGAATTTCATAATCAGTCTGCAAAATTTTGCGAGTAATTTTAGTGGATAATCCATACATAAAATCAACAATTTTTAATCTTTGTTGTTCTTAAATAGTGTTGACTCCCTTAAATAGTGTTAAAAAAAAAAACTGTTAAGCCAGAATTAATTAAGGAATTTTTTTTTTTTAAAGGGACACTTTCGAGTTCCATGAGAAAGTACAGGCAGATAACATCATAATATAGAAACTGGTTTGAAACAATTTCAAAACGATTAGGGCTTATTAGCAAAATTTTAACATGTAGGGTTGTAATGTATGTTCTGACTTACAATGCAATGTTCGCTTTTTTTTTTTTTTTTTTTCTTTTTCTTCAAGCATACCTTAGTTTCTTTTCTTTTTTGGAGAAAATTTGGTGCAATTCCTTTTGGGACAGTTACTTCTTGTTCCTCAATTTTATCACACTATCACTGGGTCACAAGTTTTCACACTGGGTCACATTCTATTCAACAAAGGTCTTTCATTGCATATGGATTATGGATTAAGGTAGATGTGTTTAGAAAACAAAAAAATTAAAATTCCTGTAATGCTAGATGTATAAAAGTTATCAAAAGTAATAAAATTATCCAGAATTTAAATTCTTTTGTTTGAAAAAATTATTGAATGAATACCAAGCAAAGAATTTTAATCAGCAACTTTGATAAACCCTTATTAGACCTAATTTAGAAGTGTAGCAAACACTTAAATTCATCCATTAATTGCTAATTATAGAAAAATTGAACTCAGAGCACAGAATATTACTGGAATAAATGGCAGAGTCGGACAAATTTTATATTGTATCCAACTGCTGGATGCAGATCACTTTAAAATCAAGTTACTGAAATTTATTTGTTCTTTCTCTTTCACACACACACACACTTCTAATTTAATTTTTGCTCATTCATGAAAAGTGAAGTTAAAAAAAAAAAAAAAAAAAAAACCCACTATTATTTCATCCTTAAAATAAATAAAAATAATAATTAAGATATGAAAGTTTTAGCCGATATAAATATAAACAGACAATAATAAAAATAATTAGACTCGCAGTATTCTCAAAAGATAGGAAATGCTTAAACTATTTTTAATAATTTACTTTAAAAAAAAAGCTTTGTTTTTTAATTTTTTGTGACATACTTTAAAAGCACTAAATTTTCTTTCTTAAACTTTAATTTTTAAAGTTAAAAAAAAGTATTTTAAAATGATATAAGTTAACACTTTATTTTAACGAACAAATGACATCCTGTTATAGAAAGTATTCAAACAATTAAAAAAAAACCTTCGAGACATTTCTAATTTTTTAAAAAAGTTTTTGAAAAGAAAATAAGCTTAAATTGATAATAGTTTATTTTAAGACTACCTAACTCTTAGCTTATTGACAATTTGTTTTCTAATGACATACTTTCCCAGAATTGGCTTACTCTCACTTCTGCATTCCCCCCCCCCCCTTCATTTAGTAAAATGTTAAAAATTTTCGAAATTTCAGAAATATGATTTGAATACCAAATCTTGTCAATGGTCTGAATTAAAAAATTCTGAAATTACTCCACTTTTTATAAGCAAAAGAGGGGCAGCGGTGTCTGCCAAGGCGGCAAGATAAAAGACATATAGGCGGCTGGCAGAATGCTGACACTTGGCAGAAAACGAAAGGACTGCATCAGGCTCAAATAACCCCAGCTACACCGCTAAAGCAAAATGTCACTATTATGCTTAATTTTGATAAAAACATAATATATTTCAAGTGCTGCATTTGCAAAATGTCGCGAATCTCTTGATTTTCAGATCTATTATTGAAATCTCACATAATTTCATAATCGCAAAATGTCGTTTTGCTAAGATACTTTCTATATCAACCATAATCAGTATATATGGTTAGTATATACCATAGCATGATAAAAAAGCTGATTAAATTGAGTAAATCGTTCAGTAAAAAGAAAAAACTTGCAAGTGTGCAAAACAATTAAAAACATAGAGAAGAGCAATACCTATACAGCTGGCGACGAACTCTAGAATAATAATTGTTAATAATTCACAACTATGTATTTATCAAACATAATTACCGATATTTAAGGAAATTAAATATTTAGATGATTAAAAAATTATGAATTTCCCAACATATTTCCTTCCCTTAACTCCTAAGTGAAATGCACACGTAGTTCTGCCGATCGGATCGAGGTTCTTTCTTAGTTGAGTCAGCAAAACACAAAATATGCTAGAGTGGGTACTTTTTAGATTACTCAGTTTGTGCAAATGAAAACAGGTCCAACTTCATAGACGGTAATTTTGTAGAGGAGGTGTTTGCAATCTATCCTATTTTTATGATGGGGTTATTGTAATGAATCGTATTTCTGTGACGAGGCCATTTTAATAAACGTATTTTCGAGATGCACCGCAAAACGAACCCAAGATGGTGTATGGGAAATAAAAAATGGCGATTCTTCTCAAATAATAATAATAATATGAAACGAGGAGGACGCAGAAATGTGTAAAAGCTGGACTCGGCCGTTCCATTTAGCTACACAACATCTCCGTGGGCAGACTCCGTTGTGCTGCATTTAGTGACGTCATCGCAGAGCGGAGATGGAAGGCAGCATAATGAGCCGCGGCATGATGTGCCCGAAATTTACAGACAATTAAAAAAACAAATTTTTGGTGGACAGTAAAAAAATTTGTTTTTAATACATCGGCAAAAACTGCCCGCAAGCAGATTTTTGTGTCCGCAACATTGCCACCTTGTTTCTGCTATGGGGAATGCAGGGGCGTAGCCAGAAATTTTTCATGGGGGGTTTACGACTACTTAATCTCACATATATGCATATATGTGTGTGATAAGGGAGTGAAGAATATACATTTTGTATGCCAAAAATTCCTCATGGGGGGGTTATGACCCCCCTAACCCCCCCCCCCTTGTCTATGCCCCTGGGGGGAAGGTGTGCAGTTGGTGTTCCAACTCCCAGTCTTCTACTTCACATAACCAACAGCTGATCACAATAAATGTACTACAATTACACAAATATGCTGTGACAACCAACTATAGCACCTCTTCAAATTCACTAAGCTCCTTTCATTTTGACATACTGTCACAATGAACGAAACAAACAATGTTATCACTTTACATATTTGTATTTAACACTAAACATACCAACATTTAATATATACCTATTTCTACCATAGCCGGTCAAATGACCGGTTGTGGTAGATAACGGTATATGACAAATATAACTCAAAAAACACAAAATACAAATAAAAAAATAATAGGATATCAATTGTATATAATTAATAGAAACAGTCATGAAGTCAAATGTGCAAAAAGGATAAGATTGTATGCGCATTTTTTATACAAAAGTTTATTCTTGGTATTTGACCGCTTATGGTAGTTTTAATGTTAACCTTAACAGTTCAACGTGTTCACAGTGAGCACCAGATTTGCATAAAACCTCACATACAGTCACAATTTAAGCAAATCTCCTAGTGCAGTTTTCATTATTGTAGTTACATTACAGTTAACTTATTAAGATTGACATTTCTCCATCCCTCAAAGTTTTTTTCTTTAGACAAAGATTTAAGGTACGGTCGCATTTTTTGCATAGTGCAAAAACTAGTCAAAATGGTAAAATGAAACAAATAGGCTTTCTCTTTTTTGTGAAAGGATTCATAGAAAATTTCTAACCACATTAAAGAAAAAGGAGATAAAAATAAAAACTTCCTGTTATGGAATGGTTATAAAATGAGTGGGGGGGGGGGGGGATAGTCTTTTTCAACACTGAATACAAATATATATAACATGTGCATCTATTATTTTCAAAGCTCCATGGGCATTGGCTGAATATTTTCTAGTGAGAAAGGGGAGGGGGGCAAAGATTACATTATAACATATGAACTGAAAAAACACTCAAAATACTGGTGTTAAACGATAAAGTAATTAAAAACTTCGTAAAAAACACTCATAAGAAGTAAAAGGAAAGAGGATACGCGTTTCGTTCAAAAATTGTTTTGAACTTCTTCAGTCCAAGCCCTTCGACGTAAAGAACACAGGGAACTGAAAAGAGAAAAACAAGCAAGAAGCAAAAAAGCAAGCAAAAGAGAAAAACAAGCAAAAAAAAAAAATTATTTATATATATATTTATTGTGCTGTCCTGTTTGTGGTTTTTATTAAAAAAAAAAAAAAAAAAAAAAAAAAAAAAAAAAAAAAAAACGTGTGCTATTTGTTTTTTGTTTGTTTGTTCTGTTTTCTCTTTTTTGTGTGTGTGTTTGTACTTGTGTGTTCCCTTTTTTATTATTTTTCTTTATTCCTTTTTTATTTCTGTATTTTTTGTGCTTCTTTCCTTTCCTTTTTATCCCCCTTTTTAATTTTTTTCTCCCCTCTCCGTGGTTTTGTTCACTTTTCTTTGCCCCTTGTGGCAACTTCTTGCTTGTTTTTCTCTTTTCAGTTCCCTGTGTTCTTTACGTCGAAGGGCTTGGACTGAAGAAGTTCAAAACAATTTTTGAACGAAACGCGTATCCTCTTTCCTTTTACTTCTTAAGTGTGTTTTTTACAAAGTTTTTAATTACTTTATTATAACATATGGTTACCATGTTTGAAAGAACAAACAAGCAGGAGACAAATTTATTGAGAAAAATCTAGGGGAGTGAAAGTGCCTCACTTGCCCTATGTTGCCAACACACATGATCTTGGAGAGAAAAATCGAACTATTCTCCAGCATTTTGTGAAAGCTTTTTTCTTATTTTAGCTGTTTTACTGAAGAATTTTTTAACTCAGCGTAACTCTCGGGCTGGTCCATTCCTAAAATATTTTTAACATATGAAGATGCAATAATAAGTGTTCATTTCTCTCACACAATGCCGTAACACTATGGGAGGTAGCAATGTTGATTGACTATTGGGATAACTTAAGACTAGAAGGACAAATAGCAGGATGTACTGTAGATCATCATCCTCTTGGAAGATGCAAAATTCATGTTTATGAGCTATTATAATAAAGAACTGTGTTAATACGAGGAAATATCATAGGCCAAGGCCCTTGACTGCAAATGAAAGCTCGTATTTCAATTAAATTCTTAACAAATACTTTAATACAAAAGATACACAAACACAGAACAAAACTCTGAACATTTCTTACCATAAGGATATTTAGTATCACAGTAATTAACTGCATGTTTATCCCAAGGCAAGTCAGAATAATCAGTTACTCCACGTGGCATACCATTATACCCCACACTTAAAACTCGATTGTCCTTACTTACAATGCATGCACCAACCTGAATATGAAAAATAAAATATATTATACACACATGCAGAAAAAGTCATCTTGAAAACTTTTCTGCTGTAAAAGATGATAAGCAATAAATAAATAAAAATGACACATTTAGAAACACATTAATTATAATATTAGACTTCAGTTCAGACTTATGTCTAAATTAAAAGATTGCAACAAATTCTACCCACAAATATTGTTTATCTAAGGTAAGTTTGCTTTAGGGTTGCTACAATGCATGCATTTATGGTCTAAAGTTATGTAAAACTTGATACAAATTTTGTTTTTTACCAATTGCAAATACCTTGCAGTTTTGCAGCATTTTCTTAAGTGGAAAAATAATATTAAGTTGAATGATGATTTTCAGCACTTGATTTGGATATTTCAGATGTGGTACAGTGTTGATTATAGTCAACTGTATTTTTAATTTTCTAAATTCCTTAAATTGGTCTACAAAAAATGTGCATTTACCAAAAGAGAATTACCTCTCATGAAATTTTGCAAACCACTTCTCATTAATTACAGCTGTCATAACACCTTTGTCATACTTATTACATTTTATTTTTCATTTTAATTGTGCTTTTATGTTTCTTTAAATAAAAAAGTATGACAAGAAAATTTTGCTACTTGCCCATATCCAATAACTAAATAACAACTGTTATATAATGTTTAGAACATTAAAATATTTAGAACAAGAGCCTAAACCTCATTTACCAGTTGCCAATATCTATTTTCAAGACCCAAAATTATCTGCTTGCTTAAATTTCTATCTGGCGGGGGGAAAAAAACAAAAAAACAACCAATTTAAGTTTTCTGTTTGGTGTTTATGTGGTCTTCATCAATTAAGTTTTCAGCTATTGTCTTAGAGCTTGTATCTGTACTCTTGATTTCAGACAGTTACTTGATGTACTTGATCTGTTGTAACAACATAATGTCGCTGAACAACTTCTTCGTAATAAATATGTTGTACAATTAAAATAAATTTAAGTTAATAAAACTTTTGTTTCTTTCATTGATAACTTAACGTAAAACATATCTAAGGATTATTCAATGTTCTGGCCAGCAATAGTTATTTTATACAACATTTTTCTATGAATTTTCCAGCAAAAAATTAAATTATTCTTTGCCTACACAACATCTCCATTTTTATTTCAAATAAAGGACCATGTTGAGCCCATTAGTGCACAATTTTGACGATATTTTTTCTAAAAAAACTACCAGCTTATTTCTCTCTTCTAGGAGACAGTTCTCAAATTTGAATTATTATGTTTTACTTTATTTTAAAACAGAATTTTGGGTTTTGACATTTATTGTCAAAAAGGGGTTTTTGGCATGACTGTTAAAACCGGATAAAACCATCAATTGCCAAAAACTTGTCACCCTGGGGCTGACACATAAGCACTGAATGCTTTTATAAAACAGTCAAGTTGCTAAGCCATTACTAAGTGCACCTTATATACAAAAAGGGTTTTTAAAAACTCCAATTCTTAGAAGTTACATATCAAGCCAATAAAGCTAAAGAAGGATTTTGTAAGCTTTTTACACAACTATTTCAAAATCTACATTAAAAAAAAACACCTACTTTAGTAACAGGATCTTTGCTACGAGCAGCAGTCAAAAAACAAACACTCATGAAATAATCACTAAAAGGTAGATACCAGGGACTTTCTATAAAATGAAAAAATAAAAAAAGAAATACTATATGTTAAAAATGGACAATCTATGAAACAAGAAATTCTTAGTAATTCAATATGAAAACACAAAAAGCTTAACTTTTAGAATTTTACAAAATTATGAAATTTGTACAAGATAATGTAGTGAAACGAATAACTTGAAATTTCTGCCCGGTCCCTAGAAATCTTTTTTATTTATCTCTTCCCTTAGGGAAAATATATGTAATTCGAATTTTCAGATATTTGGAACTTTATTTCTGGTCCCTGCAACTTCAAATTATCCAAATTTGACTATATACAGTCAAACCTGTCTATCTTGAACCTGTACTTGAATACCTCTACATCTCAAAATTTCTAAAATTCCCTACATTTACAATCAAAATTCAATGCATTTTTCATGTTTATCTCGAAAAAATTTCCTTCAAAACATCTATATCCCGAATTTTAGTTAGTGTAAATTACAAAAATCAGTGCTTGAAGAGCAACTTCCTTCTACAAAAGTTGCATACCAATGTGTCTAAAGAGGCAGCAAAAGAAGCAGAGAAGGCTGTATAACTCTGAACTTTTCTTAAGTCTCAGGTAAATTTTGCTATAGTAAATTTACAACTCTTGGTAACCTTAGAAAGCTAGCAGAAACAAAGAAAGTTAGACATCAAAAGTCATTGGAAGATTAATTTTTATTGTTAAAGGTACATATTTATATTCTTAAAAGTGTTATGGATGTATGTAAAATAAATCTGCAATGTAAAATAATGCCGCTGTGTTTTTCTACAAAAAAAGCAAATAAAATGTTTTTAATTGACAGCATTTAAAAAACTCTTGATTTCCCCCCCCCTTTTTCATGAAATTCGAGATAGACAGGTTAGACTGCATTTAAATAGTTTTTCATTTTAAAAAAAGTAGGATGTATACAAAATATAAGTCATAGAAATTCTGAAAACATATGAGTGGTTGGGAATGGAATTTCTTATATACATAACCAAACAATTTGCAGACTTGTCCCTTGGGCTTTTTGTAGAGCCTCAGTAATGCTATCTATACACTATAACACTTTTATTCTGGAATGGTGATTTTTCCCTAACAGAAGGGGGTGGGGGGGATTAATTTTATGCTTTCAGTTTTCTGAATGACCAGTTCAACTGAAACATCATGCCATTCATTTATGAGAAAAATGGAAATTTTAAACTAGAAAATTTCCATTATAACATTGGAAAGCATGCAAATGCACTCTAGTGAGCAATGTATAAAGCAAACTAAGTAACCCTGGTTACTCCCTGAACTTTTTAATTAAGTCTTTTATTGTTTTTCAATTCATTTCAGTTCATTATTAGAGTTACTAGAAACCTTTCAATAACAGAATTCTAAATTCAAAAAGTAGGTTTATAGAAATATTTAGACACGAGGAGGGGTAAATAAATATTTAGTTAAAAGTATACCCTTATAATTCATTTTTGGCTTAGCATCCACAGTAAGTTTTTCAATTTTTATCTCATCAATTTCATCTGTGGCAGGTGTATTTTCTTTATGGTTAGTTTCAGCCATGTTCACTAAGTTCAGAAAAAAATTTGAAGCTAAAAAGGAAATATATATATTGTAAGTATAAAAAATAAAAATATTTTTTTTACTATAATCTGAAATGCAAATTGGTTCATACATGTAAGTTACACAAGCATCTTTATTTCAGGGCTGTTTAGTTCATTTTTTTTTTAATTCTAAATTTTCATTTCATTTATTGGTAGAATAAACCATTATAATATGTATTCTTGCTATAAATATCAAACAAGCTTTGCAACTGCAGAAACTTCTTGTTCTAGTAGGAACTTATGACATTAAATATTTTAGTTCAGCAGAATTAATTATCTGTCTCTTTTGAAAAAAAAAAGGGGGGGTTAATTACTATGTGCATGACTCCCACCTTAAACATTGTTTATGCTTTTAAGAGCTTTATATTTGTGTGACAAAAATCTGCGGCCACAGGTGATAAAGATTTCTCGGTAGCTATACAGATTTATCAGATAGCCTCAGTTTTTATTATTATTGTGGTTACCATTAAAAAAAAGAGGACCACCAGTTAATGATTTTCAAATAATTATACAGCAAGTTAAACAGTTCTATTAAAAGAATTTTTTTTATTAAGAGTACCCTTGGCTGAGCCAATTCAACAGGCTATGCAGCAAATTTCAGGAGGAGGACACCATCACAAAAATGCTTCTTCCATGATGCTATAAGTCTATAGAGAACAGTTTCGATATTTGCCATGAACAGCTTTAGGATCATCTCTTTTCGGCAAATTTTTTTTTAATCAACAAACTCATGTTGTCAATAATTCTAATAAACTTCTTTTTTGTCTTTTTAAAACAGGGATGTATAAATTTTTATTATAGATGGCTCAGGTACGGCAGACGCCCTGTGGTGCCAAATAGGGCGATAAGAGATACAATGTGTAGATATTGGTTATCTGTATGGTAACCTAGTGGAACCTGTTTCCTTTGGTGTCCGTGCCAAGTGCGATAAATGTGAACAATTGAAATAGAATGTTTTTACGTTCGTGCAGAAGGGAATTTGGAGGAAAATTTTGTTTGTTACTAGTAGACGGGCAACAAACAGAGAGCGGTTGCCATACCTGAGCCTTATAGATTTAGACCGACCAGACTTTCAAATGATATTTACATTATGAACTATGGCTGATCATTGTCATATCATGTCATTCAGCATACCGAAATCAGATACAGGGTTAATAACAGGGTGGCCACTCTTTCTTAGAGAAAAAATTCAAAGACATTTAAGGACACAATGAGCATACATATTTTTGAGATTTTTTTTGTCATTCTTTCTATTTTCTTATAACCTAATTTAATCTCATGGTTTTATGAACACACATATATTGAAAACTCCCCAAAAACACTTAATACTATTTCGTAACTTCATCATCCATTGATAGCTGAAAGAAATTTTTTAACGGCAAATCTTTCAAAGACCAGGGTTGGGTTTTTGACATGACACGTCAAAAACCAGTAGAAAAGTGTCAAAAACTGTCGAAAATCTAATGTTTCTTTTTTATGGTCATGAATAACAATTTTAAATACATTATATTTCACAATTAATGTAATTACATTAAAACTACATATCACCCTTCATATTATTTGTCATGTTGGAACTAAATATCTGAAAAGATAAAAAGTATTTGTGTAAGTACTTATACACATCTATTTTTTCCTCCCCTAAGTACTCAGCTATTTCTAAATGTGTTAATATAAATAATTATATGAATTACTTTGTGCATGATTTAGGATTAGAAGTGGTACTAAAACTATTCCTTATCCTTTATTCAATGAATAATCCTAAGTTATTTAAACATTTTTTTTTAAATTCTAAATATGTGTATAAATAAATTTTCTGCATAAATATTACATATAAACCACATCTGTTTTATAAATATTTCCTGCGTAAGTAAATTAATAATTTGAAAATGAAATAATGATTTGCTATTATCAATACACTTAAAATTTTATAATATACTCTTCATTGTATTATGTTAATAGTTTCCATTTAATTATTCAAAGCAAGGGCAGTTTATTTTGGTGACAGTTTCTGTACTTATAAAACAACCCCCTTTTCTTGGTTCAAGTTCATAGCTGTAAGCAGCAACATGGTGTTAATCCTTTGTGGAATGTCTTTTGAAAGGCAAATAGATAGCAAACCTGTTTTTTCTTTGTATTCTAAAGTATGCACCTGGGTGGCCAATGGTCAGAAGTGTGCAATCAGTTTACGTAGTGATAAGAGAGCTTGTTTACAGCAAAATAATATTGTCAGTTTGGAAAATTTTTCCGAAACTAGCTAAGAACACTTTAGTCTTTCTTAAAACTAAGCTAAGCTATTTTAAAGTAGTACTTAAATTTTGGTCAAATAACTGTATTATTCAGTTTTTTTTTTTTTTTTAAATTAAATCTGTTCTGTACATAATGGGAGAAAGGACATGGATAAAGGTGGTAGGCCAAAAAATACTATATGGAATAATTTTATTTGTGTGAAAGAAGGAAATAAAATTTACGGAAGATGCAAAAAGTGTGGACATACCATGGGCAATAGAGTGGATAGGATGAAAGTACATTGAACAAAATGCAATAGTGGAGAACAAGAGAAAAAACAAGGCAAAGTAAATGAGGAACAAAGAGTGCATATGGAAACTGATGATACAAGTCTAAAGAAAAGTCATGAATTATTTGAAGTAAATTAATGTACATCTCGAGTTGCAGGTGTTAAGAGTTTGTTTACAGCAAAACAACATATCTGATTACATAGTAAAAACTGCACCCAACATGAAAAAACAGCTGGATCTACAACTTGCTAAGTTTTTTTGCAGTTGCAACATCCCTCTTAATGTTGTTGAACAAAACGAATTTCTCAAGCTCATAAATTTGCTACGCCCTGGTTATAAACCTCCTACCAGGAAAGCATTATCTGGCAGTCTCTTAGATGAAGTCACTGAAGAGTTAGAAAAGCAAATGAAATCAGAACTTCAAGTAAAGGAATGCACATTAGTTGAAGATGGGTGGAGTAATATCCATAATGAAACAGTTATAGCTTCTTGCCTGCATGCTCTGGGAAAAGTTAAAAACAGCAGTATTTCACCAGAACTTCTACAGCTGATGGTGCATTTGCATTCTTGTCCTTGCAGTTCAACATCAATAGAAAGAATCTTTTCCAATTTTGGATCTATCCAGACAAAGTTACGTAATAAACTTGGATTACAAAAAGCTGCAAAACTAGTGTTTTGTTACCGCATGCTCTGGGGTAAAAAGGAATTAGAATGGGACTAGGTAAAAATGTAACTGTGTAAAACTGAAAATATTTGTTTTATTTACTTGTAATTTCACAGATTAACTTAAACAAATGTATTTTCATTTTTAAAAACTAAATAGGTTGATAATTTTTTTTTTTCATAAATACTTTTTTTTCTATTTTTATAGTAGCTTATTTAGTTATTTTCTATTCAGTACAGCTTGAACCAAACTCAAGTTTGGAGGTTGTCTTGTCAACAAAATAATAGTTTGCATTGTCCAAAGGTTTATTCTAGTGTATTAAGTCAAAAATTATGATAGTTGTACAAGTATTTTTGTTACAAAAGTGGTTTTAGGACAAAATTTTAGGTTTTTGACATGACAGTTAAAACCATGGTTAAAACCGGATAAAACCACCAACTGTCAAAAACTTGCCAACTCTGTCAAAGACTGTTTAATGCTTTCAAGCAACACTTCAGCATTTGCGTGCCCTAAAAACACTCGTTAAATAGTGTGACATTACTTTGCCTTCATTCCAAAAGCTAAGATTTGGCTGTCCAGAAACATGGATTGAAATAAGCCATCGATTCCATCGCACAATCTGTAGGACAAGCGGCTTTGCATCACTTTCAATGCCCAAAATACTTCCGCCGTCGTTGATTCTGCTTTCTGAAAACATGCTACCAACGAGGGCTGTTCTTGTAATACCAATGCGGAATCATTAAATGATGGTTTACTCGTGGATGATGAAGATTGTGATGACGGTACTTTGGATAGCAGTCCATCCAGGGTTAAGGTGTTCCTTTTATTTTCAGTAAGTGACATGTGCTTCTTACCTTGCATATGGCTCCTTAAGGCAGACTTTCCCATTGATGAAATGTTGATGTTTGTTGAGCATATCAAACATCTTGACACGTGACTATCACCGATAACTTTTCCAATCCACGTGGCAAAAAATTTGGATCTTGTAACCAAAGATCGTTAAAATGGCACCTACGGCTCATAATTATGAAATTTCACATAATAATCAATATTTTGGTACAGCTTTAGTATGGTCCCTTTGGCGCGATTTATTTTTGGCGACGTTTTTGGCGCGGTAACGGCGCGAATATGGTAACCCCTCCGGCGGGTGCTCCGGAGCTGGACATGGCAACCCTAGGTGCGTGGCGTCATTCATCCGTGACGTCGCGGTTTCGCTCCAGCGAATAGGGAGCGTTTGTTCCTTTATTAAACTTTTGGAGACCCCTTTGCCAGTATTTCGCGCGGGAGCTTCGAGTTGTGGAACCGCCATTACGCTTTATGGTTTTATTTTAATGGCTTTATTTTAGATTAAATTTTATTATTTAATTATTACTGAAATTTAAAATGGATATTCAGGTTCATACTGACTGTTTATATACAGTTTTGTATGAATAAACATTCTTTTGATAGTGCGTTTCAGTTTAATATTTTCGTTCCCGATTGTTTATTTGTTAAGGGTAGAAGCAACAAATAATTACGTTATTAATATTTTATACAGTGAAATAATTTTAGATATTTTGATTTTATTATTTCCATATTGTAATAACTTAGGGATTTTAATCAAGGTATGTGATAAGCATTGTTTGTTTTTATTTGTTATTATTACCTTTGTTTATTTGTTAATGGTAGGAGCAACAAATAATTCCGTTATTAATATAATATTTGATATTTTGATTTTATTATTTCAATATTGAAACAATTTAGCGATTTTAATTAAGGTATGAGATAAGCATTGTTCGTTATGATTTGAATTAGTTCTTTATTTTGCTTACGTAGTCTTTTGTCAGAATGCTAAAATGTATTTTAATTTTTTTGTCTTTTTTGTTATTTTTGTGAGGTATTGCCTTTAGAATATTATTTGTTTGCATTGTTTAATTTAATCTACTCAAAAGAGAAAGGGGGGGGGGGTTGAGGGGGGGCACAGCCCCCCCTCACACAAAAAGAAAAGTTATTAAATTTTATTAAACCGAATCTATATGTACATGTAAGCTTGTTATCTGTTTAATTTTTTTTCATAAAAATATTTAAAAGCCATTAAAATAAATCATAGCAAAATTAACGGCAACGATCAACTATCTCGGAACCAGCACCATCCGATCCGCCATATTGTTTACAATTGGCATCGGCAAGGCAAACTTGGGTTGGCAACAAGATTTTGTCGCCAAATCAAAAAATCGCCAAAAAGGGACCATACTAAAGCTGTTCCAATATTTTTAATAACTACAAATGAGTTAATCAATAAAAATACATAATACAGCAAGGAAAGATATATGCACACACAACTGTGATTGCAGTGCGTTTGTACATAACAGCTCCATGCTACGTGGTTTTGTTATCGTAGGGGCTGGGAATAACCGATAAAACAACAAAAATTCAGCAATTGGATAGTAAAATTTATGGATATTCCAGACTTCCTTTCAAAATTTAAGGACATTCCAGACATTCATTCAAAATTTAAGCACATTCCAAGCCTTGAACTTTTTTTTTTGTAAATTCAAGGACATTCCAGGTTTTCAAGGACGTGTGGCCACCCTGTAATAAGAAATTACCAAAATGTGCATCATGGAACACAGTTTATACTGTGTGGACTAATATATAAATTCACAGAAGTCTCCGTCCCACTATAGCCAAATGGATAAGCCAGTGAACACGGTAGACAGTTGAAGTGTGAAGGTCCCACGTTCGGGCTTATCTCGTGGTGGTCGATCAAATGGTTTGAAGTTTTGGTTGGTTTCCTCCAGATGTAACGTGAATATACATTTGATCACGTGAATACACATCATCCTCATGTACTTGCTAATAATCATTTGAGAATAATAGTGAACTTTCTGACTATGGTTCATCAAAAACTAATGGATCTTTCACAAAATGCACTAGATTAAAATTGATTAGTAAGAGGATTGATTACTAAAGTAGGGATTATAAAATGATTACAAGATTGATTATTAAAGTGATTATTAACAGATAAATAAAAACACACGTTTCCGACCCCTCACCTATGTGATTCTAAACCGTCTTGGTTTCCTCTACCACCCCTTAAATTTTTGCTAATGAGTTTCGAAACATCCTGTATATACACATTATACATGAAACATAGACAAAAGTACAGGAATTCTACCACGTGAGAACATTTGCAAATATGGTACTTACGTATCATCCCGGCGGTCCGCCAAGTCGTGCGATTTTTTGCCAAGATAAATGCTGGACACATGAAATTATTGATTGTTTAGAACACGATTGTCAACGGTTTGCCAACACATTTGACGTAAAAATGGGTTGGCGGAAATGAAAGCCGGCATAATACGTAAGTACCGCAAATACCCATGCATAATTTTGAAATGATTGTGAAGTTCATAAAAATGTTATATATAATATTAGCGATGCATACATTTTTCTGTCAAGACAAGAAAAATTCGAGCGAATACAGAAAGTAAACGCAATGATAATAAATTTGCTTCAAAAAACGATAATAATCAATAATTTAAAACATTAAACTATTTTTTATTAAACTAATGCCGCATTTTTCTAAACATAATCCAATACTTACATAACAAACGATCTTGTCTATGAAAATCACAACACACAACACTTACTACTAATACTAATGTTTCCTACAAAAAATTTCGATTCAATATTTACCGCCTCGGAAAGTCAATCGATAAACTTAATCGAGCATAATTCGATGTTACATTTTCGGTGATAGAAAATTTATAATATATTTTTTTAAAGTGTTCAATAGATTAGTAATTTTTTTTTTAGAAATCAAAATAAACAGCGTGTATTTTATCAAACTCTTATTAGAAAAAGAATAATCGAAAAGATTCGATGCAGTGTCTGAATATCGCACATAGCCTTTTTCAAGTGATTATTTTGATTGGATGAAATTTGCAAAATAAAAGCACATTTTATAGATTCGCGTTTCCAAGGTCTTGATGAAATTTAAAGTTGTGTTTGTTTATTTTTTTAAAAGGTCTGTGTCCTTCTTAAAAGTAAGGTATAGCTGTATTGATTTTATGGATGTTAGATATAGTCTGATGGGAACAGACGAAGATATTTGATCTAATTTAAAATCAATTTTGACAAAATATAATTACATACTTTTAGGCCCCAGTGAATGATGGATAGCGTCGGAGTTTGTTACACCACTGCTAACTTCGTAAGCATGGCAAATCAGATCATGAAATCCCTGTGGAATGTAATTTCAGCAAATGTATCTGCAATGCTGCGTCATGCCGAAGACTCGTACCGAAAAAATGCTACCATGGCTAGTCTTATCAATCAAGTATTGTTCTTCATGTTGTGTGATTGTTGGTTTTGTCCCGAAGATAGACTCACTGGTTTATATTGCTTGCTGTTTTATAATGTCACTGGTTATTTGTTCGCTTACGCAGAGCGCATAATTAGTTTGCGTGAGTATTCGCCAATCATTCATGTATCAGAACATTCAAACATACGGCACCTTGCTATGACGGCCACTAAGGTTGTTCTCGACCTCGCCAAAGTCGTCACATTTGCCATAACGGGTGTCTTCATGCTACTAGTGTTTGGACTCGAGCAAGGCCTGGAGCATTTCAATCCGACTTGGGGATACATAGTGGTAACGGCTATCTATTACATAATTACGGAGCCCAAGTGTCAGGTGAAAGCGGTTTCCGTAGTGACGAAATTTCAAATTGACGAGTTTGAAAATCTCGAAGGACTGTGGTGCCCGGTAATTGTTCGCCTTTTCTCTTCCTTGGCGTCCGTTCTCATGATCGCCATTGTCTGGTTCTGCACCGATGGTGGGTGGATCCTTATATTCTCCTCCAGTTACATAAATGTGTATGTATGCCTGAAAGAGATGGGCGATCACTGGAATGCGCTGCTAAGGGAAAAAGCGAGGCTGAATAAATACCGTTATGCCACTAACGAGGAGTTAACTAAGAAAGACGATGTGTGTGCTGTATGCTTACAGAGTATGAGAATAGCTAGGGTTACACCGTGCCAGCATATGTTTCACGGAGCTTGTTTGAAAAACTGCCTGAAGACACAAACAGCGTGCCCATTGTGCAAGCAAGAATTATAGAACACGAGTTTTGTTTTTCTTTGGACATTTGCTTTGCATAATGCTTCTACTTTATAGAATATACTTAACTTAAAAAAAGGAAGATATTTTCACACAACTTGATATTGTATGTGCAATATTTTTTAAAAAGTAATTTGCATTTATGACTTTTATACAAATTTTAAATTCATACTGTGATATGTAAAGGTCAGTATCACAATGAAAAATAGTTACATTCTCATACACAAAGAAACTGTGGACTGAGTCGAAGAACTTGCAAAGCTGCATACCCAGTTCTTATATTTATTTTACAGGGTTCCTACTCAATATCTGAAACAAATATTAGTACTTGTAGTACTTTTCCATTATAAGCACGACACTTGGACCCTATTTAACCTCGGCGATGATACAACACATCATATTGGTGAATAAAATAACTCCAAGTGTTATGCGAATGTTAGGAGCGACATCTAATTTCCCAAAGCAACACATTGTGTCTATGCATCAACAAGATCAAAAATGCGTATATAAAATAAATAACAACAAATAATGAAGTGTATAACTTCAGTGGCAAATCAGATAAATGCTGTACTTATTTTATCTTAGGTTAAGGAAGTAAAAAACTGCCTGCTCATCTTCACAGGGGTTGATGCAGATGAAACTTGGGTCCATTTTGTGGCCCCTTCACAAAAATACAAACAATTAAAACGTCCCTTTACAAAATTACTATCGACCAAAACGGCCCCTTCACAAAAGTATAATCGATTAAAACAGCCCTTCATTTGGCATTTTACCCTACTTTTAAATCTGTTTTATCAATTATTTTAACAAAAAAAGTGACTTTGATTAAAAATTCACAAAAATAAGTGTGGAAAGTATACGAAATTGGAAGGAATTGAAAGGAAATTCATAAAATTATGTACTAAAATTCACAAAAATAAGCACTTTTCACAAAAATTAGGACCCTGGAAAAAATTCTTGGATGGACCCCTGCTTTAGCAAATTCGAATATTTTAAATTCTATTATGTAAAAATACAATCTTTCTGATGAATGCTAAATTCAGTAGAAATTTAGTAAGCTTGTATAAATACACCAATAAAAATAATTGTCCTAATATGAGTGTGTTTATATCGCGCTACTTTTCTCATGTTGTGGCAATTGGTGCAAAAGCAATGATAGTTCTTATAATGGAAAAGGACCATACTTGTTTGTTATAATGCCACTGAGCTTTCTCAGCGACATTAAAATTATACCAAGATCACAGCTATGATGATATAAGCTCATAAAATATGAATGTAGAAATATTATATCATATATATATATGTTTTCTAAGAAGAATTTTTAATGGCAGCATTTCACTACCATCATCTTGGTATTCTATCTCCATTGCTTGGCAATTAAATTTCGATGGGCACTATAATGAATAAGTAGCCAAATTTTCCTGTCTGTTACTGATTTTTCAGACATTTTTTCACATAATTCCTCAGGCGTGTCACTTTCGTACATATTTCAGTACAGTTTGTTGTAAAATTACCATGAGATGATTTAATGTAACATAGTACCACTAGTAAAATGCAGCATTACGTTTAAACTTCTTTCCTTCTGCACAAAGCAAGTAAGGGAATATATTCTGCAACGTATAGGTATTATTGACTATATTTTCAAACTCTGCGTTTTTTACGGATTTATATGAATTTCTCCAAATTACAGCTCTCCTAGTAACTTTACCAATTCAATTAATACTTTCAAGTATCAGAGAATGTATAGACACCACAAGAAAAGAAATGTTATAAACCCGATATTTATTGCTATTTGTTATTTCATAAGCTGTTGAGTTCAAATTAATTTTATGTAGTTTTAGTTATATTGTATTTTATTGATATTCAAAAATGCAAGTGGAGAAAATATTTTTAAAAATTATTTAAAGCTTCTTTTTATTTAGGGGGGGGGGAGGTACTTTTCTTTTAGAAGAATAAAAGTGCTAGTGTGTCGATTCTTTCTGTTCTTGGCAGCTTTCAAGGATTAGAGAATATATATAATAATGTCATGAAAGATAAATATAAAATTATTTATTGTTGTCTGTTGATCCTTAATATGTTTATTGTTTCATCAAAAGTCATTTCCTATTGATTATATGTGATAGACTCTACTTAACTGAACAGCACACCAGCTGTCTTTCAATATATCCTTAAGATTGTGCAAAGAAAAACTTATCTCAAAACTGGATGAATGTGTTGTAGTCCCAAGTGGCCATTGGCATTTCTAATCATTGCAGTAGCTAGTACATATTGTTATTTATTAGTAAACTTCATTAATCATTAATATCATTTTTATTCAAATCAGGGTCAAATTTAGCAAGTATGCTAAGCACACTGTAGTCTGGAGGTCCAATGACAGCAGTTAAGAGAAAAAATACAAAATGAGTGGTGGAAAATAAGTTTTCAATGGTGACTATTGACAGGGGAAAAAGTTACCATAGTGAGCCATTTTATTAGTTTAATACTAAAACTGCAATTGCCTTGCAGATTGTTTTTCATTTGATGAAATTTAATCGAATCTCACTTTTCTTTTCATTGATATTCCAATCATGATTGTTTTGGAGCTTTTTTTTTTCTTTTGTGCTTTTCTTCTTGTGCTGCTTCTTTTTTTTTTTTTCTTTTTTTCTTTTGAGCTTTTCTTTTATGCCAATGATAATTTTGGCATATTTTGCTTTCAGAATTATGCGTACAAAATTGTATTTTATTAATGCATTTTTCATTTCCCGAACAAGGATAAATTTATAATTCATAGCTTGCAAATGATCTATTATTTCTGGGGGCCAAAAATTTACTTGATAAAGTAATTATATCTAATGTTACATCAGAGAGAGGCCAAAGGTCTTTTATAATTAAACTTTAAAAGACTTTGGACCAAAATTAAATTCACATTTGACCCTCCACAGAATAAAGGTGGTGAGAAAAAGTCTATAGAATAATCATCACACGCAAAAATATTAATTTATAGGTCATTTTATCCAGCTTTGATTTAAGTGCCATGTTTTTAAAGTTTTAACTGTGACATCAACATAATACTTTACTAACATGGTTTTGTCACTCTAATTATTCTATTTATTTAATACATATGTTTGGGATAGTGTGCTAATTTTCTGTGATAACATTGCTATTAATATGACTAGAAAAACAATTAAATATTTTGTTTTTGCTGATTAACTATACTTATCTGATCTATATTGCTGATTAACTACACTTATCTTTCATTTATATCATATCAAGCACTGACAAAATATGTATGTCTGAGTTCTCTATATTTTCCTCAAAATAATAATGTAAAATAAGTTTTGCTCTATATAATGTAAAATAAAATTAATTTTTGCATTATATAGTTTTAAAATATTGCTCTTAGTAAGAAAGTGTTTTTAAATAGGGATGCAATGGATAACTGTCAAACATATTGCAACCAGGCATTATAGTTGGCAATAGCTGGATATCACAATTATCTGCCCTAAAATTAGAGATACATAGTCCATAATAAATTAATCAAATCTTAAAAGTGTAATAATAAAAAGGTGGAAAATTAAAAGTTTTATCAAAATATTTTTTCCTTAATACTTTACAAGACATATTTTATGGAAAGAAAATGAGAGAAAACCTATCATTTTTTAAAATTTGTAAATTATAGTGCAAAAACAGTTTGAATATAAAAAATTGTTCTACATCACCGGTAGAATTAATTTACATTTCCTTTTCACAAATTAACCCTGCTTCTGAGAAAAGTCTTGCTATACATACTGCTAGTGGGTAAAGAAAAAAAAATTCTGCTAATTTTGATAATGACATGTATTGTATTGATTTTCCACCCGTTAGAGAGATACTTTTCTTACAATAACCAATTTTGAACAATAATTACTAAATGCTTGAAGGTGAGCTGTTTCGTCAATGCCATTATTATTAGCATCAGCTTTAATTGCAGTAGAATTTGCACTAATTTTGTGGAAACAATCGCAAAAATATTTCTGATTTTTCTGTTTATCAGCATTTAGTGTAACATGCAATTTCGTTTGAGTTAAAAATAAGGATTTTTCGTTTGTTAAACTAATTAAAATGTTAAAATAATGTAACTTGTTTATTATCAAATTAAAATATCATGTACCAAAACTTCAAATTGTAAAAGAAATTATGCTAATGAGACCATTAAAAAGGAAAAATTAATTTAAGAGAACTAGTAAAAATAATACAGAGAAAAGGAACAAAATAATACTGCCATTGGTTATTTGATATTGAAACAAATTGATGTAATTTACATTCCTAGTTTTTAATGGATACTTTAGAATAGGAAATTTAAATGTTCTTCATTTTTTCTCTATGCAATTATTACCAAAGCATTTAAAAAACTGATAATATGCAATGTTTACTTTTAAAGTATACAGATAATAATAATAATACAAGACAGAAAAAAATATTGCACTTAGAAAAATTCTAAGCAATGAATTTAGTAAACTTTGTAATTTATTTATTTATTACTTAAGTGAATGAAAAAATTAAGTAAATGAAATGTTAAAATTATATTAATTAAAAATAATTATACTAAATTATTGTTTAACTATTTCCCTTAAATTGTTTGTAGATTTTAGTTTGGTATTTTTAAACTTACACCTTATTTGACATAAATCATTTGCAGATTTTTGGTACTTTTTTTTTCCATAGACAATTAAAAAACAAAAAATAGAATAAAACTGTTTCTTACAGCAAAGTGATTGAAGAAGTGATATAACTTTAGTTTAAATGTTTTTGTCAGAATTAAATATATATATATATATTTATTTATTTACAGAATTACAAAACAAAATGTTACATTTCAGTCATACTCTGTAGATATGTTTTGAATTCACTTTCTTACATGTCATCTCTTTTTCTAAACATAACATTGGCAAATAATATCTTTAGTGGATTGTTTGTTATTCTTTTGCTGATATTGCATTGCTTCAATGTATTACAGTTTGCTCTCTTGTTATTTGTTAAATTGTTGGTTTTAAAATGTAAAACAACCAAATTGTAAAATCTTACTTTAGACATGTTGATTAAGCTGTTGGCAATGCAGTGACTGGTTTGTTTGACTTTCAATTAAAGTAGTAACAAATAAAGTGATTTTGATTTTTAAATTGTGATTGATATCTTCATGGACATTTTTGCATTTAAGAAAAAATAAGGTGATCGTATTTTCAAATTGATGCTTATGTTATATAAAATGATAGTTACTTTTACTATAAGGCTTTGTATTACATGTTTTAGAGAGGCTCTGTGCAGACCTAGATAAACTGTAAAACTGTCTGCAAACTTATTATATCAAATAATTTCTTACAAATTTTCTGCAAAAAAAAAAAAAAAAAAAAAAAAATTCAGTGAGCCTCCAGAGTCCTATATCACTGCCAATAGCAAAACACATTATTTTAAAACAAAGTTCAAAATATAGTGTGTCCTAAAAAGTTCCTGTGCCAACATGACAAACTTACTGTCTATATATTTTTTTATTATTATTACATTTTATCATTGCATTAATTTTTTGGCTTTTGTTGTTTGACTTTTTTCATGCTAAGTGCAAAGAATAAAATTCTATGCTATTTTATTCTTCATAGTGAAATAAATTTGTCACCCACCATTAGTCAGAGAATTGTGCTTCATGCGAGATAATTTGAATCATAAGAAAGATGCCAAGATGTTTAGCTAAATAAATATTCAAATGATATTAATATGCCATCAGTATGGGAACGTTTAGGACACTCTGTATTACAATCTATTTTTATCCATTACTATTACTTTTAAATTAAAGTTTATATTAATACTGAGCAATTTTTTTCTTGATATTTTTTTTCCTTTTTAAAAATTTAATAATAAAAAAAATTTTAAAAAATCAAGCTGTCAGCAAACTTTGAAACTTTTCTGCGAATGGCATTTGCATGTTCATATATTATCTAGATGTGGCTTTATTTCTTTTTTTTTTCGGCAAAAAGGAAGCTACGTATCACTTGTTTGGAAGAAAACTGTCACAACTCAAAAACTCTGTTTCTCTTGTTTGTTCCTCAACAAACTTATAAAAGTTGTATATTTTTATGTTGAAGGCTTGACACATACATTTAAATCTTAAGTTTAAAGTTCTTGAAATTATTCAAAGATGTTTTCTCAAAACTTGTTTTTTTTTTTTTTGTTGGTTTAAAAAAAAACCTCAAAACTTGTTTTTTTTTATTGTGACAGTTTTCTTCCAAATGAGCAATATCCCTAATCAAGATAGTACGGTCAACTTCAGATGTAGTGAAAGCAAATAATAAATTCTAATTTATATAAATTGGAACTTGTTATCCTGACACCAAGTTTTCATGTCACCATGACAATTTTTCAAATACTTGATTTTGTGCATAGGACTTTAAAAGTAACTGTACTACAGATTTTACATCGCTGAATAATTTTCAACTCTGGATATCTTGGCAGTTTTGGAAAATTGTCTATTTCTCATAGGTGGTGTGGTACCATCTTTCAAAAAAAAAAAAAATTCTTTTCTAAGGTTTTCACAAAAGTGCTTAAAGCACTGCAGTAACGCAATAATAAAGCAACACTGCAATAATAAAGCAACACTTTCATAACATTCTGGCTAAAAATACTTTCTCACATAATCATTAAATGATGAATGACTTAATGGTCAGCAAAGCAAAAAAATTTTCTGAAGGATCAGTTACCATCCTTACAGTATGTAGCTTGACCAAAAGATTCAAGGAATGCCATGAACTTTCTTAAAATATACAGGGAAGACCACAGTCTAGTAGTTGATTGGATAGCTTATTCATTGTAAGATGTATTGGAACATTAAAATTAAGATGGTGTGTTTAATTTGGATGAAACATATCTCTCTTTTAGCGCATTATGCATGATTATTAAAAGTTAAAATAGGCCATAAAATCCTTTAAAAGCACTTTCAGAGACTTGAGCTACCTCCATCATCAGTCTCTTCATTGTGCATTCATCTTGCTTCTTTTAAAATCGCCTTCCAGCTTGGGTCTGTTTGGACATGCATGGTATCATTAATTGCCCCATCTATTGTTACTATTTGCAGAGTGCACAACAAAAAGTCTGATGATGGAGGTGGTTCAAGCCCTGAAAGTGCTTTTAAAGAATTTTATGGTATACTTTAACTTTCATAAAGATATTATTTCCTTTTTCATGTTTATAAATTATACACAGATTTTTGTCTTTTTAGTCTGACACTAGCTCAAGGGATGTGAAGTCTTATCCTGTTAACTATGAAAGCAATCAAAACTCATTCATGTCAGCTGAAATTCGGTAAAGGATTTAAAAATCTCTGGACAAAAAATTTCTAGTTTCTTTTTTGTGCAAAGTAGCTTTTATAGTGAACAACCATACTGCACACACTGAAATATGGGGCTAAAATGTCATTGAACTAATAATATGCATCAACATGTAATTTTAATTAAAACATTCTAGCTTGAGGGTAGGGCAGATTACAAGTTATACGGAAGTAGAATTTTTTCTTACTAGGGAAAGTGGATGAGAATACTTTTAAAGGAAATTATTATTGGATGAAAGAAAACTTCAATTAAACATTACATGATGCCTGTCAAAATTGTATGATAAACAACTTGATGGTTCTACCAAACAAATACATATGATCTCACTGAAATGTTAAAACAAATTACAGAATAATCATTAGTAATAGTTGAACAAAATTGAAACAAGCCCTCATTTTTGCTTTTTCAACAGGTTTCGGAGCAGTGTTACTCACACATACGTATTCAAATAAAGACAACTCTATGAGCTTTAAGAATAAACAAGTTTTACCAGAAATTTTAAATTTATTCAGAGAGTTTCTGGAAAAAGTTTATTTGGGGAAGAAGAAAAAACAGGTGTAAGGAGAAATTAGAATTAATTTTCATGTCTAAAGCCATGCAGTAGGCCGTTTTCAAAGTGACTGCACCTATGCTGGTAGATTATATAGAGAAAAGTCATGTACAAATGCACAATAATAAAATATCCTCCACTTTCTTTACTAATTTCATATCCATATTTCATCTCTGTCATAATTGCATATATTCAATTTCATCTACAGAAATTTTCTTGTTATTTCTTTTCATTAACTGTAAGGAGGAAAGAAAAATTTAAGAAGACTCGAGTTTCCAGTTCAGTAAAGCTTTTAATCTTCAAACTAGGAACATAAAATTTAAAAATTTTATCTCCTTTAGTGCTCACACCAAATGTGATTTAGAATTTGTATCAAAAAATTTACTTTATCATAAATCTTTAACGTGAGAGCCCATAAAAGTAGAGGGGAGGGGTGCCTCAGTTTGGAATCAAACCCAGAATAACAAAGTAGGATATCAGAGTTTTACCTTGTAACCAATTTTAACACATTGAATATTAGGACTTTGACAAACCTAGAAAATGAGAGAAGTGGCAAAAGGGTCAAAGGAATTGTAAAAAAATCAGAACATCCATGTAGACTAACACGGGAAAGCTATATTGTGGTTTATGTAATCTTCAGTATTTTGAAGAAATACATACGGTAAAATAAACTGGGTCACACAGTTTGTGTAGTTTTAAATGACTCTTCAAGATTGCATAGTTTAATATTTTGCCTGGTATCAGCCCTTTATATCACTGTGTTACAGATCTGCAACAAACCAATTAAAGCTGTATAAATTAATTGAAGTGTATTAAAAAAAACATTTGAATGTTTGTTTTTCTAGAATAACATGAGCATTTTTTTTTAAAATCTGAAATGTTTGTGGTATCTAATTAATATTGTAACATGAAATTGTGTTTTGCCCTTCAGTAGATGCACTATTGGTTATTGTAGCACTCATAGTGTGTTTTCGTAGGTCAACCTTACAAGAATGTTAACGATTTTTTTTTTAAGTTCTCAGCTTAAACTGTTTACAAACACTTCAGTATACTACAGATATACGCTACTGGCCAAAAAGTATTGCAAGTTTCAGAAATTTAACCCTTTGCAAGATTAAGTCCCCTCTTCTCTGTCAAAATTAAAAATCAATATAATTGATATTTTCTAATGTCAACATGTTAAATTAATTACTTCAAAGACAAGATAGCATTAAGCTAAAGAACAATAATAATTATTTAATTTACTGAGGAAATAGAATAAAAAATATATAGGTTATTATAGAAATCTTAATCCATTTTGCCTCGCCGGAATAAAATTAAATAAAGCATTAATTTCAAGTTATTCTTCAAAAAGAGGATAATAAATAAATGCAATTGAACTAAAGATCATTTATTATGTTGCTGAGCAGCCTCGACTTTGATCGCAGCAGCCACTTTTTTAGATATGGAATCCACAATGTTTTACAACACTTCCTTCGGTGTTTCATAGTGCCAACTTAAATTATTGGTTCCTGAAGCTCTCATTTTGTTTTTTGGAGATTTTCACATGTATTCTTTCCAATTATACTACATAAATTCTCGAAAATATTTAAATCTGGCAAATTTCCTGTTGATTTTTTTCTGGACTTATTCCTGAAACGATGGTTAGATTTCTCAAACTTGCAATACTTTTGGCCAGTAGTGTATTCTCAAGTAATACAAAAATAACTGCTTTATTGTACTCCACAGCAAACACATTTTGGTCAATAAATTTTACATCAATCACAAAACTGGAAAATAACTTTGTTTATAATCTGTTTCTGCACATTTCAGTGATTTTTTTTTTTTTTTTTTAATTTGAGTTGTTCAGATATAAAGGTTTAAAATGAAAAAGTATTTTCTTCAGCTGAGTCATGCAAGGTTCAAATACTTAAATTGAGCATTCAGGGGAAGAAACAAAGAGTTTTAGTACATTGTTATGATAATATGGATTACTGTTAAACATTTTATGCATATTAAATTAAATGGGTTTGCTAGTCATCATTTTTCAACAAGCATCCATCTTAAAACTAATTATAAGTAGTTCTATGCTAATATATCCTGCAGTTACTTCAAAAAATAATATACCTGAATTTGTTTTTATTTTTGGGAGGGGGGTTATTAGAAGAGAAAAGGGATTTTTTCTTTTTTTTAATTTAAGGCCTTTATATGGACCTCTAAAGTGATATTGAAGTGTAAGGGGTTTTTAAAGCCTATGGAAACTGTGATGAGTTTTTACTAAGTAGACAGCTTAAAGTTAAAGTACTGCATCTTCTTCATGTCAAATAATTCATTTAAAAATCTATTTAAATATTTTATTGTTTATTGAAGTTTTTAAGATTATCAGCAAATTATCCGTACAGATTTCCATAAATGAAAATTATAAAAGCTTCAAAAATTAAAAAAAAGTGAGATAAATCTAAAATACGAACAAAATTTCAAATAAAAAGTCGGAAAAAAATAGCTTGCAAGTCAGAGAAATAAAAACTCAGGTATCTGTAAAAACCCGGAAACTTGCATATGACAAGAATAACTGAAATATATAGCCAGTTTGAAGAGTTTATTTACAGTTTTTATAAAAAATTTGAAAGGCAGATATTTTGTAAACTATTATAGTGTGAAAAAGTATGCCAAGATAAAATGTTCAACTTCTAAAGATGAAATAATAAATCCACCAACCAAACTCGTCCAAGAGTCATAGAAGTTTTCAGCAGATTTCAAGCAAAGATATTTCATAAACTATAAAAGTGAGTGTAAAAGGTGTATGCAGACAAAATTTTGAGTTTCTAACAATGTGACATTTATGCAAAAAAAAAAAAAAAAAAAAAAAAAAAAAAATCATAATTCAAAATGGCTGACAGGGCTCAAGAGTACATTAGTCACATATGTTCAGATGTGTCTAAAAGTCGCTTAAATTTTCGCACTGTATTTTAATAATTACAAGATTGTAATTTTGAAATAAATTCAAATTACTTTTTATTAGTGCAATTTAAATTTGTTACTCTTACTCTAAATGGATTTATAAAATATATATAGATAGCTATTCTACAGCCAGAGCACATAAAAATATGAACAAGGATAACTAATTTATGCAACACAAGATTTGAAACTGAATTGGTTTAATGTCTAACAAGTAAATATACATCTAATCATTTCAAGTTGTCTATTATTTCTTTGAACAATTAGCTTTAACCAATAAATAGTGTAACCCTTGGATGGTGTAGTATATAAATAACAAAGTATGAAAATATATTTTATATAAACAAATTTAATTCAAACTTTAAAACATTCATTTTATTTACAACAAAAAATCTTTAAATATGCTTTTTTTCAATCCAATTTCTATATATATATATATATTTTAGTATTTTCTATAGAATAAAAACCAGGAGATCTAGATATTTTACTAGATAATTAAAAAAAAAGCTATATTTTATTGATGGGCTCATTAGTATCCTATTTGCATGAAATAAACTTATGAAATGAGAATTGCATTCAGTTTTGAGTTCTATTTAACATGAATTAAATTACTTTTGTCTTTTGTAGTCGAACCCGTCTCTAGAATGGTCATCAACCACATCGGTTTCAAATATTAAATGCATTTCCTCATCGAAACACTCCACAGTCTCTGGGGGCACAAACGCCCCTGCAATGCACCTACCTTCTGCAATTAAGAAATTAAACATAGGACAGGCCTGATGGGTGGGCAGTATTTCCACAGAGATATTGTTAGACTTTAAATAGTCTAAAACAGCTCTACTGGGGAGTATCTTTTTATCTCCAGTTCCTATAATTAACATATCTAACTTAGGTTCCAAAAGGCAGAACAGTGACATCGATTCAGGGCTCAGTTCTTCGGCACTTTCTACATTCCACTGGAGAATTGTCCTTGGGAAAGCGGCTAATGGACCCAGAGCAAAAATGCCATTATTCAGTCTGAATCCAAAGTTGCTAATTGAATCTATCATAGTCAAGTACTGGTATTCTTTATTTAAAATAGTGACTGTAGTTCTACCATCTCCTTCATAGTTGTGGGCCAAAGTTTTACTGGTAGTTAAAGTCCTGTGTAAGAACGATGATTTCATAATGTTTTTCATGATATTGAGTGAGGACTGTGATCTTCGAATGACATGCAACATGTCTGCAGATTGTACTGAAGAATGCTTGCAAGGTCTAGAGAAAAGTTAGAAAATTTCATAAATAACATGATTTAATGAAGATAAATATACTACAAACAGTACATACAAAAATGACTTACTTAATGAGTTGCTTACTTAATTGAGTATGATTTCAATGTTCAATTAAAATCATACTCAAAAACATCTTTTTTTGAACTATAAATTTAAATTAAAATTTGAAAAAAAGGTTATAATTAAATTTGCTCATTTTTTCACCTATCTGAAGTATGTTATACAAAAATCAACTTTGAAAAATATTTTTTCCCCAATGGTGGGCATTTGCGTTTATAGGCATTGGCCATTACCAAGGCCGGAATTATGAGGCTCTTTATTATGGAGACACTTAATAGGTAGAACAGTGTTACCTCCTATAAAGGGACGGATGAAATGGCATCCAAGCCTGTGCTGGGAATCAATCTCGAACCCGTGGTGTGGCAGAATCTCCCTATAGGGTCATTCCATGTCAGATCAACCAGGCCATGACACCATCCATCACAGATTTTGATGAAATTTGGTAGATATGTACAACTTTTGTTGCTGATTACAAATATATCAATTATATTAAGATAAATTAAGGGATTCAAAAGTTATGAGCTTTCAAATGTCAGATGAGATGCCCTGTTGGGCGCCATCTTGAATGACACTTATACACACATAAATAGCCATAACTTGTCATAACTTAAAATTTGTCCGATAAACTTCAAATTTGTGTGTTTTGATCATAATAAAGCACATTTTTGCTTAAGCTAGGTCAATATTATACAGTAACTGTATTTTAGTATCCCAGTAACGGATTTTACAGAAACTGTAAAATCCGTTTATTTCTCATTTTTTGGTTGACAGAGTGAATAACTTCAACAGCTAATTTCTCGAAGTGCTCCACTTTCAATTTCAACCTAATGTTTTACACTAAGTAGTTAAAAGTTGCTACAATATCTGATTAAAAAATTTTGATGGGTATTTCACAGATAAAGTTTTTAAAAATAAAATTCTGAAAAAGTACATACATCCTTATTACAGTGCATTGCAGTACTTTCTTAAAGATCATTTATCCATATAATATTACATTTTAAAAAAGTATATACAATTTACTGATAGTATAAACGTGGTTTTTGATGTTTCTATAAATTTTATTCCAACAAGCTTTGAAGGAGAAATAAAGAAACTCACTAAATAGAAAAAGAGACACTTTATATTTCCTCTTAAAAATACTTTCTGCAGAAAAAGAATACTTTTTCAAATAACCTACATTTTCTAATCTAAAAATGATATATAAGTGTTTTTTTTCCTTAGCAGGTTGATTTCGCATAAGAACAATCAGCATTTTTAATAACAAATCAATTCAGCTTTCTAGCGTAATAAAAATATATTTCACTTAATAAAATTGAATTAACAACCTTAATTCTTTATGCATTTGATCTTTAATTAAACATAAATATTGAAAGTAAAAGCTGTAAAACTTAATATGAAATGTAAATAGTAAAAGAAAAAACAAGAAGAATAGTAAAAATAAAATCAAACATACCCTATCTCAGGGAGCAAAATGATTATTTGTCATTGTATTTCTATAACTATATATACTTTTAAATTATAAGCTATAATAAATAAATACGTGTATTTATAAATATTGGCTGGATATCATTTAAAAATAGAAAAACTAATTTTTATTTGTTGCACATTGTTTGAACCAGTTGAATGATTCTTTATTCAGTTGATAGTTACTTCTTATGGCAGTGTGCAAAACAGTGCAAATTATGAGTGCCTGTAATAGTTGTAGCTAAAATGCTTAGATAGCTGCATACATTAAATGAATTATAGTATCTTATTACAGGAAGTAAGGAATGAGAATATTTCAGGGTTCTCCCCAAGCCTTATGGCCTAAGGCACATAGCCTAACTACTGACCGCCCAACAGAAAAATCAGAATACCATTTAAAATGCTTTAATTCGATAGGATTACACATTGCAGCTTATTAATGTTGCCCCCGGCTGACAAAAAGGTCTGCGGAGGTCACTGAATTTACTATCATATAAAAACACCGAATTTTACTCTCATTCTCAATGAAAGGATATCCTGATATTATTTACCCCAACCTTTGACACTGTATTTTTCCTGGCCATTTGTTAGAAAAGTTTTCACTTTAGAAAGAGCACTTGTAACCATTAGAATCTCTCCTCACAAATTAAAAAGTATAAATACAAAAATATCAAGCTTTTAATGAATAGGGTCAGGTGGGGTAAAATGACCATAAATTTAGCTATTTTCAGCTTTACTAAGCTACACATCTAAAATGATACAACATATTTAAAATTTTTTGACAAATATTTTACATTGGACTATCTAACAGTAACTACAAATTTTTGTTTTTTTCTTTTACAAACATTAAAACTGTTGGATCATTAATTCCTTTTGGCTTGTTATTATGATCATTTTACCCCATGGTGTGGGGTAAAATGATTATACATGAAAAAAATGTAACACACTCATAGAAAATGATATTATATGAATAAGATCATCTGGAAAATAGATAACAAATATTTTATTAAACAGTTTTACATGGAATTTTAATTTAGCTATCAGAATTTATAATGTCCTCTACTATCGAAATTTGGCTCATCCAGTATTTGAATTATCTGTTCAGTTTGAACTTCCTCGACATCGTCATTTTCTGGCAATGTACATTTTTTCAAATAAAGATTTTGCAAAGTATTAAACTGTAAATAGCTCCTTTTCTGCAGACAAGATCTGTCCAAAAATGCTTAATAAAACTTTGACCACAACACTTAAGAGCCAGCAGATATTTTGTCCAAAAGAGGCATTACGGTACGCCATTTTGAACTCTTCTTAAATAAGAATTGGGATTTTTCTTCACAAGATTTCAAGAATAGCATACTTTCTTTACTTCATGGTCTTCAATTTCATGCTTTTCTTCAAAATGTGCAGCAAACACATCCTTTGTTAGCATTTACTTATAAATTTATAATTCCAGTATCGTAATTTTGGGTTATTTTTCTTATTTCCAGGTAAAAATAAAAGTAGAATAACAGAATCTATTTATTTATTCATGTTATTACTAATAATACCTTATAAAATATATTACAGATAAAAAAAAAGAAATCTAAAATGATACATGTGTTCTTTAAGTGCAAGCCTAGCAGTATGATCGTTTTACCCCACTTTCTTTGAACTACTCCAAAATAAAAAATAATACGAATACAAATTATCTTGATACAGAAATGTATTCCTCAAGAATGACAGTAGGCTTTGTATCATGAAAATTTCAAGAACTTTAAATCACAAAAATGCTCCAGCAAAGTAAATTTTAACCTTGTATAGATAAGAGTCAAACATGAAACTCTAAGTGCTGCCATTACATATTAAAAGAATATCAATAAATCAAATAAATCAGTTTAAAAATATTGCTTGTAATATAAATGAGCTAAACAAAAATCAATATGCCAATAAATCAATGCATTGGACATTTATGGTCTGCTTTTTGTAGACTGTTCATTTTACCCCACCTAACCCTATATAATATTAATTATAAAATTAGCAGTTAACTTAACAAAAATTTATTATTTCACCATAAAATTTAAATAAAAAATAAGAAGTAAAAAATACTACATATTATATCTAAACAAAAGTAATATTAGATGTTGTAGGTATTGTCATTTAATTGCAGCTGCTCAGAAGAGTTATCACAGCTGCTTTCAGAAGCTAGTACTATTGTTACTAAAAACTGTTGTTAATGTGATTTCATAAATCCAGATAGAATAACATAATAAAAATCTAATATCAAGAACATATGAACTTATCATGAAATTAAATATCTTTTTAAAATAATTTGGTTTCAGCTAATGTTTATAGTTAAACACACATGTAAGGCTATCTACCACTATATTTACCACTCATTTACCACTATATATTCATACAAACACTATGACAAATAATGTTTCTGATTTCTAAGGCAGTATATGCATGATTTTATGTTGTTAAATATATTGCATTTTCTCATGATGTTTAGACTTCATACTATAATTTGCAGACTTCACTTTCAGCATACATATTTAAATGTTTCATTAAAAATTAAACAAAGAAAGAATAAGGGTTATCAATTCAAAAAATAAAATAATGATTGCCAGATTTGGCATAAAATCATTCATTCCTTTGCAACAAAGCAATTCCAAGTATGTAGAATCACGTGAAATTGTCAAACACAAGTAGAATTACACCCATTTTACGCCAAATTAAAAAGTATATGAAATAAGTAACTCAAAGTGTGTTACACAAAGTTGACAATTTTCAAATAGTAAGTCCACTTAGACAACAGGAGTTTAGAATTAGTGATTATTCATTTTTCCAAAACAGAATAACTAATTGTAACTGATTTTAAAAGCGCCATCTTGGCACTGGGTACGATCTAGCTAAATGGTATCTTTCCAAGCCAGGTGAATCTAAATCGCAAGTTCAAAAATGTTATAACCCAATATCTTAATGAAAAGTAATTAAAATGCAGAATATTTTAAAGCCGGTTCGGTCCAGCTGGAGTATTTGCTACCAGTAGAAACATTTGGTGGTGTTCACTATGCCATTATAGCAGTTATAATACACTTTGGATATTTGCTAGTGCGGCGAAATGATATAATTCGCGGTGCTAAGTACGCCAATCTGCAAACGATTATGTATATGAAAATATGGATAACGGTTTTCCGTTAGCCTTACATGAGCAGTCATTATAGGTTGTGAGCATGTGTAAATCGCCAAATAATGAAAAGTTGCCATTGGTGGGAAGCTATCCTACCTGTTCTGTAGTTTTTATCAAAGAAAACATATGAAGTACTGTTTTCTTAGAGCTAATTATTAACTACACATATACACAAGTCGACAAATGTATGAAAATTCTCCATAATTGGCTAATACGCAAGGCGTCCCATATGTTTCACATAATTACAAACAGTGTGAGGTTTAAATTTTTATGTTCCAAGCAACATGCAAGAACCAAGCAATGTGTAGCTTGGTAACATTTTATCTTATCCAACCTTTGGGTTTTGTCTGTTGAAATTATGTCTTTTTTACGAATAAGTCTTTTTAGGGGCTGAATGCCTCATACAAAATGCGAGTGTAGCGAGTCTAGGGGGCTTGGCCCCTAGTATAATTAATATTTTTCTTATTAACCACTCGGAATGAGTTACTGACTTTTTAATATTTAAATGGAAGGTTTAGAAGATGATATTGGCATTTTGCTTCGAAACTTTGTTAATAAAAAAAATATTAGCATTCTAAAATTATTACGTTATTGCGTATACTGTATAAATAGTAACTGATAGCCTTAATTTAAAGTTTCTTGCATTTGAAATAATACAAATATTTATTAAAAACTTTCCACACCTTTTAAAGTATGATCTTTTAAATTATTTTTAGTATTTAATCATTAATAATATTTTAAGCAAAAACTCACAATGAAAAGGGAATCAATATATCAAAAGTTGTAATTTGTTAATGACTGATAGTCTAAGCTTTATTTCAATAATTATACTGTCTAGAAAAAAGTGTTAATTAACCCTCAAGATCCAAACAAGCTGAAACCATAACTAACCAAACTAGGGGGATAGGGGAATATCGATATACAAGTGTGGAAAACAATCAGGTGTCTCTGTCTATTCGAGCGAGCAGCAGTGTCCTTCTTTGTTTCTTAGCTGTTAAGTTCTTTTCATCATGTCAAAGCAGCATCATCCTAGTTTCACAGCCGAATTTAAGCTGAAAGTTGTCAAAAAAGCTGAATCGCATGGCAGTAGAGAAGCAGAATGTACCTTCGAAGTTGATGAAAAAGCTGTCAGAAACTGGAGAAAGCAGAAGGAAATGTAGAAAGTAATAGGGAAAAAATGTGCTAATCAGCATGGCACAGTAAAATGACCGAAGTTGGAAGATAATTTAGCTACCTGGGTGTTAGACCATAGGAAGCTTGGTTACCCAATATCTTCTGTAAAAATTCTGCTAAAGGTGGAGTTAATTGGGATTTTTGTTTTGTGAGATGGAAAAATCTACAAGTGAGAACGAAGACAAATGTGTCTCAAGCTTTCCTGTATGACTAGAAAGAAAAACAAATGTTGTTTTTGGAATTCACCAAAAATGCCATTGCAAAAGGAAATTATAATTTAAAGCAAATTATAAACTTGGATGGAGTACTGCTTAGGTTCGACTGCCCACAAATCGAACAGTTGATTCTTGTGGAGTGAAAACTGTCTCCATACAGGGATGCCACTTTTATGCCGATCGGCAGATTTCCACTTTTCATATTTAATTAATTAATTTATTTATTAATCATTTTGCATCAGCAGCAGAATTTTACTAAAAATTCCATGGTGTTTATATTTTTTCCTTTCTTCCCAGCAGAAATTAAGTATTAATTTCCAGCATCGCTCAATTTCATTCTTTTTCCATCTGTCTTGAAACTTAGTGTTTTTCCTTTAGCATTCCTTTATTTAAATCTCCAATGCTGTAAGAATATAAATTAACTCTTATTTCAAATTTAAATTATTTATTTCAAAGAAACCAGTAAAAGAAGAACTTCACAAAATAGAGCAGGTTCAGACATAAATTAAAATTATGTGAAATAGTTAAAGTTGAAACAAAAAATATTTTGTCATTGAGAAATAAAGTATTTATGAAAGCAAACAAAAAATGAACTAAATGTATTTCCTCCATAGATTACATTTTTCTAAATTAAGCTCAACTTATTTGCATGGGATTTCTTCTTTGTCCACTATTTTTGTTTATTCACGCACAGCTTCCTCTTTTTTGCTATTTTATGAGTGGCATATCTACTCCATAACAACCACTGGCCCCGAGAAAATACATTTTAGAGTGATGTCAGCATGCTGTGCGGATGGCACGAAACTGAAACCATTAATCATTTTTAAAAGAAAAACATCATTTTAAAAAGAAAAACATTACCCTCTGCAATTTTGCATGAAATGTCGTTATCAAATGCAATGAAAAAGGCTGGGTAAACGAGAATATCATGATCGAATGGTTTGAAGAAGTTTGTTGGCAACATGAAGGTGCATTCTTTTAATCCCAAAGGGATTTTAAAACTGGACTCTATGAAATCCCACATAAAGGAAAGTGTAAAGACTAGCAGAAAAAAAAAAAAAAAATGCTGCTGAATTATGCATGATTCCTGGAGGGTTAACAAAAATTTTACAGCCTCTGAACATTAGTGCCAATAAAAGTTTTAAATCATGTGTTTGTGCTTGTTGGGAAAATTGGATGTCAGAAGGTCTTCACACTTTTAGTAAGAACAGAAATATGAGGAGAGCCTCATACGCAGAGGTTGCTGAGTGGATCGAGAAAGCACGGAAAGAAGTTACACCATCAACAATCCAAGCCAAATTCAGAAAAGCTGAAATTTTTTAATCTGAATAATATATGCATATTGACAACGCCACTGATACAGGAAGACTTCCAGGAGATTCCAGCACAGGGAGACACCAAAATATCATTTACTCAAAAACTTTCAACTAATTTGCAGGGGGAAAAAAAAAAGATGATTTAAATTTAATAATGAAGAAAACTTCAGAGATTAGAAATAAGAAAAATATAATTTCACATTTTGTGCAACTGTTGAAGATAATAATTGTTTTGTCTACACTGCACTCTTTCATTTTTTTTAAAATTAAATTAAAACTTCTTAAGCCATTGGAAAAGTCAACTTTTAAATAGGATTTTACTTTAATTAATTTGAAGGGTAAAAATGGAGTACTTACAAAATGAATAGTTTAGCTAAACTGGTCCAATCTTATGGTAACTTGTCTGGTTCAAAGTATTCAATTAATGTTTCAATAGCTATTGCAACCTGCAAAAATATACAAACATACAGGGAGAAATGTAAAATATTTTTGAACAGAAATTAAATTTAATTATTTTTAATGCTACAAAATTTTCATTTATTTACAAGAATGTTTTAAAACTAGCTTCTGATCAGTCTAAAATAAAAATAATTGTAACAGCAAGTTCATTAGACATTTTAATACATATGTTTAAAAGAAAAATAAATTTCTAACTGTTGTTACTCAAGAATTGGTATATGGATAATCAGAAAAAAAATATTTTTATGAACCCTTTGAAACAAGGATGATAAATACAGTAGAGAGCCAGAAGTCCACACAACTTGGGACCAAGGCTTGTGTGGATTTTAGGATTTTGCAGATTTCAGGCCATAAAAGATAAATCCTATTACATTTCAGACTTAAGAAAAGGAGAATACAATTACAATGAAATAAAAACACAGTCAAAAGTATTTCATTTATATTTTCACTTTAAATACAAAAGCATAGGAGAAAAAAGAAATTACATGAAGACTAGCAAAGCAAATAGTTTCAAAATTTCCTTTCTCTAATTTTGAAAACATGTTCTGTGGTGATTTGTTTTAAAATATTTTTTTTCTACTTTGTTTCTTTCTTTTATTATTAAATTTTGCAAATTGTATAACTGTTTAAATATGCAGTTTAAACAATAACCTGCATATTTTCATCAGAATATTTAAACAGAATTATGATTAATTTTTGTTTTGTTATAGAACTTAGCTGTTGTAAAAATTGAGGGTATTCTTTTCTTAACTTTAAACTTTTATCAAATGGATTTTATTATTATTACTACCCAAGTTTTAGATTATCATCAGAATCATATTTATCTAGATTCAAGAAACTTTTCAACAATTTTTTCATTAGTGGAATACTGCGAATTTCATTATTTATATGAGAAGGTGTGCGGATTTTAGGCCGGCGGATTTCTGGCGTTCAACTGTACATGGTACATATGTGTGAACATGTTTTTGGAGATCTGCAATGCCAGACAATTCTTCTCTCTGGCATGAGAAAAAATGTGAAATAATAATAAATATAATGAATACACAAGTTTTCACTACAGTGCGAGAATGCAAGAATCTCACATTTTTTTTTCTCTTTCTCGCATTAAAGAATTATTAATGTGAGAAATTCGCACACCCTACAAATCGATTTCTTTCTGCACAAAATTCTTGCATTTCAGAAGATTTGGACCCCCCCCTTTTTTTTAAAGTTGTGCATGCTTCCATTTTTCATAAAGAGGTTATATATGCAAAATTCTTGCAGTTTCCTTTTTCTTCCATGTAACAAGGCCCGACTTACAGACTTTTACATGCTACAGTGAAACCTGTTTTTAAAGACCACCACTGGGACCAAGAAAATGTGGTCTTTAAGAAGGGTCGGTCTTTGAATTCAGGTAATACGATACATTTTGACAAAATTTTAAGTCGAAAGTGACCGTGCTCTCATTTCTGACTTATTTAAACTGATAACCTTAATTTTTTCTTTCAATGTCAGGAATTTTCGAGAAAGTTTAGTGGTTTCCATTGTTATTAAAAATGAAAATAAAAAACGAAGAAAGCAGATAATATGAAATAACATTCCTTGCGATAGCTATCGTAATTTCGTTTCTGAGAAAAAATCACATTGTAAAATTAAACAAAGGCTCTGTGTTGAATTTTTCATGCTTAGCTCTCGCCAGTATCGGCATTGCTCATTGGTTGAAACAATGACGTCATTCTCGGTGTAGTATTTTCCTATGGTGCGCACATTTTGTGATGGAATTATTTTTCGAAGAAATGTTGTAAAAGGAGAAATTGTGCTGAACGATTCACTGTAATGTCTAAATGCATACAATTCTATTTTCAATATATATCCTCCCAGAATGTTACAACTCAACCAAACAAGTGTCAACTTTCGTTTTCATTATACCGCGTGATTGCTGATCATCCGAACAACGAACCTACTCAAATATGGGAAAATAAGATTTTTTTTTTTTTTTTTTTTTTTTTTAAGAATTCGCGGTCGTCAAAATAGGATTTTAAATAAATTTGTTTCTTATACATAGCGGTCGTTGGTCGCGTCAGGCAGGTGGTCGTTCAATAAGGAAAATAAATCATTATTTATAATTATATGGTACTCGGGACTGCTAAGACATGGTCGACAAGACCAGGTTATCGTTAAATACGGGGGTCGTTCAACACAGGTTTTACTGTATAAAAATAACAAAAATTCACAAATACCCTGATTTTGGATGTTTACCCGAGGCAAGAATAAGTACCCATTTATATATACCTTACCCACTGGGTATTTACCCAACTTACATCTATAGTGAGAAATTCTCACCTATTATTTTTAAAAATATCACTCAGTTTTGGGGGAATGGCGAGAAATTCTCATTCATTTTTTTCCCATGGTGAAAACACTGATACACAAAGTAATTTGGAGAATATTTGGAAGGCAATTGTACTTCAATTTACTTTAATACTGGAGCTTCAATAAAATCATTTTCCATCAGCGGCATGTATAGGCAGGGGGGTCTGTCCAGACATTTCAGACAGGGTCCTGTTTCCGTGATGTAGTGAACAATTTACTCATCATTTTGCGAGTCTCAAATCAATGTTCCTGTGTTCAATCAGGTTTTTCTATCAGGGCCCACGGTTCTGTGTTTGTGAAAACAGCGTCTTTTTTTTTGTGAATTAATATAAAATATATAATTTCACATACAAATTTAGTATTAGTCCCATTTAAGACATTTTAAAGAAAGCCCTATTAAAAAAAAAAAAAAAAAAAAAACCTATATATGTAAACTGGCGGAGCTATGTTTACATATCACTTTATATGTAAGGTAGCCATTTACCAAAGGAACAATATTGTGAAAGGCCCATTTTTCAAATGAAAAATACTGTGAAGGGTCAGTTTTCATTATAAAATATTTAGTGAAAAGCTTGCTTTTAGGATAAGATAAAAACAGATTTAAGAAAGGGTGGCTGTTTACAAGAGGAAGAATTTTGTGAAAAGCCCATTTTTCAAATGAAAAATACTGTGAAGGGTCGGTTTTCATTATAAAATATTTAGTGAAAAGCTTGCTTTTAGGATAAGATAAAAACAGATTTAAGAAAGAGTGGCTGTTTACAAGAGGAAGAATTTTGTGAAAAGCCCATTTTTCAGATGAAAAATATTGTGAAAGGTCCGTTTTAAAGATAAAATATTTTGTGAAAGGTCTGTTTTCGGGAAATATATTTTATGAAGGGTCTGTTAACGGGCCCAAATTTCTCCTAAACAGACCTCTCTCTGATAGGATTTCTTTTCGGAAGGGGCTGATCTTGTATTTTTTTTTCGGGGTATTTTTAAACCATAAGTGAAATCAGGAACTCAAATATTTTTTAATTAATAGTACATGGATAAAACAATTCAACAATATAATGAAAAATTATTTTTACTGTAGTCATTCAAAATTGGGTAAAGCATACTAACTAAATAATAACACGGCTTATAACGTTCTATAGTTTATTTTATTATATAGTTTTTGTTCACATAGATAATATTTTATAAAAGTAATAGTCTTTTAAGAATTGTTCCACATTTTCGGAGGGGGTTAGCTCCCTCCCCCTTAAATACCCCATTCATTTCCATCCTTGCTTTAAAAAGTTTTGGCTTTTCAGCAACTATTACGGCGTTATTCATAAGCATTTTAAAATTTGAGAGAAAGACAGACACACATTTCTGTATAAAAATAAGTTATTAGATAACACACTAATAATCATGCAAAGCTGTAGTACTCTAACTCTTGTATTCTCTTTAACTAATTGGATAATTTGTATAATATATACTGAATTGCCATGCCATCTTATTTTACTTTTTTAATCGAATATTTACTCTATTTTATAATTATAACGGTACCTTACGACAGTTGTCTTTTTAAAAATAAATAACTTTTAAAATTTCATTGCTAATTTTTAAGAACTTTCACACGAATAACTATCTATAATATATCTAGATAAATTCTATAATAAGCAAACCAAAATTATATAAACATAAACAACCAAATATTAACTTGCTCTAAAGCGCCGAAGAACCAGCACTTCAATCGCACGCATGGGGTGCCACAGTCTCATTGGCGAAATTAACTGGGTGCGCCAAGTAGAAACCGCGCACCTGCTGAAAAGCGCTGCGTTTGCGTGTATTTTAATGAGCCATCCAAGGAGACCTACGGATGCTCGAGTCATCACGTATACATCAGGCATTTCTTAAGCTTCCCAGTGCTTTCAAACGTTATTTAATGTAGTTTTAAGTAGTAATTGTGTTACTAATTGAAGTACGAACTCATCATTAATTTGTTTGCTATGATACATATTTACATAAAGAAAATAGATGCATATAATTTGAAGGAAAAACAAAGTATCGCTTACTCTCATGGTTCACGATTGCTTATTTTAGTTTCACAAGTGGTTATTTAATATACTTTAAGATAACTAAATACACAAGACATTTTTATAATGAATATTTCATGAACGTAGTCGTATTTCCTACGTTACTTTAAACAATTCAACATTAATCTTTAACAAATGATGTATTAAAGCGCATTTCAGTGTTTTCGGGATATCCTGTATATAGGAGAAAATTAATAAAATACGCTCTATAGCGCGATCCCTGAATTAATTATTCTTTAATAAAGACATTTCATGTAGTATATATTATTCTTTTGTCGCTTTCTCAATCGAACTTTGGAATTGAGCAAGAATAATGAACGCTTGTACAAAATACTAACTATCAGGTTGTAACGAAACTTTTCCGCCACATCCACTTGAAAAGCTAACATCTAACTCCTTAGATAACTGCCGAGTGGTTAATTACTGATCTTCTTCCACAAGTTCTCGCAAGCTGGCCTCATCAACATCCATGCCCTTCGTGTTAAAATTGCTTCGACACGAAGGGCACGGCCGGCCAGAGCTCTCTGCTTCTTGAATGTCATAGTCCTTGTTTTTGAACTTTCGGTACCAAACCTGCACAGTGTCACATGATACAACAATAGTACTTAAAGCTGTACACATAATTCGTTGATATTCTGTAGCTGACTTTTTACAACAGAACTGGAAGTAAATTATGTTTCTAAATTCTTATCCGCTAGAGTGATAGCTCCAGTTGACACACCTTGTACTTAATGATAACTATATGTTTTTACAGATTTCACAACACAGTTTTATAAAGTAAGTCTCTTTCTTTCAAATGCCAAAACTCGTTTGACAAAATATGAGCAAATACGCCAACGCAAACTGTGTGCTGACGATGTTTACGGTGGCGGGAAACTTTCGTTACAACCTAATACATTTGAAGTTTCTGTATAAACGGGCAAAAATGTATAATTTATAATTTAATATTTATAATAGTTATTAATAATTTATAATAGAAGTGTATTTCTGCACTGTAACAAATGTAAGTCTTAATCACATAATCAAGGCATATATAACTGATAAATAACATTTTCAACTGGCAAAATTAAATTGTCTAGCTAGTATCACAACGTCATGCTTATTTACAAGAATAAAAACTACTCAAGTAATACGATTTCTGATTAAAATAATTTATTTATAAATAACACATGAGTACTTATTCACCAAACATGATTTACATACATATATTTAGAATTTCTAAATACATTATAAGCGTTCGCTTACCTTTACATTCAGAGCAAAATGTTCGAATTTTAGGAAAAATTTTCATGAAAGAAAATGGCGCATGATTAAGGTGACCAAACGTCCCCATTTTCAGGACGTTTTTCAAATTGTCCCCAGAATGTAAAAATGGAACTGGGGACAATTTTTAATTATTGCATTGTTTTTCAATTAAATTACTGTTAATTATAACCATTAATACCATTAATTATAAATGTCCCCAGTTTTGTTGTCAGAATCGGGGACACGTCCCCGATTCTGACTACAAAAATCTGGTCACCTTACGCAAGATTCACAAAACGATTACCTACATCTTAAGTTCTTTAGTACGACAAAAGTATAAAAAAATTGTTTTAAAATAATATACCATTTATAATACTTAGAATAATAAAATAGAATACTGTGACTGGGGAAAACAGGCCTCAATGATAAAATCAATTTTAGGGATGGCAACTCATAAGCAGGCCCGTTGCTTAGCGATGGCCCCGGGTGGATTCATATCTGCCGCGCCGCACCGCAACCATGCCGTACTGTTTCGCCGTTTTGATTCGTTGGCTGTCCTCGCGGCGAGCTTGCGGTGCCGCAAGTAAATACACCAATGCTCTTCTGCAATTGGCTGTAGCTGTAAAAGCTCTTCTGTAATTGGCTGTAGTTTTGCGGTCGCTGCGGAATATCTGTTCTCGCCAGATAATGCGCAAACTCTCGGCGCTCACCGCGCGGGCGCTGTGTTGCTCCGCCACGTGACGTCATTGCGGCGTCTTAGCGGTGCGATACGGCCAGTATGAATCCGGCTTAACGTTCATTTGACAACGGTCATTGGCTGAATGCATGGCTTTGTATCTCTAATTGAGCTGACCATGTTTTCGAACGTAGAATTGGGGACATGTTAAAATTAATGAACAACGTTGTTTCGTCGATAGCTTCCAAAAATACAAATTCAGTTATTTTAAAACATTCTTTATTAAAACACTAAACTCAACAGCTGTTAAAAACAATTAAAACTTCTAAAATTAACAAATGCTAGATACAATACACCAAGCAAGTACAAGCAAAAAATAGAATACAAAACTATACTTTTACGTGCAAGTTGCCAGCTCCCAAAGCCTAATTTTATTATTATTCTTTTAACGTACCGTGCCATCTGGGGACTAAATTCAAAATTAAATTTTAAATACGAAATAAACGTAATAATTAAAAATTGTCCTAAATTGCTTCTTTAGATTTCGAGGACAAATCGCAAAAAACACAGAAATTGGGGACTATCCTCGACGAGGACAGACCCCAAATATAGTTTTTTTTACTTTGTTCCCCAAAAATACCTTGACCTTGGGGACACGAAAAGTCCCAAATTTTAAAGATTTGTACTTTTTTTCTCTGAAAGTTTCCGTTTAGTTTATTTCTTTCAGAAAAAACTGAAGAAAAATAAAACAACTAAAAGCACCTTCTGCTCAGAGAAACAATGAAATTCGATCTCTGATGGAATTCGAAAACGTTTGTTGTCATTGTGTGTGTAGCGCGTACAGACATTCAATAAAGTATTCGACTATGAACCAAATTTCCCATTTCAGTTCTGTTAATGATTGATCACTTTTCGTGAAGAACCATACTTTAGATATAAAACTGAAGTACGAAATTTTTCTTGAACTCAAATACTATTTTTAGAGGGTGTAAAAATTTTCATGAAAAATTATCACAAAATGAGCCAAAAAGCAATGTCTTCTGAAAAATACAAATATTATGCCAAGAGTTAAATTTTGAATAAATTGAAATATTTCAACATGATGTTCCTTTCATATTTCTGGTTTAAATAAGCATTTATAAATGAATGAAATACTTCCATTAATGTATTAGAAATAAGAGTACACAATTGATATAAAGAGCTATTAGAGTTCGTTTTTAAGTATCAAAGATTAAAGTATCAAGATTTAAAAGTTTTTGTGTCATCATATAAGTCCCCCAAAATATTTTCTAGTGTCCCCAAGTTTTCCTTGGATTCGAGGCAATGCTTATTTGTCCCCAAAATACAGTTTAGAAATATGGCCGTCTTACCTTCTCTAAATATCCGAGTTACCCTGGGAAAAAATTTATTGATGCCACGTTGAATGACGTAATCTGAGTGACAGCCGATTGCGCGTCCTTTCTGAGCAGATTTTGCCCATTAGGCATTTCTATGAACCTAGTCACGTATGAACCTATCCGAAGAGAAGGAGCAATGGCCGATCACGGCTTTTCATGCAAAAAAGGGGAAATTTCATTGGCAACTGGTACAAAGTGTCCGCTCGGGGGGGGGGCATAAAGCCGATCATTTTTTCCCGATGACTCCGATGAAATAACGAAAAGAAACCGATGAGAAACCGATAAACTGTTTAAAATATATTTGTTAATAAAAAACAAACGACTGGCAGCAAAATTTTCAAAAAATGTCCGTTCTGTTTATTATGTTTTCGTTTTTTGGATGCTAACTTTCCGTTTTTCTGGGGAAAAAAAGGGAAAGATAAAATTTCCTCCACCGAACCCTTAGCGTACGGAGTCACAGACTAGCGCTCTTCCACAAGGCCATTCAGATTTATCGTGCATCACCCAATGGTGGAAGTACCGGTTATTTTAGTCTCAGATTAGGGCTTGGGGGTGAAATTTTGACAAAGTGTTTTTCAGCTATTATTAATAATAGTCAAATTATTCGATTGGTAAGAAATGTTAATTTCACTTTTTACCAATGTAGTATGTAAGTAGCAACAACATTCAAAATTAATAATTAAAAAAACAATATTGCAAATTGTATAGGAATTTTAGTGTAATTTTAACTTTTCATATTTCTTGGATAACTTTTAGAAATTAACTGATTTCGCTTCTTGCTGTTTACATTAAGAAGTTTCCGTTATTCTTATAATGCAGCTGGCGCTCAAACAGATTTTCTTTTCTTTTTTTTTAAACACATTTTTTTAATTATTTAAATATTACAAATGATTTTATATAATAATGTTACGAATTTTCGGGGCAACTCGCTGCTCTCGGGCTTAAAATAGTTTAAAATTCGTATTCTACGCTTCAAATAGATAAATTTTGCTCTGTGTTGCATCAAAATCGGCCAATTAGAACCAGAGATATGGAGGTTTCGGTTTGCCATTGTTTTTCAATGGAGGTTCTAGAAATCTCGAGAAATATTAGTCCTAGAGCTTAGATCTCTTCACTTTTGAGGACTTATTTTTGGCGCCAAATTTGGCGATATTTCGCCAAAAGTCGCCAAGCTTGGCGACTTTTTGGTCATTTGGCGCGATTTTCCCAATGGGGCCTGGAAGTTGTTTTTCCTGCATTAAAAACGCATAATAACCTAACATTTCTCTTCTATGACGTAATCAAAATTCACGCTTTATGTAGAACCCTCGAGAAATAGACTTTTCTGGAAACTTCTTGTTCCTTCTGCGTCGGCTATTTATAGAAGCGCGCGTCGCCCCGACAGTTCAGTGTTGATCAAGCTTTGAGAGAGTGAATACGCTTGCTTTGTGAAGGAAGCTGTGTTTCGCGCTGTTTGTGAAGCTTTGAATTTAAGTGCTGTGTGTAAATTCTTCATCGCTGAGTCTTGAGAGACTGTTAGTGTTATTTCTCGTATATTTTCACTGAATTCTTGCCAGTGAAAGTGTTCTATTTTGTGTGAGAAATACAGCATTTGTGAGAGCTTCTGATCTAAGCGAACTGTTAAAAGCACATTACTGCTAGATTGTGCTTGTGAATTGTGTACAGCTGATTGTTCTACGAAGTTCTAGAAGAAATAAAGTTTGTGTTCCATCCTGACAAGTGACTTTTTACTTGAACTTTTTACACCAAGAGGACTTTAGAACGACGAACCCCAGGAGTAGCAGAGTAATTCCGCAACAATAAACAGTTACATTTTTTGGTAAATATTTCTTTCCAAATTTAAATTTTGTGGGAGGGAGCAAGGGGGGATATTACCCCCCTGCCCCGTCCCAACCCCAATATAAGAAATTTGAAGTAAATTATGCGATTAATTCAAGAGTTGTTCAAAATTACCCTTAGATTATGCAAAGGCACATCTAAATTACGCAAATATTTATAGGAATTTAGGTAAAATGTAAACCACTGGGACACCTGCAAGGCCCGATGACTATAGAGCTTCAGTTTCGGATAAAAAATTGTTTGTCGAATTTCCATCGGCGAAATTGCACGTCTAAATCACCTCTATGCATGAAAAAAAATTCATCTATGGCAGAAAATCAAAAGTGCTCTTGCCGATGTCTTAATTCGATGAATCGGTGAGTTAACGATGAGTAGATGAACGCGCATGCAGAAAACGAGTAGTCATTGCTACTAGGGTAATGCATTTCAATGGCAAAAGCATTATTTTTAACATTAAAAAATGTATTAAATTCAAGTACTTGAATGATTGCAAAGGATTAAATTAGCTTATCAAACCTTCCACTTTGGCCCTATTGTACCCTCTGCGAGACCATGTCATAACCCTGGTAGCAATGGCTGCTCGTTTTCTGCATGGGCGTTCATCCACTCATCGTTAACTCACCACTCCTCGAATTAAGACATCGGCAAGAGCACTTTTGATTTTCTGCAATAGATGAATTTTTATTCATGCATAGAGGTGATCTAGACGAGCAATTTCGCCGATGGGAAACCGACAAGCAATTTTTTTATCAGAAACTGCAGCTGTATAGCTATCGGGCCTTGCAGGTCTCCCAGCGGTTTACAATTTACCTAAATTCCTATAAATATTTGCGTAATTTAGATGTGCCTTTGCATAATCTAAGGAAAATTTGAACAATTCTTGAATTAATCGTACAATTTACTTCAAATTTCCTATATTGGGGTCGGGACGAGGCGCAGGAGGGTGGGATCCCCCCTTGCCCCCTACCACAAAATTTGTATTTGAAAAGAAATATTTACAGAAAAAAAGGAAAAAATAATGTGTGTGTTTATTCTATAAAATCGTTTGTAATATTTAAATAATTAAAAATAAAGTGTGTTTAAAAGAAAAGAAAGGAAAATCTATTTGAGCGTCAGCTGCATTATAAGAATAACGGAAACTTCATTAAATGAGCAACTCTTTTGAAACCTCATTAATGTAAACAGCAAGAAGAGAAATCAATTAATTTTTTAAAGTTATCCAAGAAATGTGAAAGTTAAAATCATACTAAAATTCCTATACAATTTGCAATATTGTTTTTTTAATTATTAATTTTGAATGTTGTTGCTACTTACGTACTACATTGGTAAAAAGTGAAATTAATTTCTTACCAATCGAATAATTTGACTATTATTAATAATAGCTGAACAGCACTTTGTCAAAATTTCACCCCAAGCCCTAATCTGAGACTAAAATAACGGGTACTTCGACCTTTGGCTCATACATAAAAAGTCTGGATGGCCTTGCGGTAGAGCGGCAGTCTGACTCAGTACATTCAGGGTTCGGGCCTGGTGGAGGAAGTATTTTTTTTCTTTTTTTTTCAATAAAACGGAAAGTTAGCATCAAAAAACGGAATAATAATAAGCAGAACGGACATTTTTTGAAAATTTTGCTGCCAATCGTTTATTTTTTATTAACAGATATAATTTAAACAGTTTGTCGGTTTCTCATCGTTTTTTCCTCTTTATTTCATCACAGTCATCGGAAAACGATGATCGGCTTGATGGTCCCCGAGCGGACATTTTGTACCAGTTACCGATGAAGTTTTCCCGTTTTGGGGTGAAAAGCCGAGATCGGCCATTGCTCGTTCTCCTCTGATTAAACTCACCTGCCTCTCATCGACCGATGGGTTATTTCTACTAGGAAACGGATGGACCACATCACCTACGGCGGAACTCTGGGTGGGGCCTCCGTGGTCGAACGATATTGCGAGGCTAGAAGCCGAATAAGACAGTGACATTCTTGTTCCTTGTCTTTTTCCTTTTGATATTTTATGTCAAGTTCTCTGCCATAAGAAATAAAAAAAACTTCCATTTTGATTTTCTAGTTTTTATGTTTGTCTACTATTTTTATATTTTAAATTTGATAAGGGATGTCACTCAGATGACATCATTGAAACACCGTCGTCGAACACACGTCGAAATGCGATATTAACCCATTTATGCCTAGCGTCCCTTTTTTGGGACGGCATTTTCGCTATTAGTCGAAAACGTTATTTATTTTTCCTAGCCTTTATTCATGAGTATTGAGCCTTAACTCTACAAAATATTTTAACATGACCAAGTAGGATGTTGATATTTCGATTTTTATGCATAATGATTTTAGAAGAAATCATCCCTTCTTCAAGAAGTTGACATCAGAAATTTATCTATTAGTTCTGTTATCAGTAAAAATCGAATAAAGTCGCAAAAATATCCAGGCACAAATGGGTTAAGCCCAGAAAAAAAAGGTGTTGGAAACATAAGTTTTAATTGTCCGCAATCTAAGGCAACATCCCCAATTTCAGGGTTACTTTTTCAACTTGTCCCCAAAATATAAAGCAACAATTGGGAAACAAATTTTATTATAACAATAATTTCTTCCCAACTTTTTAAAAACTCAATCGTGTTTCATTAGTTGGATGAATCTTGCACTTATATTTATTTAACGAAAGCATTATTATATCAGAAAGGCATAGAATTTATAAAATGTCCCGAACTTTTGGTAAGAATTCGGAACACCACATGATTTGTCCCCAGCCCAATTCTTTGTTCAAAAAGATTTTCTTCTTTAATGGCATTAGCCCAGGGTGTGCCTTAACCTGCCGCACAATGTCTCTCCAGATAACTCTGTCCCTGACCTTAACCTTACATTTAGACATCTTTTACAGTTTTTAGGTCATTTAAGACATCATCCTAACCCCTTTTCTAGGGTCTACCTGTTGGCTTATTGCACATGGGTCTCCAATGCACGATTTTTGCCATACGGTTGTCTGGAGATCTTCAGATGAATGCTAATGTTAAACGAATGGCAAGCTTGGGACCAAATACTTTGTTCGCATTTACAGATTCTTTAATTATTCTTTTTGCACTGAATATATTACACATTGAGACATGTCACATCAAAAAGAAAATGAATTTTTTTTCATAAATTTAATTGTTAAGCGGAGTTGAAAATTTCGGATGTACACCCTCCAAAAAAAGTATTCGAGCAAGAGAGAAATTTCCTACGTTGGTTTCGTATATAAAAAATTATTTATCATAGAATATGAATTAGGCTATGTATAAATATGACTTTCTATATTTCTATCAAGTTGTGCATTTCAAGAACTCAATTATTATTCGCAAATCTAAAATAGGAAATTTCTCTCTTGCTCGAACACTTTTTTTGGTGGGTGTACAAAAATCAGAGGTAGTTCTTCATAAAATCTTTTATGTTTTACGAAGTTCTGTATATATCAGAATTTAGTTTTTGAGGTGACAAAGAAGAAAGATCAGTCTTAAACCATTTCTCTTCCTCAATTTTACCTAAATTACATAAAGTGTAATTTGATCATATGTAATCAAAAATTTGGAAAAACTTCGTTTCGCCATGCCTTCGCAGGAAAAAGACGGGCTAAACGCTTTTTGTCAAATCACAGCCTTTGATCACACTAACTTGTCACTTATGCGTTGCGGCGGCAGCACTTTGCGTTATGTCCCTCTCCACCTCCAGGACACGAGTCTCCAAGAGAATCGACTTGAATGCACGAGAGGGTTTTCGCAACCAGGCCAGTTTTTTCCACAAAAGCAGAGATATGCTAATGTGAACCGTGTTGCTATGTGAACAGCGACACTATATAAGGTCTGTAGCTAGTTACTAACGTATGTAGCGAGTTACTACGCCTGGGGTATAGTCCCCTTTTTGTATTCGGCACAAGGTGCCAGTTTGTGTTTTTTATGTTTTCGTTTCAATAAAGTGTTATGTTGGGAAAAGTTGTGTTCAATCGTGAATACACACATGTAGAATGAGAAGGGCAAAAAGTTATCATCTGCCACTTCATCTGGTGGCCCGTGGGGGGATCGAACCCACGACCTTCGCGTTATCAGCACGATACCTTAAAAAAAACGGCTTTTAGCCGAATTCACGGATTCCGAACAAACAAAGATAAAGCAATTACTTTCGGAATTAGTGTTAGGAGATGAAAAACCTTCCCATTTACTGAGGAAAATGAAACACTTAGCACCCGATAAAACAGCCACCGAGTTTTTAAAAACTCTATTTCTGCAAAGATTGCCTAAGGACACTCAAGCTATCTTGTCTGTATATGAGGATACTTTAGATACATTAGCTCTCATGGCAGATAAAATCGTAGAAGTCACGGGTAATTCTAGTTCAGAAATACAAAGTCTAGACACTCATACTACTAACTCGGAAAAGGAGGTGCAGGAATAAAAAAAACAATTGACAGAACTAACTCGAAAAATTGACAAGGTCTTGCAAGATAAAGAAAAATTTAGACCACGCACTCTCAGTCGTACGAGACTCATTAATAATAAATTTCAGCGTAATCCCCCACACCGTGTGACACCCTCTACTCGGTCAACACCCTCCCACTCCTCTGAAACGGTGTGCTGGTACCATAAAAAATTTAAAGATTGTGCTCGCAAATGTCTAGAGCCGTGCAATTATAACTCTTTAAAAAAACTAGAGGGCCGGTCGCATTATACGGCGCAATGTGACTATACGTACAAGGACGTCATAAGTCGCCGTCTTTTTATTAGAGATAAAATATCTGGGGTTGAATATCTAATTGATAGTGGCAGTGATATCTGCGTTTTACCCAGAGCCAAAAATACTCAGTATAATGGACCTAAAAATATTATATTGTATTCTGCTGATGGATCTCGTATCAAAGTCTACGGAACTAAATTAGTAAAACTCGATCTTGCGTTAAACCGGTCTTTTCAGTGGCCGTTTGTGGTCGCAGACGTTAGCAGACCAATAATTGGTGCTGATTTTATAAAACACTTTGTCTTATTAATTGATCTGAAAAGACTTTGTTTACGCGATCCAAGTTCGTCCAAGGCAGCTCTAGGTTCCGCTTGCAACGAGAGTTCATCTAACGTTAGTCTACTTGCTAAGGATTTAAAAATTAAAATTATTTTACGAAAATTTCCCGACATACTTAAACCGTATCCTTCTAATATGAAAGTAAAGCACAATACAGTGCATAAAATTGAAACAACAGGACAACCTGTATTCGCACGGCCACGGCGTTTAAATCCATTGAAATTAAAAATAGCTAAACAGGAATTTCAATACATGCAAGAAAAGGGAATCTGTAGACCTAGTAACTCGTGTTGGGCCAGCCCTTTACACATGGTCCCAAAACCCGATAGTACTGATTTTCGTCCGACTGGCGATTACAGAGCTTTAAATAAAATTACTATTCCTGACAGATATCCCCTTCCCCATATACATGATTTTGCTAATGAACTTTACGGAAAAAAAATATTTTCTAAAATCGACCTCATCCGTGCATACCATCAAATCCCAGTGCACATAGACGACATTCAAAAAACCGCTATTACCACACCTTTCGGCTTATGGGAATTCAAATTCCTTCCCTTTGGGTTGTGTAATGCAGCTCAAATTTTCCAAAGGTTCATATCTGAGGTCCTACAAGACTTAAACTTTACATTTGCTTACTTAGACGACATTTTAATAGCCAGTTCAAATGAGAAAGAGCACATGACTCATCTCGAAACTCTGTTTAAAAGACTAAACAAATACGGCATTAGAATCAATTTGTCTAAGCATTTTTGGGGTCACTGAACTACCATTCTTAGGTTACTTGGTTAACGAACACGGGATAAAACCGCTGCCTAGCAAAGTTAAACCAATTTTAGACTTCGAACAACCCCAAAAATGTAAAGGTTTAAAACGCTTCTTAGGACTCTTGAACTTTTACAGACGGAATGTCCCGCAGGCTGCTAAATTACAAGCGCCTCTAAATGAGCTTTTAAAAGGCTATAAAAATAATAGCAAAAAGGTTATTTCGTGGACAACCGAAACACTAGAAGCCTTCACAAAGTGTAAGGAATTGCTAGCTAACGCGGCATTATTGGTACATCCCAACCCAGACGCACAGCTTTGCTTATGCACCAATGCAAGTAGTACATCTATAGGCAGTTCTCTCCACCAGATCAGCTTAAAGCAGGATGCACAAGTAATCGAGCCCTTAGCATTTTATTCTGCTAAGCTCACACCTGCACAGCAGAAATGGTCTACTTATGACAGATAATTGTACGCTATCTACGCATCTATCAAGTATTTTAAGCACTTTCTCGAGGGCCGTGTTTTTACGGTTTTCACGGATCATAAACCAATCACCTTCGCCTTTAATCAGAAGGGCGATAAATGGTCTCCTAGGCAACTGAGACACCTAGACTACATCGGTCAGTTTAGTACGGATATTCGCTACAACCCGGGACGCGACAATATCCCTGCCGATTTCTTTTCTAGAGTCGAATCCATTACCTTCCCGAGTACATTAGATTACTCAGCAATCGCAAAGGCACAAGAGGGTGACAAAGAACTTGAAAAACTAATCAGTACACACACTAAATTAGTATTTAAACGAATGACAATTCCAGAAACTCAAACTCCCTTGTATTGTGAGGTATCTACAGACAAAATTCGTCCGTATATTCCAGAATCCTTTCGAAAGAAAGTATTTGACAATTTACATAACTTGTCTCACCCAGGTATGAAGGCCACAGCTAAGTTGCTAAGTTCTCGTTTTATTTGGCCTGGCATTCTTCCTTGTCAGTTGACTAAGACGCAAAGACATACAAAAACCCCAATACAGAATTGTACTGTTCCAAGAGATAGATTTGACCACGTACTCATAGATCTGGTCGGTCCTTTACCCGTAAACAAAAATTTTAAATATTTAGTTACAATGATAGACAGATTTACACGTTGGGTTGAAGCAGTACCCGTCACTAACATAGCCAGCGACACTGTTGCTAGAGCGTTTTACGAAAACTGGGTAGCAAGGTTTGGCGTGCCCACAACTATTACAACCGACCAGGGTCGGCAATTTGAATCTTGCTTGTTTAATTCTCTTTTACATTTATTTGGAATAAAGAGAAATCGTAGTGCAGCTTATCATCCACAGGCCAATGGCCTTATAGAGAACTGGCATAGAGGGTTGAAAACTGCGTTGAAAGCCTGTCTGACCGACCAATGGTTGGAAAAATTGCCTACTGTTCTATTAGGACTTCGTTCCGTCTATAAAGAAGAGTTGAGAGCAACCACGGCTGAGCTGGTATACGGCATTTCGCTTCGACTCCCTGGAGAATTTTTCCAGCCCTCTGCAACAGATATTAATGTTCCAGACTTCATTCGACAACTAAAGCAGCAGATGGAGCACCTAGTACCTCGACCAACGTCTTCTCACGGCCATGAACAAATATTCATTCCCAAATCACTAGCTACTTCCAAAGATGTATATGTCCGTAAGGACTCTGTGAAACCACCGCTGTGTCCACCGTACGACGGACCATTTCCTGTGCTAATGAGAACCAATAAATTTTATAAAGTTTTAATGAAAGGCCAGGAAAATATAGTCACATTTGATCGATTGAAGCCTGCTTTCACTTTGAACGAGCAACAGGTAAAAAGTGCTGATCTGACCGGAAACACTACGGTCACACGCGCAGGACGTACCAGCAAACCCCCGGAACGTCTGCAAGTTCGTTTCCACTAGGAGGGGGGTACTACGGCGGCAGCACTTTGCGTTATGTCCCTCTCCACCTCCAGGACACGAGTCTCCAAGAGAATCGACTTGAATGCACGAGAGGGTTTTCGCAACCAGGCCAGTTTTTTCCACAAAAGCAGAGATATGCTAATGTGAACCGTGTTGCTATGTGAACAGCGACACTATATAAGGTCTGTAGCTAGTTACTAACGTATGTAGCGAGTTACTACGCCTGGGGTATAGTCCCCTTTTTGTATTCGGCACAAGGTGCCAGTTTGTGTTTTATCTGTTTTATGTTTTCGTTTTAATAAAGTGTTATGTTGGGAAAAGTTGTGTTCAATCGTGAATACACACATGTACAATGAGAAGGGCAAAAGTTATCATCTGCCACTTCAGCGTGATTACCAGTGGTATTTTCGGAAGTGGAATACTTTTGATTGGGTACTTAAAGTGTTTCCTGAAATGACCCACCTGCTTAAGAAACCGTACAGCAAAACGTCCTGAGATGCGACTATTTTCCTAACTGATGTGGCCTCTTAATGAATTTTACTATATTTTTATGCTTGATGATAGCTTCTAGTTCGTCACTGGTTCTTATTCTCCAGCAATTATTATTTAAATCTATTGGGCCATAAATTTTTCTGAGTATTTTTCGCTCTAAAAACTAGTAAATTATTTATATCTTTTTATGTTAGAGTCCATGTCTCACAGCCAAAGTCACCACGGGACGGATAATAGTTAAGTAAATGCTTATTTTAATTGCTCTAGGGTTAAATTTATTTTTTTAATAAATGCTGATTTAGAAAATATGATGGTTTCTCTTCAAAATTCTACAATATTTTCTTCAGAAATTGTAATTGAAATTTTTATTCTTGATCCTAGATAAGTAAAGCTTACTAGAGTTTCAAATTTAAAGTTATCAACTGTTAGATATTCACTGTAGTTAGTGGTAAATTTAGTTTTTTGCATGCATTTTGTTTTTTATTGAAAGGCCAGTTAAATGAGCTGTTTCTATTAATTTTTTTCTTCTATTAAAGCTTTTCTGTCTCTGCTCATTACTACAATGTCATCGGCAAATGCACAAATTTGTATTGTTTTATTAGTAATTAAACCTCTAAGATTCAATTTTCTAATAACGGATTAGAGTACTAAAGTTCAAAAAGATCTGGTCCACAGATAATGAGCATACAGATGCGAAACTTCCATTTTACACAGCGCCTCCTCAATGGATCTTCAGACCACTAGAGGGAACGGGACGGGCAGTGGCTCAGATAGGGAGGGGGAGCAAGGAATTGCAATGAATTCTTGAATAAAATTACAAAAGGCCAGCTAGAGCATAAACCACCAACTTGACAAAAACGAGGAGTGATTGAATCTTCTTTTGCAAGAAAAGTAGACATTGCCGATGTTATTCAAGGGCATGCCATGACTAAAAGTAGAAAAGATTTATTTAACCCATTTATGCCTAGCGTCCCTTTTTTGGGACGGCATTTTCGCTATTAGTCGAAAACGTTATTTATTTTTCCTAGCCTTTATTCATGAGTATTGAGCCTTAACTCTACAAAATATTTTAACATGACGAAGTAGGATGTTGATATTTCGATTTTTATGCATAATGATTTTAGAAGAAATCATCCCTTCTTCAAGAAGTTGACATCAGAAATTTATCTATTAGTTCTGTTATCAGTAAAAATCGAATAAAGTCGCAAAAATATCCAGGCACAAATGGGTTAACAAGAAATCATTCTTTTTCCGAGACACATTGTTAAATAGTGGAAGAAAGGGTATATCCAGAGGAGAGACTATGGGCCCACCCAACCTCCGAAATTTTGAATTTTTCTTAACAAAATGTTAAAGATCAAGACTTTCTATGAGAAATTTTGAAATTTCACTTTTTTCGCCTTCTGAAATTTTTTGGCTGCGTGCGTGCATGGAAGTATGAATAAAAATATTAGGGAGTTTTTGCATGGCGGTTTCACTCACCGTAACGCTAACGTTAAACGTCATCGAACAGTACAGCGCATGCGCCCTTATAAAGTTTACGGTATCTGAACTACTAACAAAAAGAGAGTTTTTGCATAACCTTTTTGCTCCCTAAGCATTTATCAGATTATATTCTTCTTTTATTTCAGTATTGCCATCTAGTGGCAAGAAAATAAATTTTTTATGCAGTTTTTTTCCCCTTGTAAAGCATTGCATTACTTTTAGAAATTATTGTATAAAATGTTAAGCAAAATGAATTTATATAATTAATGAAGTCCTCAGAAAATAGTTAGAAACAAATTAAAGCATAATTTTTTATTTTAAGCAAATGAAATATTAAAATATAAATTTCTTATTTGTTTATTTTTTCACATATTTTTTCTTTTTGAATTTTTTGTGTATTTGGACAGTTTAGGTAAATACGGTTGAATTTTTCACGAAATTAGTTTTTAAAATAATTAAAATCCCCATAAATTATTTATTTTTTCAAATAGCAGTACGAACCGCTAACATGGAGCATTTGTTTGAGCAATAATTAGAACTAGAACCTACAAAATATTAATAAATAAATTAAACCCATTGCGAACACACCTTCACAAACCTGAATTTTTAATTCGTCTACGATAATCTTTTTTTTTTTTTAAATCAGGGTTTGTTTACAAACTCGTAATTTTAATAAAATAATTATAAAAACCTGGATTTTTATTTTTAAAAACTAATTTCGTTAAAAATTTAACCGTATTTTCCTAAAGTTATTCAAATAATCAAAAGAAAAAATATACGTCTAAATTAATTTTTTGCTTTAAATTAAAAATTTTGCTTTAATTTGTCTATAACTATTTTCTGGGGATTTCATTATTCTCTAAATTCATTTTGTTTAAAATTTTAAACGAAATTTTCTTAAACCAATGCAAAACGAAAAAAAAAATCCTTTGGAAAACAATTTATTTTCTCGACACTAGATGGTGATACTAAATGAACGATGCAAGAATTTAAAGATCGACGAATCTTCAAGATTTCGAGCTAAAAACTCCTATAGCACTAATAAGTTAACTTTTATAGTAAATTTCGTTCCTTTGTCGGCTATATTTATTCATATTTTATAAAGAATGTTAAATCACACTTGTTTGGCGGCCATCTTGTTTGGATAGAGTTTAGCGGTTAGCAGATACGCTAACCTTGAAGAAATAGCGGGTTACGTTAACGTTATGCTGCCGTCCGGTATGCGTGAGCATGCGCAGTACGGTCAAAAACCAGTTTAGAGGATAGCGGTACCGTTAACGGAGAAAAATACGCTGTGCAAAAACTCCCTATTAACTTTTTCAAAACTGAGGAAACATGCCATGCAAAAATGTTAACGTTTCAAATACAGTTTCTCTATGGAGGTGACGAAACATTCAAAGCAAAATGTGTGGTATTTTTTAGAGCATGGATGTTTATAAAAGTATAATACTCTTTTAAATTAATAATTTTAATTCCATTAATTATTTTCCAATTGCTATTAATTTAAAATTTCTTTAAATGATTAATAATTTTAATAAGGAATAAATGATTGATCTAATACGACATCAAAAGGATTTCTGGGTAGCAAAGGGACCCCAAAGATTTTATCCCCGGGGCCCCGACTTGGCTCTCTGCGCCTCTGTGGACGGGGGCCATCGTGAATCTTGTATAGGGCTGGCTTGTGCAATTGGGTGAGTCATCCAATGAGGCCTACGGATGTTCGCTTATTGGTTCAAGTACTTCGATAAGTCATCTGATAGCCAAATCCAACCAATGATAAACGTCCGCAGCCCTCTTGGGATGACTCATCGAAATACACAAGAAGGCCCGATAGAAGATTCACGATGACCTCGGACGGGACGGGACGTACAGTCAATAGCGTGACGTAGTTTTCTCTTTTCCTTCAATATCATTAGACCATCCGATATTGAAGAAGTAAAAATTACGAAAAATTGCTTAAAAATCTAGGAATTTCACATTTTAAAAGTGGCGCATTTTTTTTTCTGCAAATTTTTTACACCATTATGAAAAATTTCAAGCCGATTAAAGCAACGGCGTGGAATTTTTTATGTATTTTTTAGTATAAATGTTTCATTATTTCGAAGTAATGCCGGGAAAAGTTTTGTTTCGGAGTGATACAACCCACAATTGTTACACTTTTAGGCTCTTATTTGATTTTTTACTGAAAAGAAAATCAGGAAGTTGCATCGTTTATGTATCATAAGAATGAAAGGGCTGCATCATTTTTGTTGCTGATCAAATCATCACAACTTGACAAAAAGAGTATGAGATAACCCCAAAATACATTCTTTGTAAAGCTGTTTTACTAAAATTATTAGTTTAAAGCAGGGGCGTAGCCAGAAATTTTTCATGAGGGGGGGGTTACGACTACTCCAACTCACATATATGCATACATGTATGTGATAAAGGAATGAAGCTTATACATTTTGTATGGCAAAAAATTCCTCATGGGGGGTTATGACCCCCTAACCCCCCCCCTCTTGGCTACGCCCCTGGTTTAAAGAATCTGTTTAGTAATAAGACCTTAAACAATGGACTAAATGGCCAACTGAAACATAATTGAACACAGAAACTCAACAACTGGAAAAAATTATTCAATGCAAAATATATATATGTGTTATATCAAAATACTTTTTAAAACTGTATCAATAATATACATTGAAAAAATTTTCAAATGCTCGGTCAAAGTATAAGTTAAACAATAAGTTTCAATAAATGGCAGTGATAGTTGAAATCAATACAAAAACATGCGCTATATTTTTAAAGAATGTTTCAAAAATGTACATTGAAACAATGATCCAAATGGTCTACTAAAATATAATTACACAATGGTTTGCAACAAACGGTTGTGATTGTTGACATCAGTGAAAAAGTATTCTCTATAACAATGCTGTTTGAAAATGTACGTACAATATAAAGTGAAACAGTGGACTAAATGCTGTTCTGTCCCGTCCCGCAGTGGTCTGGGCGCTAAACTGCGTTCTCATAAGAACACGGCAAATGAAGCAGCATCTAGCTTGGCTAGTCCTTGGGAGGGTCAACTCCATCTCGGCTTGACAGCTGTGGGTCCATGTACGCTAATGGGAGCTGGTGCACGTAAAATCCGTCGTGGCTCCAATGTCCTCCGGGTTTAACGCAACCCTAGGAGTGCCGATTTCAGGGGATTGGTTCCTCCTCCGGAATTGGTTCAAAATTGGGGCTAAATACGAACTTCCTCCCACTGGGGCCCATTAAAAGTGGAAGACTCTCCCCATCGCCTCCTTATCTGGAGAATCTGGCATGGTATGCGGTTGTCAGAGGGCATAAGCAACAACAGCAATAACAACAAATGCTTTTCTAAAATATAAATACTCAATGAGTTTCATCACAAACCAAAACAATCCAAAACTATATTCTAATGCTAATTAAACAATGAAAATCAATGCTTTGTTGAAAGCAGTGCAAAAATATTTTCTAATATACTATTTTTATGAGATTGTATCAATGAAATACATTTAAACAGCGTATTAAATACTGCAATGAAAAGAAGTGCGCAACGAGTGTCAACAAACAGAGGTAATTTTTTTAATTAATGCAAAAATCAATATAACAATGTATTTAACCATGTATAAATGATGTGCAGTGAAAATACTAAACAATGCAATTCAACAATCGGGAGTAATTGTTGAAATCAAAGCAAACTTATATTCTATATAACAATGCTTTAAAAATGTATTGTTAGTATGCATTGAAACGATGGATTAAATGCTCTACTAAAACATGAGTTAAAGAAAAATTTTGAATAAATGAAAGTAATTGTTGAAATCAGCGCAGAAATATGTGCCATAACAGTGTCTTTTTAAGATTGTATGAATAATGTATATTGAAGGAACACAGAATAAATGATCTGATAAAAGATAATTATAGAATGATTTGCAAAACAGAAGTAACTGTTGAAATGAATGCAAAAATTATGAGGTAAATCAATGATTTTCAAGAATGTAACAATTAAATTAATCTGAAACAAAATGGATTTAATACGCTACTAAAACACAATTACACAAAGAGTTTTCACAAACGGAAGTAATTCTTGAAATGAAAACTAAAATATGTGTTAAATCAATGGTTTTTAAGAATATATCAATAAATACACTGAAATAATAGACTAAATACTCTACTAAAACACTATTACACAATAAGTTTTAACAAATAGAATTAATTGTTGAAATCAATGCAAAAAATATGCATAAAATCATGCATTTAAAAAATATATTAATAACATACTTTGAAAAAATAGTTCAAATGCTCTACAAAAACATCATTAAACAATGAGTTTAATCAAACGGAAATAATTCTTGAAGTAATTTAAAAAATATGTGCTTTAAGAATGTATTAACGATATACATTGAAGGATGGACTAAATCGTCTTCTGAAATATAATTACACAATGAGTTTAAATAAACACAAGCAGGTTTTGAAAGTCATTTCAAAAATAGGTACTGTAACAATAATAAACATACAAACATTATTATGAATAATAAACATGCAAACCATGAACTAAATGCTCTACTAAAACATCATTGCACTATGAGTTTCAACAAACGGAAGTAATTGTTGAATCAATCTATATAAATAAAATTAGACTTTTGTCTGTACATTTCTTGGAATTCAAAAATTTTGCGATTTCTATCCGTTTCAAGCACCAGGGAATCCGATGCGACCCTCAAAAAAAAGTTTGTCTGTCTGTCATTCTGTCATTCTGTCGTTCTGTCATTCTGTCATTCTGTCCGTGACGCTTTTTTTGTTTAAGCATCACGTAAAAACGACTGAAGCGAATGATATGAAATTTGGTGTCATGATAGGTGGTCACTCAACTTAAAACATAGGCGTCGAATTTTTAAAAAATAGTGATTAGATTTTCAGATTTTGCGAAAATCGTTTCAAACTGCGTAAATTTGCGTTCAAGCATCACGCAAAAACGACTGAAGCGAATGATATGAAATTGGGTGTCATGATAGGTGGTCACTCAACTTAAAACATAGGCGTCCAATTTTTAAAAAATCCTGATTGGATTTTGAGATTTTGCGAAAATCCTTTCAAACTGCGTAAATTTGTGTTCAAGCATCACGTAAAAACGACTGAAGCGAATGATATGAAATTGAGTGACATGATAGGTGGTCATTCAACTTAAAACATAGGCGTCGAACTTTAAAAAAATCTTGATTGGATTTTCAGATTTTGCGAAAATCCTTTCAAACTGCATAAATTTGTGTTCAAGCATCGCGTAAAAACGACTGAAGCGAATGATATGAAATTGGGTGTCATGATAGGTGGTCACTCAACTTAAAACATAGGCGTCGAATTAAAAAAGAATCTTGATTAGATTTTGAAATTTTGCGAAAATCATTTCAAACTGCGTAAATTTGTGTTCGCACATCACGTAATAACTGCAAAGGTGAAAAAATGATATTTGGTGAAATGATAGGTGGTCACTCACCTTAAACTATAAGCATCTAATTAAAAAAAATCCATCAGATTTCGAGAGTTTGTGAAAATCGTTTAAAACTGAGTGAATCTTTGTTCCCGTATTACGTAATAACGACTAAAGCGAATGATATGAAATTGGGTCACACGATAGATGGTTGCTCAACATAAACTGTAGGAGTCCAATTTTTTAAACATTTTTATTAGATTTTGTGGAAATTCTCTCAAAATACGTTTATATTTCTTCAAACATCACGTAATAACGACTAATACGAATGATACGAAATTGAGTGATATGATAGGTAGTTGATAATCTTAATTTATAGGCGTTGAATTTTAAAAATATTTTGCTTACATTTTGAGATTTTTCGAAACTCGTTTTAAAATGCTGAAAATTTGTTCCAGCATCACGAAATAAAGACTGCAGGGAATGAAACGAATTTGGGTGACATGATAGGTTGTCACTCAACTTAAATTCTAGGCTTCAAATTTTTCAAAAATGTTGATTAAATTTTGAGATTTTGCGAAAATTATTTCAATATGCGTAAATATTCGTTCGCGCATCACGTAATTACGACTAAAGCGAATGAAATGATATTACTTAGTTACTCTCTAACCTGTAATATTTTAACAATACATGAAAATTATAACTTCGCTTTCTTTGGCAACATACTACATCCATTCTGCGTACTCCTACAATGCTGACGAAAGTTCTTGCTTTTTGGAAATTTGCATTCACTAACCTGTCGAGGACGGGTACTTCAGCTAGTGTAAAAATATGTGCTGAAAGTGTGTATTTAACGAAGTTATTCAATTATTACATTTAAACAATGTACTAAATTATCTATTAAAATATAATCACACAACGAATTCGGACAAACAGAAGTAATTGTTGAAATCAATATAAAAATATCTGCTATAACAATGTTTCTTAATAATGTATCTTATAAATAAAAATGAAATTCTGTTTGTTTGTTTGTTTGTTTGTTTGTTTATTTGTTTGTTTGTTTGTTTGTGGATTTGAGTTGTATACAAATCCACAAAAATGGACCTATCGGCCTGAAATTTAGCACAGATATGTAAAATAATATAGAATAAATCATAGTCCACTTTAAAACTTTGAAAGTCCACCCGTTCCCGGAATTTAAGAGATTTTTTATGTTCTCCACGCAAAAAACTTTCCGTAATTGTAACCCCTGTAGTGAAAAATGTGTGAAATAAGGATCGTGGTTGCCATGTGCGGCGATTTTGCCGAATAAGATGTTTTAAATTCTTAAAGTAAAAATAAAAGAATAATAATGATTTGTTTTTGTTAGTTTATATTCGTAAGGTTATATTTTTTTTAATTATAATATCGTGTGCATGGGAAATCGGAGCAGGAATGAAATGTTTTATACGCAAAACAATAAGAATTGAAGATTTCCGAGGCTAATATGTTAAAATTTTTTAGTTTGGCGAAAAAATAAAATGGCTCAAATGCCGAGAAAGTGAGTTCTAGCGGTTTGCACAGTTTCCAGCTTGGCGCAATTTACTGAGAGCTTAAGGAAACGGATTTTTGAAAACAAGTGCAAAGGTTTTATTAGAATACAGCGTTAAATTTTAATGATCCGTGCGAAAATAATGCAGTTATTAAGGGATTTCAAGCGATCTATCTACAGCATTCTCGCGATTTTGAGGAGGATTCTAACGCTTGGCGCTATTTATCGTAATTTAATCGTCTGCTATTTGGGTTATGAATACACCTGCGTATAAGTTTTTGAAATTTTCATTCAGTTGGAATTGTGCATTTTTCTGAGCAGCTTTTCTGCATCTAATGTATTACATCCAGAAAAAAGGATGTTAGAAATATCTATTTTAATTTTGTTTAATCACACTCATGAATAATGATACACTTTCCAACTTAATGAAAGAAGGAACGAAAATAGTGCGTATTTAAAAATCTGAAAGTGTGTCAGATTTTCTATGATTCTAGCGCTTGGCGCAATTTAATGAGAGGGTATTTTTAAAAACAAGCGTAGGTTATCTTATAAATAAAAATGAAATTCTGTTTGTCAATTTGTTGATTTGGGTAGTATACAATTCCACAAAAATGGACCTGTCAGCCTGAAATTTTACACAGATATGTAAAATAATATAGAATAAATGATAGTCCACTTTAAAACTTTGAAACTCCACTTAAAAACGTTTTCTTCCTGAATGGTTCTCTTAATTTCCGTTCCCGGAATTTAAGAGATTTTTTATGTTCTCCACGCAGAAAGCTTTACGTAATATTAACCCCTGTAGTGAAAAAAGTGTGTGAAATAAGCATCTTGGTTGCCATGTGTGGCGATTTTGCCGAATAAATTGTTTTAAATTCTTAAAGTAAAAATAAAAGAATAATAATGATTTTAGTTTATTTTTTTAATTATAATATCGTGTGCGCATAAGAAATGAGAGCAGGAATGAAATGTTTTATATGCAAAACAATGAGGATCGAAGATATCCGAGACTAATATGTAATTTTTTTTAGTTTGGCAAAAAAAAAAAAAAAAAAATGGCTGATAGGCCGATTTTTAGAGAGTGAGTTCTAGGGGTTTGCACAGTTTTAGGCTTTTTGGAGCAATTTACAGAGAGCTTAAGGGAATAGCATTTTTGAAAACAAGTGTATAGGTTTTCCTAGAATACAGCATTAAATTTTAACTAACCGTGCAGAAATAATGCAGTTATTAGGGCATTTCAAGCGATGTAGCTTCAGAATTCTCGCCAATTGAGTACATTAATTTAACTTGGGGGAAATCCGCCAAATTTCAGAAAATTGAAATCTTCGCATTTAGTACATCGAGGTAACGATGAATAAAACATGTTATAGTTGATAATTTAAAAAATGCGGCTGTATTAAGGGATTCCACTTTTCAAATAAATGCCTGGCGGTCGAACCATTTCCCATTTTGATTGCTGCTAAGTCAATGCTTCGAATGATTCCCTGACAAAACTCTTGCAAAAAGCGTATGCTGGCACTTTGGCGAGGCTTAGATTTGAAACTGGATTTTCTTGAGACTGGTATATATGTATAATAAGACTGGTTATAGATAAAAATGAATGTTGGTATGTGTGTAGGAGGTTGAAAAACTCCAGCACCATTTCACCGATCACCATGAAATTTGGTTCACCTAAGTCTTTTATCATGGAGAAGGTTTTTATGCTATCCGTTTTCCTCTAACTTTTCACTAGGTGGCGCAGCAGAACGTCGAATTCTATTCCGTTTAGCCGTTTGCTATGCGAATATCGTCCAACCAATTTCGATGAAATTTGGTACACGCAAATATTAGAACACGGAGAATATTTTTCACTATCCATTTGCTGTAACTTACCGCTAAATAGCGCTGCAACGCATCAACTTCTATACCGTTCGACCGTTGGCATAAAATTTTTTATACTTACACATTTAAGCACGAAGAATATATTCTAACTGTGTTACTTTTGATGTTACTCACCACTAGATGGCACTGCAATGCATTATTATTTTAATTCGCCACTAGATGACGCTGCAGCAGGCCAAATTTTTGACCATTCAAACGGTTGCTATGAAAATCAGTATACATAGCTATTTGAACAATGAGAATATTTTGGCGTTATCCATTTTGCTATAACTCGCCACATGACGGCGCTGTAGCAAATCATTACTTTAATTAACCACTAGATGGCCCTGCAGTGTATCACTTCTTGACTGTGCGAATGATCGCTATGAAAATAGGTATACATAGATATTTGAACACGGGGAAGAGTTTGGCACTATCCATTTTCCTATAACTTGACACTAGATGTCGCGTCAACACATCAACTTCAAGACTATTCAGCCGATCGTCATGAAAATTCGTATACATCGATATCTGAATGCGAAGAATATTTTTGCCGTATCCGTTTTGCTAAAACTCGCCACTAGATTGTGCTACGCCGCATCGCCTTCTGCACCGTAAAAACGATTGCCTTGAAATTCAGTATGCATGATTATTGAACACAATATAACGCGATATCCATTTTGCTATATCTCTTTATTACAATAAATAGTAATCACAACAAATATTAATATCAAAAAGTCCATTCATTCCCGTGCGAAGAACGGGTACTTCAGCTAGTATGTTATATAAATTGAAATAATGGATTAAATGCGGTTCTCTAAAATATATTTACCCAAAGAGTTTCAAGAAACACAAGGAATTTTTTAAATCAGCACGAAAAAGATGGCTGTAACAATGCTTTTTTAAGAACTTATCAATAATAAACATTGACCCTAGTCCACTAAAACATAATTAAACAATGTAATCCAGTAATCTGAAGTAATTGTTGAAATCAGTGCAAAGTGTATTATTAGTCCGTATATTGAAACAATGGATTAAATGCTCTACTAAAACATGAAGTTAAAGGAAGAGTTTTAACGATTGTGAGTAATTGTTAAAATCAATGAAATGATACACTGGAGAGCAATTGAATTAGGGATACCTATATAGTAGAGCGTAGCACTAACTTTCGCCCTGATGATGGCTACGATTTGCCTTGACATGGACTCTACAAGACTCTGGGAGCAATGGGAAGTCATACCTTATATTCTTGGATAACTCCCACAATTCACCAAGCTTAGATGGAAGGTGGACAGAGCCTGGAACATCTCTCTCAATTGCATCTCAAATGTGCTCGATGGCATTGAGATCAGGATACCTTGATGGCCAGGAGAGCACGTGCAGGTCTGCAGAATGTTCCCCCAACCATCTCGATACATTTCGGAAGCCATGGTACTGTGCCTTGTCTTGCTGAAAGGAAATCTTTGTCGCGGGCATTCGAAACTAACGAACAGGAGCAGATAGATGGTTATCAAGGATATCCTGATAACGTTCTCATGTGAGAGACGATGTCACACGGATCTCATTTCAGTCCATGTGAGCACTTCCCAGACAGGAATGCTACTTCTACGAGTTGGAAAATCCCCCTGCTGGCAGGAAAAATCCATCTCATTAAGTGGTTTACGCCATACACGTACTCTGCCATCGACATGTACCAAAGCGAATATCGACTTATCGCTCCATGCAACAACTTTCTACCTCTCGACGGTCCATTGGTGATGTTCGCGACCCATGCTTATCGTTGCGCCCTATTTTATTCAGTCAGAAGAGGGACTCTCGTAGAATGATGACGCTGTGGCAGTTCACACGTCACTGGATACCAGCGTTATATTGATGGGTAATCTGTTGTACTGTGGCCTCTCTATCAGCTGTTACAATGCGGGCAAACCGACGAAGACATCCACTCGCTGTTGTCCGTGGCAATAGACCTTGCAGGGGTGGTTTTGCCAGATTCGACATGCTCACAGTATACCTTTGGCACAGAGGTGCATGAAAATCCGAGTCTCTGCAATACTTGTTACCCATTCTTCTGGGCCCAACGATTTGGACACCATCAAATGTTCTTAGATCCGTACTCTTAGCCACTATGCCTTTGGCAATTACTGATATCGTGAGCAGTACTCATTTTCTCTTCGAATTGATGCTTGTGTCATTTGCAAGTCACTTCCAGTGTGACACTAAGCTTAAAATTAGTACAACGACAGCTATACCTAATTCAATTGCTCTTCAGTGTATATGCTACACTGGTGTGAAAAACTTAAGCAACGGGTTTTATTTTTGCCTAAACTCCACGAGAAATCATCTGAGAGACACGGAATTCAAAAATGACAAACAGCATTTTTTGTATTTAAACAACGACGAAAGCATATTTGTGCAAAAATGAATACGATGCATACAGTATGGAATCAAGAAAAAAAAAAAAAAAAAAAGAGCTTGATTGAACTCTAGTATCGTTACACAACGCATGATTGTCTGTACAAGAGTAAGAACAACAAGCAGATGTTTCTTAGTATGGGATATGTCTTTCCCTTACTGCATTTTTTGCTTCGCACCGTCTCTCCAAACTCAGCACCAGATTGTCCAACAGTTCTTGAGGTAAGCGTGCTCATTCCTCAATCAGGATCTGTTTCAGCTGTTGGGTGTTCCCCGAAGGATGCAGGACGTCAAGGCGTTTTCCAAAAGCATCCCACTCATGTTCTGTGGGATTTAAATAAGGGGGGTTGCTGGCCAATCCATTCGAGTGATATCTTCACTTTCCAGTAGCTCCTGAACAACAGGAGTTCGATGTGGCTGTGCATTGTCATCCATAAAAACGAAGTCTGCTCCAATGGCACCTCGGAACAGATGTACATGGGGAAGGATCCCCTTCTGACAGTCAATGCAAAAATCAATGCTATGACAATATTTTTACAATGAAATAATGTACGTTGAAACAATGTACTAAATAGTCAAGTAAAATACAATTGAACAATGCAATTTAACAATTGGAAGTAATTGTTGAAATAAATGCGCAAAATTATTTTCTACAACAATACCTTTTAAGAATGTATCAGTAATATACACGAAAATAATCTAAATAATAAACGTGTTGTTCATAACGAATCTGGGATCGACTTATCGCTGCCGGCCGGTGCCTCTGCCGCCATGTTGAAATTGTGATAAAAACGACATTTTTATCCCTTACTAAAAGGAAAAAAAATTGTACAGTTCGAAAGATCGCTAAAAAATTAACCTTTTTCAAACTTGCAGCTATTTTCAATTCTAAATACCTAGCGAGATATCACGCCTTGAAAAAGTAGACAGAAAAGCGAAACACAGAGAAAAAAAGCGCAACAGATTGTTTGGTGGCGACATCTATGAATTATATTGTTAACTAAATCCTCAAAAGCAGATTTCTGCTTTACCTAAGGAATAATTTAACACAGAATTCATGTATAATTAATTATTTATTCAGTAAATTACTTCTAATTTAATTTTCGAGGCCATATTTTAACTAACCAAATTTATTAATTTACTATAGTAAAAAAACTGTATAAAACCATTTATTATAATTTATATTTTACTAATTTTTCACTACTTTTATTTATTCAAGTATGAATGCATGTTCGAGCGAAATTTTTATTGTTACAAAGAAAAATATTTTTAAAGAAACAATACATTGATGCATGAATGTAGTGATAAATATCTCGATAGGTTATTTTTCTCTTCAACGGTAATCTCCCCAGCCGTCCCTTCAAAGAGATTTTGCTACTAGCAATTGTATTTATTAAACTATCGATTTTAAACGAAAAAGTTAGTTATAGAATTATTTTAGAATGTTGCAGATTTCGGTCCGAAGCGGCCCGTGTGCCGTAGGTTGCACAGTTTGGGCGCGAAGCGGCCATCGACGGCCAAAACTGGTCGCCGTAGGCGGCTAGTGGACTAAATACTCTATTAAAACATATGAGATTCAACGAATGGAAAAAAATATTGTTATTGAAATCAGTGAAAACATATGTGCTAAAACAATCTTATTTTAGAATGTATCAGTAAATACACTGAAATAATGAACTAAATGGAATACATTGAAATAATGAACTAAAAAACATAATTCAGTGAGTCGCAACAAACAGAAGTAACTGTTGAAATCAATGCAAAGTTATGCGGTATACAACAATGGGTTTTCAGAATGTATCAATTATATACATTGAAACAACATATAATATGCTCAACTAAAACATGATTTAAATGAAAGAGCCTGAATTAATGGAAGTAATTGCTGAAATCAATGAAAAAATATGTGCTAAAAATGATTTTTTGATTAAGTATCAATACATTGAAATAATGGACTAAAACATAATTACTCAGTAACAACACATAATTACACAGTTTCAACAAATAAAAGCAACTGTTGAAATCAATAAAAAAATATATGCTGCAACAATTTTTAAAAAAATGTGTCAGTTATAAAGTTTGACAAAATGAACTAAATGCTGTACTGAAATATCATTATACAATGAATTCCAACAAACCGAAATAATTTGTGAAATGAATTCAAAAATATACGCTAAAACTATATGTTTATAAGTATATGCATCATCAGAATTTTGAAGTCACTTACGGTCTTTTCCATATTGTTTCGCATATTGAACAAAATTTCAACTTGACTTTTGTTACCGCCAACTTTGCTTCCTGAGCTTATCGCGACACATTCCTGCATGTGACAATCGTACACAAAGTATGCAATACTCCTCCACCCCATTTCTACTGTCACTAATCCTCAGGCACCATAACTGTTAAAATCTTAAAATAACTGTGGTATACGTAAAAGTTTTTGAAACTTTATCTTACGATCATCCATTTATAAATTTCTTATCTTTTGTAATTTTTCTTCCAACCGAATTCCACACCGTCAAAAGATCGCGAGGATTTATCCTAAACAGATTAGAATCGCAAAAGTTGCGAACTTGTCTTTAATTTGATGTAATTTTTGCAACAAGGCACATTAATTTGACACAAATTAAACTCGTGAAGACTGTTTATCGGCGCCAGAAAAAAGAAATGTCATTTTGTTAGCATGTTTACTCACAAGTTCTTGGAAGGTGAATATTCCAAAATATGTCTGAAGTTCAGTTAGGGGGTGCATTTTCAGATTTCTAAGCTCTGCAGATTTTTCCGTTTTTTATTTAATTTAATTTATTTTTTTACGCATTTGTGCAAATTTTGAAGTCAATCGGTTGGGCTTGTGTACGATCTAAGCCCACAAAGGCATTTCCTGTTTTAATTTTGAGGCACGCATCAAAATGAATTTATAATGTACCTTGAAAAATACCCCAAAATACTCTCAGAATTTTCCATTGCCCTTATGGGTCATTAACCAATATCTGTACTTTTTTTCTTCTCATACATCCATGTATTTCTCAATTTAAAATTTTAAAGAAAGCTCGGTGATTATTTAAAACGAATTTATATTAAAAAAATATGTAGTCAAAGAATTATTATTATTTACGTTTCTAATGTTAAAGAAAAGTACGCTTTTTTTTTCTTTAAAGATAGAACACATGCTTAAGTTTCTAACTTAGGCATATCTGACTTCCCTAAACTTTTGTTCAGAAGTGGAAGGGGGTGGGGGTGGAGGAGGAGAATTTTTGGAATGTCTGTGTTAGTCATGGATCATTAACCCAGCAAAAAAGAATAAAATTACATAGAAAGAAAGCCAGAAGTTTGCTAAGCATTTTTCTTTCAAATTACTGTGCAATAGTTTGAGGAATAAATCTATATCCAGAAATTTATTTTATTTTTCTAATGCAAGATATTTCAGTTCAGCATCTGTATATATTTTTTTCAACTGAAAAAGAGCTCAGTTACTGATAGTTAAAAATCATCATAGAGCTGCAATTTTTCTATTCTATTTTGTAGAGCATTAAGAATGTTTAGGAAACTACTGTTTTCGGTGTTACTACTTTTTTTTTTCTCAAATAAATTCTTAAAAAATGAAATTTTATTTTATAAAGTGCGTGTTCAGTTTAGCGATGTGAAAAAAATTATAAGTTTTTAAATATTCATTAAAAGTAGTCACTAAATTTTATGCTTTATGTCCACTTTGAAATCTTTTTAGAATCTGTTTTTTTCCTTAAAAAATAAACAACGAATTGAAAATTAAACATATACCAGGCTGTAGTTTCATTTTATGTTCGTATCACAGATGGCAGCACTAAAGATTTATTTTAACGATGTTCTTTGCATCAATGACCGCAGGAAAACAGGGAATGGAAAAAATTCCAGAAAGATGTAGATAAAATATGAGTTATGGTGTGTTGTCTATTGAAGGAGAGAGAGAGAGAGAGGCACATGGGTGCTCATATGATTGTTTAAAAGGGGGGGGGACTCATGCCAGAAGCCCTGCTCCAGAAAGATACTACATTTTAGCAAGGACGTAACCAGAGGGGGGGGGGAGCGCAATGGGGACTCTGCCTTACCTAGCAGTCTTTCAGCTCCTCCCCTCCCCCCGATTTTCAAAATTTAAGTTTTTTAAAACTGAGTTCAAATTTACCGATAAATACGAAAGTTTAGAAACGAGTGTATTTTTAACAATCGTTAAATATCAAACCATTAAAAATACCTATTTTGGGGGCGATTTTCTCATAGCAATCACCACAGTTCTATAAGGTTGGTTAATTTATTTTGCTGCTCTTGGCAGCATATTTAATTTTTCTGAAGTGGGGCAAAATCATAAAATTGCCACTCTTTCTTTAAGTACTTTAAGGCTTATCCTCAAAATATTCTTAGAATATTTTTCATTGAATCTCTATGAAAAAAGTACTAATGGAATGAATGATAAATGTTTTAAAAAGTAAGTCATCGTTTGAAGCAAACACTCTAGGACACTGTTTCCCAAATACTGGACTGCGATTCGGTGACGGTCCAAGGATATCAAATTTATTAAAAACTAATCAGCAGCAAATGCTGTTCTGACTAAAAGTTATGTCTGAATAACATTTGATTTATTCAATAAAATGCCTCCGCGAAATATATTTCTTATATTTCTTTTATTTTGCCTGTTTGCAGATATAAAAAGGTTGGAAAACAATGCTCAAGGAAAAAATGTACAGATTGAAAAGTACTCTATCCCCTTGACTACTAACTCTTTCAGCCCACTAAAGTAAATCCAAAGCCTTACTTAGCCTTTGATCTTGGTTACGGCCTGCATTTTAGTGTTGAACTACATACGTAAATCATTACGGTGATATTCATTTTTCCTGGGAGCTGGGGGGGGATGGACCCCCTCTGCCTACAGGTATGCTTATTTAAAGGGTAATGCAGTTAAAATATATTTAAAGATTAAAAAAATTGATTAATTGCCCAGTCAGAATTTCTTTCTTTCTTTTCTTTTTTTTCAAGACCAGGTGTACATAACACATTTATTTACCGATGTGCTAGTCAAATGGGAGTCAAACGAAATCCTGCTGTTAACAAAAGAAAGAAAATGAAATCATACATAATAAAAAATAGTATAAAATGAAATATTCACCGCATAATAGCTTTGCATCACGACACTGATCAATTGTTGATAAAATCATGGATTGGTTGATAAAACTCGTGCAGTGATTCGCCACTGATCTTAGTTTGGCAGAGCGGAATAGAGTATTTATTTAACCCCTTACCGATTTGCCCGAGTTGAGCTCGGGCAGGTAAAACGTTCCATTCTGGATTATCCCGAGTGTAGCTAGGGCAGTAGGAATTTTTTTTATTTTACACGTAATCTTTCCCGAATTATATCGTTTTGCTTTCAAACACTTTTATTTACTTTTTTGCGCACTAGAGGGTAGAACTATACACGATGTAGGAAATCTTATACGAGAATAGTGTTATTATGTTTTTAAAATGCATTTATACCAAAATATGCAATAAAAATATTGACATTTTTTGACCCTCCAACTCGAAAAAAATTGAACCGGCAATGGGTTAAAACAAAACTTTTATATTAGATTTTTTTTCGGGGTAAAGAAAGCTAATATAATGATTTTGTTTTTTTAAGGCTGATTGTTTTTGCTTACCGATTCTTTACGGAATTCACTTTGCACTGTAACTCTCGTTCGCAACAGAGTAAAAGCTCCGGGAACACAGAATTTGGTGGAAAATGAATTAACTGTTTTGTGGTATAGCTAGTCTACACGAAAGACATCTGCCTAAGGAAGGGGGTGCGTTGGTCGGAGGACTTTTTAAAGGGTTCTAACGTGCATTCACGTTGCATCTGGAGCTAACAGACCAAAACTTCAGACCGTTAGATCGACAGCCGCGCGGTAAGCTCGAACGCGGGACCTTCACACTTCAGCCGTCTACCATGTTCAATGCCATATCCACTCGGCCATGATGGGATCTGAAAATTAAATGAGGAAGAACATCTTAACCCCTTGAGGCGCAACCCTTTCCCTATGCTGAAAAAAGGGCAGCCGTTGCCATCGCTCGATTTAACTACCAGCAAGATGGCGGACGATCGAAACGTTCATCGCGTGCCACAGATCTAGAGACACTTTTTTGACGGCAGCTGGCTGTGCTGGCACAGCCAGCTGCGTCAAAAAAGGGTCTCTAGATCTGTGGCACGCGATGAACGTTTCGATCGTCCGCCATCTTGCTGGTAGTTAAATCGAGCGATGGCAACGGCTGCCCTTTTTTCAGCATTGGGCAATCTATCCAGCTGTTCTCGCATTCTTCCATTTTTCAGCAGATATCAGTGCTGTTGAAAATAATTGTGACAATATTTTTACGGGAAGTCACGTGCTATAAAGTAAAGTATTCTAGTGTAAAGGATTCTTTTTTTTTACAGAAATCAAATCTGTTCTTCGTGACTGGCAACAATCAAAACGTCAGAGTTTGGTGTTCCCAGAGCGGGAACACTGCGCGTTAAAGGGTTAAAAAGTATTTTAGGAAGAAAAATCGTTAAATCTGGAGAAAATCGCAGAATACTCGAAATCGTTAGATCGACAGCCGCCAGGTAGGCCAGAATCCTGGACCTTCACATTTCAGCCATCTACCAGTGCTTAGTGTCTTAGTCATTCGGAATGCAGCAAATTAAAGCAGATGAAAAGTAACAAAATAATAAATCTAGAAAAAGTAAGCATTATTTTCCATCCCCCACCCCCGAACAATATATCCTTTGTAATGCATACACACACATTTAAAATCTGGCTAGGCAAACATATAGGAAGGAAGGAAAAAAAAAATGGCTAGAAGGCTAGAATTTAGAATTCGGGAGTATAGATTAAAGCTGTTGTGTCAATAGATTAAAGCTGTTGTGAGTATAGATTAAAGCTGTTGTGACAATAGATTTAGTCTTTGTACTGTATGCAAAGCAACTAGTAAAATTAAAAAAAGAAGTTAAAAAAATAGTTGTCTTTAACTAGTTTCATGAATATAAAAGGAAATATACTGCTGTAAAGTAAAAAGTAATGCAAAATTTACAATTTATAGAAAACTTGGTAAATAAATGCTAAGTTTCTTCCCACCCACAAAGAAAAAAGTGTTTTGATTAATAAGATAGACTTTTTTTAATGACTATGTCATTTTATCTCTCACCCCTTTATTGAAAATGTGACACAAAAATGAGACACGAAAATGCGTTGCGAAAATGCGGCATAAAGAATAAATGTCCGCTGAAAATGTTAGTATGTGTTACGTAAACCACCGATTTCTATAAGCTCCGTAAGGTTGCATTTATTTGATAAAATGATTGTTTAAAAATTTCATCCGTTTATTTAAATACTATTAGTTCACAGAAGCTTTAATCTAGTGTTACAATATTTCGTAAGCTGTAGAATATGCATCACATGTATTTGTCTATAAATAGGTTACAATCATAAAAATTTCAACATAGGGTTACCAGGCGAAATACACGAAATATGAGGGATAAAATGACAGAGTCAATTAATATCGTTTTAATATGGCAATAATGAAACTAAAAAATTAGAGGGGTTCAGGGGGTCTCCACCTGACGAAGCTCGAACAGCCGAGTTTGAATTTACTTTTAAGTATAACTAATAAGATAGATGGTTTGAATGTTAACTTAGAATTCTAAGATTGAATTAAAATCTAAGATTTTTTTGTTTTTCTATGAAGCACGTACATACACTCCTAAAAATAAAAATACAAAATTTTAACACATTTCGCTGAAAAAAGGAGCATTTTTGATTTTTTTTGGTCAGGGGAGCGAGGGAGAGAGAGAGAGAGGGGGGGGGGGGGAATCCTTCTTGCCGAGAATGTGTTCATGTTCCACTGCTTGTAGAATACATAATTCCCATTACGCATAGTAAAATTAAAATATTTTATACAAGTTCTGAAGCCGAAAAAATAATGGCGAACTAATTTTCTAAATAGCAGTATCTTAATTAAAGTGTTATTTCTGGTTAGAAAATTAAATTTCATATCTGCGGGTACTACATTTCCAACCCATATAAGCAATTTTGTTTTTTTTTTTTGCTATTTCAAGACAATCACAATCGAGATTGAAACTCATCTGATCATCTTCTTGTGTTAATTCACAATTTTCTATTTCATTTTTTTAAATAAGAGAAATGTTATATGAAACTTAGAAAAAATAATAATTAAATTTCCAAGCAATTTTTCGTCGATGTATATGAAAACAAATTGCTTTTCGTTGCTTCAAGGCGGCAGCAATCGACAGTTTTTGACTTATCTTCATTTTCTCTTGTGCGTTGACAAATCGCTTTAAACTAATTAACTTCAATAATTGAAATATTTTCCTATAAAAACTAAAATTGCCTTTTTTATTCTAAATTTATGTTGCATTGAGAATGTGTCACATTTTTTAGATTTTACGAGCAGTCATGTTTTGAAATAGAATAACATTTTAATGACTCTTAAATTAAAATGTTGAATTACCACTCCTTGTTTTAAACTTTTTAAAAAAAAAATCACAGAAATAATTCGGATTTTGTGTATTCAGAAATTTAAACTAATTTTTATGTACATTTCTATTGCTACAAGCAAATATATATACATATATATTACTTAAAGAAATGCAGCAAAGTAATATTAAATTAACTGTAGTAAATTAATAACTACGAGTAGTAGCAACCTTAGTTAGTTAGTGACGTTAGTTGAAATTGTAAAAATTCCGATATCCCGCGATTTTTATTCATGAGAGGAAAATGCAGACAGGCACACAATTATATAACAATTTTTCAATTAAAAAAATTTTTTTTGAGTGAGAGTTTTAAAACCTTATAATTAGCATCTTAATCATAAAATATTTTTAAAAAAACTCGAGCCTCCGCAAAACCAAATAGAAAAGAAAAAGTGTCCATCTTTATAAACTTGTTTTGTTAACATACTAGATCGAACTTTCTTACTAGAAATTAAAAAGAGGAATTATTATTTTCAACTCCTTCAAATTCTAAGCTATTCTAAGAAATATACAGAGGGGAAAAAAAAATTCCTGTAAAAATATTTCCTATCCCCCCTCCCCTCTCCCCTTAGAATTATTTAAGGAACTCGCTTTTACAAAGCGCGTATATCCATTCGAAGTTTATTAACCTAAAAATTACCCTTTTAATTCTCCTTAATGAATAATTTACTTGAATTTCGACATCGGTTAATATTCCTTCCACCACAACGATAGCGAATTCTGGGGCAATTTTCTTCAGTTAATTTGAATTATCTTTCTTCCCCCTCCCGCAAAAGGAAAAGTTAATTTCCGCCCTCTCCCCTCCCTCTCACCAATTCTTCTGCTCTTTTGCCAGGGGGCAATATGGGTTATGATTTTTAATTGAGCTCCGAGAACAGGGTGTTAAGCTGAGCAAGATGGTGGTTATTCTGTGTAATTGCCGAACCCCCGGAGCCATATTTTGGCGATGTAATTGTTAAGAAAAGTTGTCCAAATCGTGCAGGGAAAAATTCTGATTGGAGCAAGAAGTGTTCCTAAGTATACGCGGGTTAGTGTGGAATCTTGGAAAGTGAAAAAACTAGCTCGCCTGAGCTAATTTTTGCTTACAGCCTATTATGTGTATATTTCATCAGGTCATTCAATTTCTTATGAAGGTGTTTTTTTCGCCAAAAAGTAAATAAATAAAAACAAATGGTGTCTGAGACTCGGAGGAATTATTTTAACCCTTTGAGGCGCAACCCTTTCCCAATGCTGAAAAAAGGGCAGCCGTTGCCATCGCTCGACTTAACTACTAGCAAGATGGCGGACGATCGAAACGTTCACCGCGTGCCACAGATCTAGAGACCCTTTTTTTGACGCAGCTGGCTGTGGCGTCAAAAAAAAAAGGGTCCCCTGATCTGTGCCACGCGATGAACGTTTCGACCGTCTGCCATCTTGCTGGTAGTTAAGTCGAGCGATGGCAAACGGCTGCCCTTTTTTCAGCATTAGGCAATCTATCTAGCCGTTCTCGCGTTCTTCCATTTTTCATCAGATGCCAGTGCTGTTAAAAATAATCGTGACCATTTTTTTACGGGAAATGACGTGCTAAAAAGTAAAGGATTCTCGAGAAGCTATGTCACCCGCAACTATTTTTATAGAAATCAAATCTATTCTTCGTGACTGGCAACAGTCAAAACGTCAAAGTTTGGTGTTCCCAGAGCGGGAACACTGTGCGTTAAAGGGTTAAACAAGCCGTCAAGGCGGCCAGCTTCGCCGCCGCCTATTCCTTACTGTTCTTTAACTCAGTGCAGTGTTGACTGAATTTCTGGACTCGGCCTTTCAATGAAAATTATGTTTCTTTGTTTTAACAGTATTTGTCATTACATTTATTTAGGTTAGGGTTGCTACACATTTTGGGTGTCACAGTTGAAACAGTAAATGGCTAAAATGTGCTTTAGCCCAATACATGGTGACATTTCTTTAGATGGACGATGAATGCGCCAAGTATTATAAATTCGATATTTTAAAGCTGTGAAAAAGTTCGAAAGATCTTGCATTTTTGTGTATCCATTATTGTTATTCTGTAGCCTGCGTGACATATGCTTGCTTCATTTGACGTTATTGAACTGTTCATTTGGATTTTTGCACATGGCGTTATTGTTATTGTACTAATGTTTACATGAAGCTGTTGCCGTTCGCAGCGTGGAAATAACGTCCATTTTGGTACCGCATACGTTAGCGTATTATATAAGTAGATTCCGCTTCGACTATTTTACCTGTGTACTTCGGTATATCACATGAGAGCTGTACGCACTACAAAATGTGCGTGAGCCACTTTTGTCCTACAGTCAGAACCGCCACGTGATATCATGTTTACTTGAAACCAGACATTTCACAGACGTAGCCGGAAAACGGTATAGGTATGCTATGCGAAATTAACCTATCAGAATCCTGGAAGATGTCCCCGGTGTATTGTGCTTTAATAATCCATATTATATAATATTGTTAGGTTGTTGTTGTACTATATATAATATAGCAGATTTGTTAGGATATCCTAACAAATCTACTGATACTACCTATTGCTTATACTAATACTTATCTTCGTTTCTCCACCTGAAGCACCCAATCCCCCATGGCTTAGCCTAAAAAAATACTTTATTTTAATGCCTGGAGAATATTAAACTGTTTAATTTCGAAGATCTGTTTAGAATCGCGGAAACTGTGGCTTAAGCTGAGTTGCAGAGTTTATCAATCTCAAGTAACTTTTAGTTTATGATAGTTTTCGACTGCAAGCGGCTTATGAGATATGCAGGCTACGGTGCTGATATTTTAGACCCATCCCTTTGCATCCGAAAAGTCATGTGACCATTAAACCGAGAGAGCCGCACTAAGGTGGTCGTATCCCTAAGTCATATTCGAGTTCAAAGGGGTGCGATTAAAATATCAGCACCGCAGCCTATATTATATCTGGCCAGACACGTTGACTGCCGTAAAATAAATCCTAATTAGTAAACACAGTTCACTTAGTTCACCTGGATTAGTTCACCCAGTTAGTTTTCCAAAGGAGCAATATCAAAACTTTGCAATGGCGTTGAGGGAAAAATTACATACGTTATTGCCGTTATGGAGAAACGTAATCCTACAAAATATCTCTCATAGAGGTATTTTGTGATAAAAGATGGGTGCTTAGTTTTTTTGCCCACGTATTACAATTTCTCACAGTGTAAATTTCCGCCCTGGTCAAGAAAAAAAATGACAATTTGTGAAAGAAACCTAGATTATCGAACTTCACTTTAACTCAAATACTGCTACGTAGGTTATAGATACTGTCCTAAGTTTTCAAAATATTCAAGTAAAATTTCATTTGCCAAGTAGTTAAAAATAGCAGCAAAATAAATAAATAAATGTAAGCCATAAATTGATATCATTGGGCATTCGCAGTTAAAAATAATTCACTTAACGAACAAACTAAAAAAAAAACCAGCATTATTTTTTTTTAATTTGAAAGTTCAGTAAAAGCTTTTAAATATTTTAAATTTCTTAGTTGCTTTGTTAAAAAAGTTGTAAGTTTTCTGACATTCCCGTGAAAATCTGTAGGTAATAATACCTAAAAAAATGCATGAAAACCTTGCCTGCAACAAGTGCATTGTCTTGTCGTAAATATATTTCCACGTTCTTTTGATTCAGGCTGACTCAAAATAGTTTTTATTTATTCAATTGGTTGTCCATTCCTAACATGTATTTATGACTGAAAAGCAAGACGAAACTGGAAAGTATAATTTAAGATTTCTTCTTTATTTGCCAGAAGATGTAGAAGAATTTTGTCGATCATTATTGCTTTCGAAATTCTAAAGGGAAATAAAAAAAAAAAAAAAAAAAAAAAAAAAAAAAAAAAAAAAAGGGTCTAAAATTGAGACAGATTTCTTTCTTCTATAAATCGTACATGGAGCGTAAATTATATTGAATCCCGGAATTGCGTTAATATCGAAACATTTATGAAATACTTCTAGATACTTTTGGCGTGCCAATATATTTACTCAATTTCGGGTACATATTGAAAATATTTCCAGCATAAGTGAAATAGTACTGATTATGGGTTAAATTTGTACAAACTGAACAAACGCTGTTTTGCTAATGAGAATATTCTCTGTGGCGGACGCTATAATTTTGAGAACATTGAGGATTTAAAGTGTTTGGCTACCTTCAAAATAAAAATTCTGAGAAAAATATTATATCTTTACTTTGGCTTAATATTTAACGTTTATGTATTAGTTTTCAAAATCAGTTTGAATTTTGTTACTAGCTTGTTTAGAACTTGAGTTACAGGAGTTTGATATTAAATTATAGAGAAAGCGAAGTATTTACTTGCAGCTTTTGATTTTTTTCTAGATGCAATTTTAAAGATTTCATTTAATCGCAAAACACCTTAACTCAAAAAATTATTAATGTAATGTTATGAAACTCTGTTATAATACTCTATAGGAGTTGATAACCTCTGTTATGGGTGTAGTTAAATTATATTTCATGGTTTAGTTCTTTGAAGTTTTCTTATATTTTCATATTTTTCTGCTCTTGAAGTGTTAATTTTTAAACAAATTTTCAAATAGTTAAAGTTATTAGAATAGTTCAACACCTCAAGGAGGTTACAAGCATGAAAAGAAAATTTACAGAATATCTTAATTTTAATTTGAATTTCGATGTTTTGTGAAAGTGCTATTGTATAGCAATTTCTATGCATGGAGCCTAAAAATTAAAAGATTTAAGAATATACAAATTTTCACACGCTGTTAAAAGTTTTTACCTACATTCCATAATATAATGCACACAAGTAAGCAATTTTTGGAGTATTAAAAAATATCTCTTCGAATTGACGTAGACATCTTGATTCAGCGCTAGCAAAATCGTTTAATTCATAGTTCTGAATAATAATAATAATAATAATAATAATAATAATAATAATAATAATAATAATAACAATAATAACAAAACTTATTCGATTCGACAAATAAACTCAGTGAAGGCCGAATGCAATCTGCCATTCATATGACAAGTTCTCTGCAGAATTTCGCCATGCGTGTCCTTACACACTTATATAGTATTTTCATTTTTATTTATACGCTTTCTTTTGACAAGCAGTTTTACTCCCGCCAAATCAATAATTCCTGCTTAACTCGTTCTTTTCAAAGAACAACAAAAATAATAACTTTCCATTCTTTAAATTATGAGTTGCTTACAAGCGTGGGTAATCTAATAATTACTGTTTAATTAACTCGAGCTAAAATAATTTGCTTGCAGTATTGGTTACAGTAAATTTTTCGCTCAGCCCCCATACTCCACTCTGTAATTTCTGAGCTTTATTTGATTAACTTGAGAAAACCAGAAAAGTAATTGCGGATCTTTGCCCTCAGCGATGAAACTCATGATTTTTATGGTGAAAAGAATAAGCCAATAAGGGAAGGAAAGATGAAGGAAAGAGGGATATGTAGATAGACTGAGGGACGAGACAGAGATAATGGTAAGCAGATGGACTGATGATGAAAAGGGGAATTACGATAGTTGTGTGCCGAGAGAAGACAGTTCACACTACTGACGACATTGTCGTCTAAGAGCTGCTTGTCTGTCTAATAGATCTACTATTGCCTGCTTAATGGCTTTAATGTATTTCTTAAAAATATCTGCAAAAATAGGATCGTAGGGAATTTAATCCCGGACTGTTTTTTGTTTTGCGGGATTTTGGGATTGAGATTAGTTGATCCCGCGGGATCCTGCAAACCCGCGGTGTTGACATTTCATTCAACTAAAAAATAATTTTAGTAGAGAAAAGTAGGAATGATTAGGAAGGCGGAGTGAAATTGCACTAAAAATAATTTATTTCTCAGTCTCAATCCAGCGGGATTACGGTCTTAATCCCGCGGGACTAGTCCCGCAAACATTTTTGCGGGATCTTGCAGGATCCCGTTCTCACGGGATCGGCATTATTTGATCACCACCAGAAACAGGGGAAAACTGAGAGGGAAAACCCCTCAATTTTCTTTCAAATTTGTTTACCGTTTGTTCTTTTCTGGATTCTGTCAGTTTCCATGATTTCAATGTTCTTTTCTAGAATGTGGCTACAGTTCCGTTGCTTTTAATATTTGTTCTTTTTTAGAGTATGACACCAATCTTCTGCTTTCAACTTTTGTTCTTTTCTCGATTTCGATCACAGTCACCCATTTTTAATGTCAGTTCTTTTCTGGATTTTGAAACACATCACTTAACTCTTTAACGCACAGTGTTCCCTGTAAAGAAGTTTATGTGATCTGCATCACATTCCCGTTCTTTGAACACCAAACTCTGACGTTTTGACTGTTGCCAGTCACGAAGAATAGACTTGATTTCTATAAAAATAGTTGCGGGTGACATAGCTCCACGAGAATCCTGTACTTTTTAGCACGTCATTTCCCGTAAAAAATTGTCACGATTATTTTTAACAGCACTGACATCTGCCGAAAAATGGAAGAATGCGCGAACGGCTGGATAGATTGCCCAATGCTGGAAAAAGGGCAGCCGTTGCCATCGCTCGACTTAACTACCAGCAAGATGGCGGACGATCGAAACGTTCATCGCGTGCCACAGATCTAGAGACCCTTTTTTGGCGCAGCTGGCTGTGCCCGCGCACAGCCAGCTGCTCAAAAAAGTGTCTCTAGATCTGTGGCACGCGATGAACGTTTCGATCGTCCGCCATCTTGCTGGTAGTTAAGTCGAGCGATGGCAACGGCTGCCCTTTTTTCAGCATTGGTATAGGGTTGCGCCTGAATGGGTTAATCCATATCAGTACATATCCACACTCGTTTCAAGTGAAAAATAGCTACATTTCTACCCGCCCAATCAATACCGCGCTATTAACAAAACTTCTCCCCCCTTTCGAAAAACAACCGAAATGTTCAACCGAAACCCCCCTTTCCTAGCTCTTTAAAATATGAGTCACTTACAGAGCGCATAATCTAATAATTGCTCTTTAATTTACTCAGGCTCATAATTTACCGAAGTATTGGTTACCGCTGACTTTTCTCAGTGACTCGATTCATTGCATTTGTTACGCTTTATTTGATTTATTTCGATAATGCAGACTTATGTGTGTTCGCAGCAACTCTCTTTTTTGCCCTTAAGTCTCGGAGAGGCCTCTGATTTTTAAAGTGCGTTGTTTTCTGTGTATGTGTGTTGGAGGAGCAGAAGCCAATTAAGCTCGGGATTTATGCTTGTTAGTGACGTATGCGCATTGTGTTATGTATTGTGTTTGTATAAAAAGTTTCTGGGGAGACGTAAAGATTGCGATATTGATTTTTATGCCACAATTTTCAGGGAAAAAAACCAAACACCTTTATATTATGAAAAAGGGAAAAATATAGATTTTGTATTTTCGGTATGAGAGAGCGATTACGTACAAATCTGCAAAAACGCCTTAGTGTCGATCGCAGTGCTATTACTCTGAAATGTATGACATAACCGATAAATTATGGCATCGATTATAAAATACTTTTGAACGATTTTGTTTTACATGCATGCATTGCTGTACTGAGTAACGAATAAATGACCTAACCGGTGGTGTAGCCAACGGGGGCTTAGGGGGGGTCATAACCCCCCCCATGAGGAATTTTTTTGCCATACAAAATGTGTATTTTTTACTCCCTTACCCCCACAGACATATACATATATATGAGTTGCAGTAGTCATACCCCCCCCCCCTCCTCCTCATGAAAAATTTCTGGCTATGCCACTGGACCTATAACTATGAATAAACAACTCTTAATAATAAACAACAGCAAAACAGAGGAGATGATAGTTGCCACCTGTTCCAATTCTGCCGGGAGAGTCCCGATTGCCCCGGCCGAGCGCATCCATTTGACATGGATTTATTAGAGGGTTCTTCGAGTCAAACACGCAAATCCGAAATACATGTTATAAAAACAAAACAAATAGTCACGATTTCAATAATATTGTCCCGCATCCAGACGGGGCCTTCGCTATTAGTAACGGGCTTGCGCGTGTATTTCGATGAGTCATCCAAAGAGGCCTACGGATGCTCGCGTCTTCCCGTATACATCAAGCAATTTTTAAGTTTTCCGATGCTTTGAAACGTTATTAAATGTAGTTTTAAGTAGTGATTGTGTTACTAATTCAAGTACGAACTCATTAACAGTTTCTTTACTATGATACACGCGGACATTAAAGTAAATAGATGCATGTAATTTGAAGGAAAAACAAAGTAGTGCTTACTCTCATGAAGCATTATTTTAGCTTGAATTTTAATATACATGAAAATATTAAGCTGACTTTTAGTATACATTAAAGTAAACGAATACACAAATGATACAGACATTTTTATGAATTTCTTTATACTGAATGTTTAAGTTTCACATTTTCAAAGCAGTTACAACATTATTACTTTTAAAATAAATTTAACTAGTAGTTATTAAATTTTCATTTATTAAATATTGTTCGGTTAATATATTAACAAAATATATGACGAGGAGCTGAAATAGAATTTAAAATATTTGATATTTACAATTCACGTATACAAAATTTAAGCACTGATATACTATTTAATTTTTAATCTTTTGTAAGGTGTAGGTAGAAGAATGTTTGCTAAAATTTTAAGTCCCGGCCTGCTGTCCCGGGATTTACATAAAAATAAGTAAATTTTTTTGGAAAATTAGAATGTTAAAAAAAAAACCCATAAAATGTTTTTTAAAGGGGAGAAAAAATTTTTGGGTTTGTAAGTCGTGAATGAAAAAGTTTTTTTGTTTTTTTTTTTTTTTAGTTTTTTGGGAAAAATTTCCCTTTAAATGAAAAGATTTAAATTTTGTTTTTTTAATTTTTTTTTAAAAAAAATTAAAAATTTGAAAAAAATTAAAAAAAATATTAAATTTTTTTTGTTTTAAGGATTGAAAAAAAAAGGTTTATTGTGTTTTTGGGGGGGTTTTAAAAAAAAAACCCCAGGATTTGTTTTAAAATTAAAAAAATGTTGGATTAAAAAAAATTTTTAAAAAAAGGGAAATAAAAAAAAAAAAGGGGTAATTTGTTTTTTTGATTTTGGACTTTGAATTTGAGTATAAAGAATTAAAAAATTTTTAATTTGTTTAATAAAATTTAAAATTTATTTTTATTTTGGGTTTTAAAAATTTAAAAATTTTTTTTTTTTTGTAAAAGAAATTTTTGGAAAAATTTGATAAAAATGTTAATAATTTTTAAAGAGTTTTTTTTAAAAAAATTTTTTTTAAAAATTTTTTTTTTTTAATTTTAAAAAAAAATTTTTTTAAAAATGTTTTTTCCCATAAAATTTGTAATTTAAAAAAGGTAAATTTTTTTTTTTCTTTTTGGGGTTAATTTTTATTTTTTTATAAAAAAAGAATTTAAAAAAATTTTAATTTAAAAATTTTTTTGTTTGTTTTTTCTGTTTTTTTAATTATAAAAAAAAAAATTTGTTTTTTAAAAAATTTAAAAAAAATTAAAAACAGCCTGTAAAAATAAAGGCCCCGTTTTACCTTTTTTTTGGGGCAGGGGGCAGGCCCTTGGGAAAAACGAGGCCCCCTCCAAAAGCCTACCCCGGGCCCTTATTTTAAAAGGGGTGTTTGCACTATAGTAATCCAAAAGGGGCCGGGGCTAAGGCCAGATTTTACGCATTAAAAGGAAACAGCCCGGCCCTGGTTTTACCGGGCCTGCTTGTGCACTTCGATGAGTCATCCAAAGAGGCCTACGGATGCTCACTTATTGGTTCCAGCACTTTGATACGTCATCTAAAGGCCGGATCTAGCCGGGGCCATCGTGATTCTACCGGGCCTGCTTGTGCGATGAGTCATCCGAAGAGGCCTACGGAAGCTCCCTTATTGGTTCCAGCACTTAGAGATACGTCATACTGTTTTATAAAATTCTACAATGGTTTGCTCTTAAGTATCTGTCCCGTGATTTTCCCTACGCAGAAAACTCACGGATGCAGATACAAAACGAACAAAACGTCATCAGTAAAGAAATACAATGTGTTCCACACCTTTTTTGTTGTCACAGATCGTGTACATGGTTATTTGCAATCAGATAATATTTGTGAATGCTTATATGAAATTAATGAAACCGCGTAAAAATATACATAAAAAGCACATCCATGCCCAATTTTCATTTAGTGGATTCGTTTCAATTTTTGTAGAAATTTACAAATAACAAACACATTGTTAAAACACATTGTTGTTTTACATTGTTATCAATCATTGGTGTCATACATTGTTATTGCATTGTTATTATTGTATTTAATTAAATACTTTGTTATTTTAATGTGTGAAGGTCCCGGGTTCGGGTCCCATCGCGCGGCTGTCGATCTAACGGACTGGAGTTTTGGTAGGTTTTCTCCAGATGCAACGTGAATACGCGTTAGGACCCCTTAGAAATTCCTCCTATCAAGGCATCCCCCATCTTTGGCAGATAGCCCTAGAGTAGTGTTGCCATAATCACACAAACAAACATTGTTATTAAACCCACTGTTGTTTACACATTGTTATTAGACATTGTTGCTAAAAAGATTCTATAATTTGTATATGATGCACTAAAAACTGTTTTTTTCCCTTTTGAGTGAAATTGAGAAAGCAATTCTCTGAAAATGAACAGTCCCCCTCCAGCTAATACAACAAAATCATAAGATATCGCATTTTTGCAGCAAAACGGTAAAACCCTTTCCCATATCTGTGCTAGGGTTTCATAATGAAAATAGAGTTCAACTACTAGCAACTAACACTTCTGCACAAGATGGAAGTAAACGAAAGGAGCTTAGTCTGGGCTTGCGAACTACTCAGCAATATTAGACTTGTGTTTACAAACGCAGAAAACATTGTCACTATAGCGATGTAAGGGTCTGGTAAATGGAAAACAGAAAAAGGATATTCTAAATGAAAATTCCAAACAAAACTTAGAAAAACATTAAGGAGATTGTTCGATTCGAAGGCTAAACTAGAAAGAGGTTTAACAGTTTTAGTATTTTCCATTTTCCCTCTTCTAAACTTCAACATTTTATTTCGCATCGCACTTAGATGTACAGCAGAACCTGGATTATCCGTAAGTTTCTTTTAATCGAAATTAATTTTAAAAATGTTCGTTTATTATTTAGTTATTAATTTCTACCCTTTATGTCCGATATCTCTTTGCTAACAAAAATTAGTTTTTCAAAACCACTGTTGATTTCCACTGTTGAATAAACGTCTTAAAAGAAACTCTCCGAAAAACAAAGAAAGTCAAAATTGTGCCAAGCCAAACTTGACTTTATAATTTTGTGAAATTAGAAAAAAAAAGGCATTTCAAAATTAAAATTGATGAAGTACTACACTACTATTGTACTAATTTATTGTTATTTTTTTTTCTGTAGATTTTCTCTTAATTCAGCACTTTTTAGTAGGAAATAGTGTATGTAATTGCGCGTAGTATCAATTAAGCATTCCAGATTATACGAAATAAGTTCGACTTACCGAAAGCAATCGGTCTCAGTTTTTTCGGGTAATCTAGCCGATAATGTTCGACTGTAATGACAAACTTTGGTACACACACACTAGTGGGAAAAGAAAATCGATTTTCATGTTCTATACAGAACAACTTAAATTACTTTTTTAAAAAATAGTCGTTCGTGAATTATTTGCAGGTACGTTCAGGCAGTCGATTTGTAAAGGCAATCCGAGCTCTAAAAATGTTGTCGATGATCCACACATTCCCAATCTTTTATCATTATCGTACCAGACCTTTGGAGACTGGATGGTCTGGAAAAACTACTCTTTGAACGCATTTTAGTAATACGCTGAAATTCAGTTTTCGCGCTGAGACATTGGCGAGTACATTTATTTTGCGTAGCAAAATAAAATTAAGTTCGTTTTACTAACCTCAAATCCTTATAAGTTTTTGAATTTTGTCTTAGCAAGAAATTAGGTCTTAAACCTGTGCATGCAAAACTGTTGGTTGAATTGCTTACACATAAAGCAAAGGCACTAGAGCGACTATCAAATGTGTGTGTATAGAAAATTATAAAGAATGGTGATGGAAGGCGAACTATAGGGAGTGAATAAGACGAGAAAAGATATTATGGAGAAGTTAAAAAACAAATTAGTGTTGTGAACTCTGTGTTTGACTAAAGAGTTTTGTTGTGTTTATAATGATATCCAAAATTTTCTGTCTTCAGTACATCTTTTTAAAGGGTTTTTATGGCTAAACATTCGACTGCTACTGGACGACGTCTACATACATCTAAAAAATAGTAACACATTTACTCACGTTCTTGTTGTCATAAGTGATGAATAGAGCCCTCTATATACTGGATGCCAGTCACAGACAGTTGCTGACAGACATTTAGAGATTAGATTTAGGGCGTTCATCGATTGTCTGAGGATTTTGAAAAGAAAACATCGCCGAACTGCAACACTGAACACACCGTCCAGATTCCCAAGAATCTCTGCGGCAATAGGAAAATTGAACACTCTATAACCTTTACTGGAGAAATTCGATCAATTTTTTCCCTAATGGGCGCGCATTTGCAGTCACAAGCCTTTGCCACCACTAAGGCCCGAACTACTGGCTATTTAATTATGGGGGCACCCAATGGGCGGCCACCTACGAGTGGAACCCTGAGTGATCTCCTAACTAGTTCCAGATGACAGACCTAGCACTTGAAATTGGCAGTCCCTAGAACAGGAATGGGCAAACTACGGCCCGAGGGCCAAATCCGGTCCGCCGGAAGGTTTTATCCGGCCAGCGGATGGAATTTTAGTTTGGCGGTCCTAAGGAAATTGAAAGAATATACAAAGGGAATTCCATAAAAACTGAGAGTAAAATCATAAAAAATCAAGAAATATATTTACAGCAAAAAATACATCATTCTTTTTCAAAATACCTTCCGTCAGATGATATGCAACGGTCGCATCGTTCAACCCACTTTTCAAAACGAGTAGAGAAGCCCTTTTCTGGAAGCTGCTTCAAAGAACCCTCCACTGCTGAAATAACTTCAAAATCTGTGTTAAATTTTCTGCCACGGCGCTTCTCCTTCAACGTCGGAAACAGTCAGAAATCGTATGGTGCGAGATCTGGACTGTAAGGGGGATGTGGCATGATTTTAATATTGCATTTTCTAAGATATTCCTGAACAGAATTAGCGACATGCGGGCGAGCATTATTGTGATGTAATGTCATCACTCACCTCCACTCATGAATCACTGATCTCCATTTCTGTAGGGCAAATAAAACAGTTCTTTAGACAAGCACGGAACTAGGAAAATAAAATCATCTGCTTCGTGTAGAATTTCGTATAAACGTACAGTTAACAGTTTGAAAAAATCACCTGCACTTCTATTTTTTAGTTTCGCGGTGTGGCCACTACGTAAAAAAAACCTCTCAGTTTTTATGGAATGCTCTTTGTATATATTTATATATTATAAATCCATATTAAGAATTATGAAGATGGCTTGAAAAAAAGTGCACTTTGAGTTCGAACGCAGATTTCAGGATTTCAGTGCCATTCAAACAGAACTGGATATTTTTACCATGCCTTTCAATGTAAATTGTAAAGCAGTGAGGTCAGATTTGCAGCTTGAATTAATTGAATTGCAATCTAACAATCATCTCAAGTAGTTGTTTCTAAATATGCCAGAGTTTTACAAATCATTTTCGAAAGTAAGTTTCCCAAATTTAATATCTCACGCCCCGAAAATCAGTGCTATGTTTGCTTCATCTTATATATGTGAACAAGTGTTTTCAACTATGAACCTTAGAGATAATTCTTTCTTTCAGAAGTAGACTGACAGATGAGCATTTAGCCTCGTTCCTTAGAATCAGTGCATCTCACTTCGAACCTCAATATAAGGAACTTTTAAAAATGAAATCGCAGTTTCATTCATCTCATTAACATATTTAAATTGCAATACTTGTATATAGTTTTTAAAATTTTAGAAAAAATTATCTTGGCCCGCTCAGCTTTTTTTTTTTCGATTTTTGGTCCGCGACCGAAAAAGTTTGCCCATCCCTGCCCTAGAAGTATTGTTTGAGCATGAGGGAAATTGGAAGCACGAACATGAGTGGTCGCCTGGAATTAAACGAGCAGACTTTACTTGCACCCGCTCCCATCAGTGTACTGTACATGGTCCCACAGCAGCCCAGCGGAGAGAGATTTTCACCATCCCAATCACTGGTCAAGCCGGCACTACATCACTTTCCGTGTTCTTACGGGAACGGTGTTTAGCGGCTAGACCACTGGCTGACTTTAAAATTGTAGCAATTAAACAGTCGTCCATGTCAAAGAAAAGGCCGATCTGCAACTTTGGTAACCCTTTGGTATTGATATGGCCTCAGCTCATACTTACAGGAGCCTACTGATGAAGACTAGATAAGGAAAGTAACCAGGATTCATTTCATTCCTTGCCAAACTGTCGAAATGGTTACATGAAACGGCATGAGAAACGGTTAGTAAACTAACTACCCCGTATTGCGATTGACAAATTATTTCCACGTCTGTCCTAATATTCACCATGACGTGAACTTGACTTCATATGCGAAGTTTATTGACTAAGTGATTCTTCAATAAGGTTATTAAATACATTAGTTATCATAAACCGTCACTCTCGTGTAAAAAAAGTTTCCATTTGTTACTAGCACTCCACTAATATAGCATAGGTAATACTGTACCCACTGTGTAATTTTACAATTAAACTATTGTTTTCTTCTTATTTAATTAACGAAACTTAAAATAAATGATTCTTCGGAATTAAACTACTCTAGCCACATAGAGAAGGCCACAACAGATTCCTGAAGATATTGCTAAACTAATACGATTGGCCGTGAAATGTGGCTGCTTTTGCCAACATTGGTGATAAAATTAACGTGCTTGACAGTTTTCCGTAAAAATAACATTTTATGATTATATTGCTGTTTTATGATTAGCATAAAGATGATCAGAAATATTTCTAGTGTCAACACGTGATTTTGTACTTGAAAACATTGAACTTAATTTTCTTTAAAAAGTTCTAAAATGAACTTTAAGTACGCTAACATGTAGGCGAAATCTCTCTGTACTAAAACAATGAAAGCTTGCGCAAATCTGGTGATAATCTTGAAACAATTAATATTTTTTATGAATGGTCAAATTCTTTGTACCTAAAAATACTTCTCCTAAAAAGAAAACGCAAAACCATCTAAGTCAATTTCACTCTGACAGTACATGAAATAATTTTGAAATACGTATGCAGGTTATAAAAAGAGATTACGGTGGATAATTACTTCAAATAAACTTAATCGAAAAGCATGATTCGGTGTTGAGAAATTATTTGCAATTAATTACACCGTTTTAAGGTCACTTCATACTACCATAAAAACCTTCAATACCAAACTACCAATTCAAAATAAACTCAAATCAAAAAGCATAACCGATATTTTAATCCGAAAAAGAAAAAGCTAAAAAGATTTGTAAAATAGCAGTTAATTTCTCCCTCTCAAATGATTAATTCTATTCATCACCTTTTTTGAAATTCGTTTTCCAAGTGGGCACAGATTTTTATTAAAAACCGTGTTGTCAGCAGAGGAACATATTATGGATATTAATCTGCTTCGGTCCGCTGAGTATGAAATATCGTTACAAATGATATTGCCCCAGTGTTAAAGTAAAGCTTTGGCTTGCAATTAATCAGATTTCCTTGACGTTTGAGGAACTGGAACTTCAGCAATGTTGAGAGAGAGAGAGAGAGAAAGAAAAAAAAAATGGCGAAGTAATGTTTGCTATTAATTCACCCTGACTTTCTCTCGTTCAGACAGGTATTAATGAAATTTTAATAAATAGCGGTTTTGCAAATGCCAGGGATATCGGAATTTCATTAAGAAAGATTGCGTGGAAATTTGAAAATTTGCTTAGGGAAGGTGGTGGGAGGAAGGAAACTTAACTTGATTTTCAGACAGACATTTGTTTTGCATAACTTAGTGGAATATATTTATTTGTTTGTGTGTTCTGAATTAGAACTAGTTTTTAGTTAAACTAATTTAGATTGAAATTTTAAAAGAAAGTTCAATAAGTAGTATTTTTTCCCCCTTTAAACCACGTTAACAGGAAATGCATTTTGATAAGTTAAGGGAACTGTTTTAGAAGTTAAAAAGTGGAAATAGGACTATTTGAATTTTATTCGTCATGTAGACGTAAAGAGTATTTTTTTTTTTTTTCAAAAAGCAACAACACAGATGCTTCCAGTATTGCATTTTGAGGTGTAGAACTTTACAAGAAATTGTCTGTCAGTATCCATTCTAAACTGAGGAAACTTTCGCAGACGGTTTGAAGGAGTTTTTAGTTGAACTTATTTGACTTTTGCGAGTTAAATATTTCGCTTAAGCTGTAACTAGATTTGTTCTGGATATATTTATACGTATCCCCGGGCATCCAAGTACTAACGCAGATTCGTATAAAGGTGAAATAAATTATGTGTGTTGGTTTCTTTACAGCAGATCATTTATACTATTTAACGACTTTTTAGAAGCTTGAAATTGTATTTTGTCTTTCCTTCATTGTGCCATGTTTAAACACGGCACCACTACTTCATAGAAGTTAGAAGTAAGGTGTTGCTAAGTCTCATTTGGTCTAGTGCTTAGGGTACCTGGCTCTCGCCCAGGAGACCGAGGTTCGATTTCCGTCGGAGGAAGAGTGATTCCATGGTGTAATGGTCGAATTTTATAATAATTGTTTTAATATTAAAATAGAGTTTCATAATTGTTTCTTAATATTGAAATTAGAGGTACTTATCTGTTATACGGCCGCCAGCCAAATTTGGATATTTTCCCCCCGGTAGTGGAGGGTGAAGATTGGAGACTTTTTTTTTCTGGTAACCCTTGCTTGATCGTGCGTAGGTCATGTGTTCGAATAGCAAATGAAAGCCGATTATGTCTGTTTTGTTTTCTTCGGAGAGGTTTAATGTGCGTTGCCATGATTATTTTAGTTTTGGTGAGTGTTGGTTTATCTATTTATTTTTTTAGATAAATATGAATTTATGGGAACTGTCGACGAATGAGGAAGACACAATAAAGTTTTGTCAGAGTTGTTGAAGGAAGAGTTTTCTAGAGAATGAATGCTTGTTTATCTTACGGACACACTATGATTTAAAAGAGAAATAAAGAGTGCCGTCTAGCTCTATTGGCTAAATAACGCTTCCTGCAATTCAGCCGGACAGTTCTTATTTTACCGTCACGTATGTTTTGCTTCATGCGAAAACTCCAGATCGACAGTTGCGCAATAGGTCTCGTCAGAACGCTGGACTTCGTACTTCGGTCGTGTACAATTTTGTGCGTCTTATCCACTACGCCATAGGTCTAAAAAATGAGCTTTAAATTGTGGTTTTAAAAGATGTGAGAGAAGTCGAAAGAGCATCTTCATAAATGTTAATTAAAGTATTAACATTTCACCATAAAATGGTTCAGAATTTGCTGCAATCTTTCTATGGAAAAACGTTGTACCATGATCTGGTGCTTAAACTGGAACCAAATCATGGCGTTAAGTTTCTCAACAGAAAAGATGCGTGTAATTTAGCACCATTGTATGGGCATTGCAGGTGCATGGCATCAAAAATAATACAAATAAAGCATGCAACAATAAAGGCCAACAGTAGGGGATGAAAAACCCGTTACGAATTAACGAACTGGCGAAGGAAATTCTATTTTTTAGATCAAGTACCGCCACACAGACTGCTGAAAAAATAAAAGCTCTTGTAGTAGGTAGACAGAAATACGAATTTTGAAAGCCAAAGAAAGAATTAAATTGAGAATATAAAAAGAAGTGTTAAAATCCTTGATTTTACACCGAATAAATTTAAAAGCAAATTACAGAGAATATTAAATATGCGATCTAGATCACAGAAGTGTTTTAAGTTTGTTCATCTCTTGATAAGGGATCGAGAACACAGATTAGGAACTTTTTGCAGCTGTAACCGGTGAGCAGATTGCTACCAGATTTGGCATTTGGATTGTATACGAGGGAATTTTTCAGAACGTTTAGTTATAAAAAATGTCCACTAGATGGCACTTTGCATGGTGAAATCAGCTCAAATATTACACAAATGAGTGAATAAATGCCTAAAATCTATTGAATAAATGTTAAAATTGTTTGTATATTTCGAATTAGCCATTTCCACCATTAAATTTGCAGTTTTTCTTTATGCAAAACGCCACCTAGTGGATATTTTTTGAACAATTTTTTTTTCCCCCGAAATTCGTTGGGCGCATATCACGTGCAACCAATATACCAATTCGGGTTACAATCCATTCGCTCGTTTTAGCTATAGAGCACTGTCCTTAGGGGAAGTTTAATTATAACCACCCTGTACTTGTAATGTTGTGCCGCCCAGGTGATGTAGTGGCTAGAGAACCATTCTATCACGCCTTGGGTCAGGGTTCGAATCCCGGCTTGGGCATGGCTGTTAACTTGTCCGTCCCTTCATAGGGGTAATGCTGTCCGCCCACTGGGTGCTCCCATAATAAAATGGACAGTGACTCGGGCCTTTGTAGCGGCAAGTGCCCGCCCATTGGAAAAAAAAAAACTTGTAATGTTGTTGTTATTGGAACATGTATTCGAATTTGTGTGCTTGTCACGAGGAACCGGTTATAAATCCACGTCAAAGAAAGGACAAACACAAGGAGGGGGGCAAATGCCTTGAGGGAGGACTTTTCTGGGTATCTAGCGCGTATTCACGATATATCTGGAGAAAACCGCCCAAAACTCCAGACCGCTAGACCGACGGCCCTGCGAAAGGACAGAACCCTGTTCCTCCTCTTGAGCCATCTAACAATGTCAGTGGCTGTATGTGTAATAAAATCTTATACTTTTTAGTTTGTTTTGAAAACTTAATATATATATATATCATAAAAAATATTTAAATAACTTATTTATTTATTTTTTAAGCTGTTTTCCTCAAGCGAAAAATGGGCTCTCAACTATTAATCAATGAATTTTTTTATGCTTTAAGCCCAAGACTTACCTGTCATTTACCTTAAAAAAATTCACAGTGGTTGTGTGTGTGTGTGAATGCTTGCCATTTTACAATGCAATTCACACATGGAATCATGGCTTTTAGATAATATTTACGAATCATTCGCTAGCTGTCATATCTTTGGGTACCGACACCGAAATTCCACAATCATATTTATTTGTTTCTGTATATCTAGCTTTTGATACATAACTGAACCCTTGAAGGAATAAACAAAATTGGTTTAAAATTTGATTTAGAGCAGTGCAGTAGTATTATTTTGCTCTATGATGTTTGTTCTATGTATGTCAGTTATCACTGGCATGTTCGTAATCTGGTTAAAGAACTGGATTAAATCATTGCATGATATTTCGTAATATAGCAAATACAGCTTGTAAAAAATCTATCCATTCTTCATTAAGAAAGTATGAAAGTGGTTGTGAACTTTATTCGGCACTATGGGAAGAATCTCTACCAAGAAAGAACGATTTTTCAAAAACTGTTTGTTTTAATCTGAATACAATAAGTATCATGCTTTAAGAAGTCAAATAAAATAACAACTGCCGTTCTACTGTAGCTGTGTTTTTCCTATACTGTAGCTGTGTTTTTCCTATACTGTAGCTGTATATTGGAACATGCATTTATCAAGCGCTGTACAGCGTGTCTAAACTGTTAAACACCTAAACTGTAAAACACCCGAATCAGATTATATATGCAAGTACTATTTATTCTCCTGTCTATATTTTTGAACCTTCTAATCTCTTCTGTGTACATATATGTATGCATACATTCATACACATACATATTTAGTTTATACCAGAAAAAAAATCATACGTCATTCACCTTTAAGTCTACAAGTCATATGTTCTCAGCAGCATCATGTATATTTCAATACGTTTGTAAAAGTAGCCATTTAAATGCCAGCTATCATTCCTGGAACATTAACGGTAGACAAATTCTATTTATAGCATTATTTCGGCTGCAATAAAAACACATTTAGGAATTCAAAGAAGTCGTAAAAAATTTACGACTGCACGCACCATGCTAGAGAACCGTACATGGAAAAAGTGTAACTTACTTATCAGCGCTGTTTATTTGGTAAAAGTATACGTTAAGACCACTTGTGACTGTAAAAGAAAAGAAAAGAAGAATTTTTTTCTGTTGGAAATAAACTTTTAATGATGATGTATTAACCGATAGAGGGAATGTTCAATCACCTCTTGGTGGGTTATGCCTAATGATGGTCATGAATGAATGAAGCAAGTGTTGCCAACTCTGATGGCAACAAAGTGGTTGAAAAAGTGGACAGAAATGGCTAAAAATGTTTTCAAACTGAGAAAAAAAAAATAAATTAATCATTAGGGTTTACTTCTAAGTGCTTGTGCTGCTGAAATATGCTTGTCTGCAAGTATATATATATATTATATATATATATATATATATATATATATATATATTTCAATTCCTACTATTAGTTCACACTCTCCCTATATTTATATATCTTGTTCAAATTTTCAATCGCTAATAAAATACTTTTTTATTCATCCACTCAAGTTCAAATACATTTTTTAAAACTTGTAATGCATGACACTTGATGTTAATACAGTTTTTTCAAATATTAATGCATTAACTAAATTTAATTAATTACTTTTAGATCCTGTTATGCGGGATTAAAAATGAATGAAAACAATAAACTAATCAATCAAACTGGATTAAAGGTATCGACAGTTGCTTCACAAACGGCGCTGCATTAATTAATTAATTAATTAAATTTAATAAAAAGTAACTAAAATACAATTTTTCTTTGTTTAATTAAGTAGGAATTGACTTAATTTTTTTTTTAATATTACATGTTTGAGTCATTTGGACTTTCATTTCCAATTTACAAAAAAAAGTCAACTCCGGTTATAGTAAACTTCTGGGTACCATCAAATTTCGTCCATTATATCCGAAGTTCACTAAAACCGAAGTGTCCCCATAGTGAACAGAGATACTGTATGTGAATCGGGACTAATGGTTTGCATTCACTATAGCCGAAAATTCACTATATCCGGAGCTGACTGTACTTTGGTATTACCAGTTGACCAAGATCTAGCAACAAGTGGCTAAATTGGCAACACTCGAATAGAGCTATTAGAATTAAGCGAGCATTCGAGGTAATCGATTTTGAAAAATTCCATTCGAACGCTCAGCAATAGCATTGGAATATCGCATGACATTCGAAATCTCGAATATTATTCGAATCGTGAAATCGCAAAAACTATTCGAATACTGTAATCGCAAATACTATCCGAATAGTGAAAATCGCGAAAATTCAGTATTTGATGATTGAATATTGATTCCATTCAAACAGTAGTTATCGGTTAAAGAAGTCATTCGAATGGCTCATTACTTTGTTATGCCTAATGAAATATAAATTTTAATCTCGTGACGTCATTTTTGTCTTACAGCTCGTCCATTTTGGTTGACATCTAGGGGAGTATTCCCAGCAAATCGGAATCCAGGAATTTGGAAAATTTTAATGATACTCACTCAGACTAAAAGTTCTTCTGATTACACGTTATACATAATGAAGGTTACGTATGCATTTGCGGAATCTTACTGAATATCAGATTCCAACAAGACTCCACAAATGCCATGATAGGAGAATTAGTACTTTCGCATTACGTTTTGCAATCTTAGCAAGTGAATTGTTGTTGTGACTGGAACATGTATTTTTAGATTTGTGTGCTTCGTCTGATGATAATACATCCTCGTAAAGTGAAGTGGACAGCACATTGGGGTGGAAGGCCAACCGTGGGGGTCTTTCTAAGGCCCAGACAGCACAGCAAACTTGCATCAAACTTGCAACAAGCTTGATTTATCAAGTCAATAAAGTTGAATTAAGCTTGAAAATTTCAAGCATGTAAGCTTAATGCAAGCTTGAATAAAGTGTTCTAGTTTACACTTGCCCAGCTTTCATTAAGCTTGACATAGCAAGCTTAATTTCAAGCTTAAAAATTTTTCTAAAAAAAATTTCTTAAATACACGAGGCGCCCGTCGGCGAACTCGCACCACATATTTTATTTTTTCACGCACTTTCCCCTCTATCCTGAAATTTCAAGTTAATGTAATCCGTTTCCATCAAGCGTCCGCGGCTGGAATAGATCTCGGGACCTAAGGGTTGCGAGGCCAGCGTGCTATCCGTTCTGCCAACCTGCCTTGCGATGGCGCGACTAAAGTTTGAAGTGACTTTCATGGTTGTCACGCCGTTTTCTGGCGAGATCGATGTGGCCGATGTGTTGATCTGTTTCTTTTAGTTTTCTATGGGATGCATCAAAATTAAAATAATGTTATGTGTGATTTAGAGACTCTACTAATAGGGAAATAAACATAATATAAACTTAACAGCAGCTCACTTTTTAAAACTTTCAATATCGCGACACTCATGTTGGGCAATACTGGCCAAAATCGAGACAAACGACTGATTTTGAAATCAATTTCGTAGTATAATTGTATTTTATTTTGAAGAATTTCCATATTTGGAAATATAGAATCTTTTTTAATTCTATAGTCAAGTACATTTACGACTGATGATACATTATTTTGTTGCGGCCGGATTGCGCCTCATTCTACCACCCATAAAGTGAAGTATATTAACTAACTAAATTGTGTTAATTACATTAAAATTTATTTTTAGGGCTAATTAATTAGTTAATGGAATTACTAATGTTAATTAGATGTAAGTAAAACTAAAACTCCCCTCGTGTTACACTTCAGAGGTACTGATCCCATTCATTCCTTCCCCTTGCGTGTTCTGATGTCCACGTATTGTGCGATAATAAAATAAAACACAACTTTTATAAACTTTTCTTTATTTAATATGAGCAAATTTGAGAAAACGCTAGAAAAATTAATGTCCATTCTCCTTCTCGCCTACTGCGACAGATGGCGCCATCACCGCACGCTCTCCCTTTCAAGCAGTAATCAAGCTGTATTCAAGCTTGACAGTTCAAATGACTTCTCCAAGCTTGCTGCAAGCTTAAAATGAATTGAACTGTCAATATTGTATTAATACGTCAAATTCAAAGAAATGTCAAGCTTGATTTAAGCTTATGTGCTGTCTGGGGGTGTCCTAACCCGTATTTAAGGTTCGGAAAAAATCAATATAACTACGGAAAACTTCGAACGGCTAGGCTGGTTGAAGCAACGCCCCCCTAGAGAGGCGGCGCGGGAGAGAGGGCCACCCGCGGCGCGGGAGAGAGGAGAAACCCAATGGAAACGCTTTGCTTTACCTGCTCGGTCTGACGTCACAAGTAAGCGCCGCGGCTTTCCTCTCTAGGGGGGCGTTGGTAGAAGCGACCTGGTTTTGAACTAGACACGTATCCGTCTCTCAATTCAGAGCGCTATACGCTCGACCACTGGTGGGGCTGCAAGCGAATTTCTTATTCATTTATTCGTAATATCGGCAGGATTCAGCAGATCCCAGATTCCGATTTTCGGGGAATATCACATTGAAAGTTTAATATAATTTTAAAATCATAACGCAACTTTTATATCCGAATGCGAAAATGTCTTCAAACGCATTTGCAGAATTTTGAGCTGGGGAAAAATATCCGTTAAAACATTTCCCAGATTATTGTTGATAAAGGGCCGGTTGGTATTCAGTTAACATTTATTTGCTTTGATCCTTTTCTTCTTGTAGGGATGAAAGACAAAAGTCACCAGGCCAAAATGACATAGTTTTCTGCTAATTCAAATTTGCACGCCGGTGGCAGACTACGTCTTCTGTAGAGTAGCAGACGAATATTCCAGCGTTTGTTGTTGTGTTTAGTACAGTTAATTTCAGAATGACAACACTCACTTTTTAAAGGTAAGACCGAAACAGAAATACCATAGTAAAATAATTTTTAAGTTATTATAGAGTTGGATATGCTAATGCAATTAAGTAAAATTAAAAATTATAGTCTAGTTTAAAATAGTTTAGTTTTAAAAATTATAGTATGTTCACCGTGATTTTTCGTTCTTCTAAAGTTGGTAGTGTGGCTAGGATTATTACTCGAATCTGTTCAGTTTAAATTATAAAGCATGAATTAAAAATTAAAGATTATACACTCATTTCAAAATTAAGGTTTCACGTAAAATCGTGATAACAGTAAAAATACTCTGTTTATTGTAACAAAATTTGGAACAAAAATGATACACTTTCCAAAATCGAATAAGGAAGAGCATAGGGGATTATGATGCGCTTTTAATACAGTGATCTCTCACTTATACGTGTTTTAAGGGATGGATTTAAAACTGCATATAACTGAGAGCAGCGCATAACTACAAGGGTCTAATTTTTTAACTCCCCATCTAAATTACGAGAGACAAAACATTTGAAAAAGGATATATTCTTAATAATATTCAGTTAAAAAGAAGTAATATTACTATTAAAATATTTAACTATACAATTTAGTTGAACTTTAGTTTCATTCAAAAACAGAATGAACGTATAATTTCATTTTACACAGGATAAACTAATTGTACTAACATTCTTTTATCAAAATGTCATTAACACTGCAGTTTATTTTTGTTTAGGCCGCATTCGCAATACAATCTCTTCTAACTCATTAAAATATGTTATTATATTTGAAGTTAAGTCATCATTTTACAGAAAGCGTCTTAATTTTTCTAGGGTTTCTAAAACAGTAGCATAAGATGAGACAGAAAGAACCGTTGCATCATTATCATCTTATTTATCATCATATTCATCCGTAACTCATTAAAAACATTTTCGACGTCTTAGTTTACTTGATATTCTATTTTCATCAACATTCCCAACATCCGAGTTTTTCAAACACCGCGTTTTCAAGGACGACGGAGAAAAATACATTTGCGTGACAGGATTTGTGAATTGCGCTGTTTATTTTTGCGTATAACTGAGAGAAAGGCACTTATAAGTGAGAGACCTATATCATTATTGAGCTGAGCAAAGTGAGCGAAGCTCTTACACTACATTCAGGCATTTCAATGTAACGGTTCTCCTCCCAAACCGCTTGACCAATTTAGTTCAAATTTGGCATGGATATAGGTACCAATGATGGCAAGGTATAAATCTAAAATCAAACCAATCGGGTTTGGCCACGGAGGAATAATCACCGAAAAACTTGCTGCCATTAACATTCAATGGAGATAGAAGAAGAATTATTCTATTTCTCAATGACTCGCTCCGCGCGCTCATTGAACCTATGACATTGGTCAAGGTCACGATGCTGATCACTTAAAAAAAAAAGAAAATCCGAAATCGGACATACCATCGAGAAATGATCGCCGAAAAAATTTCAACTTGAGGTCGAGATAGCTGCACGAAATTCGCTCCGCTCAATATTGCATGCGCGATACGTCATGCGGACCTAGTAGTTTTCCTATTCCTCTTGACGGGACCTTCCAAAATTCGCGTATAAAAGAGATACGCGTATAAATGAAAGGTGCATAAGTGAGAGGTCACTGTGTATACCAGTTAAGTGCGTACTTAAATTATGAAAGTGTTCCAGATTTATTATTATTATTATTAATATTATTATTGAAGGGAAACTTCTTTAGGCGCGTTGAGAGTGAAATTTCAAGGTCGCGTCACGGCAATATCGTCATGATGACGCTGGGACGATTTTGGATTTCAACAAACGGAGAGAGCTACCGGATAGATTGCCAGAGAGAAAGAGACAAAAATAGTAAGCATGCTATACTCTATTGCTGCATAGAGTTTTCTTTCTCCTCTTTGTGCTACATGAATGCAAACACACATTGTGCACTCGGAGACGAAAATGCTGGAGCTCTGACTTAGAGTTGATAAAGTCAATTATCAATGTTATATTTTGATCAGAATCTCCAGTATTTTGAAACTGATTTATATTTATTGTTATTAACAAATTATTATTCACAAAAAACCGATATCCAATGATATCTAATGACTTGGTGTGCTTAGTATATTTATTATTATTTAATTTACTTTTTTTTCAATTTTATTTTAATACTGAAAAATTAACCAAACGAACTTGTAAAATATTTTTACATTAATATTTTTAAAATCTTTTTAATACTATGCCTCAATCCTTTGACTACCTACAACATCTCACTTTTGATCTGTTTTCAAATGTTATTACTAATTTTAGTCTTTAATTGTTATCTCTGACTACTTATTTGACAATCGAACAGATTTGAATCAATCTCGCCAAAGAATTTTTATTATCATTATCATCATAATAATTTAAATATTTTTTTTGAAATAGGCGATGTTGACAATTTTTCACTGAAAAGTGCCGTGAAATGCTGCGAACGAATACCATTGTTGACAAACCAAAAGCCACTCAATCTCGCCATTTTGCCGAAGCTGCTAAAATCGATTTTATTGTGCAAGAAAGACCATTCGCGACGTATCGATGAATAAAAATATCGAAAATAGTTAATCGATTGTGATTCATCTTCCTCTATTCTTCCAACAACTAACGGGAGTTGATTAGGTCAGCACTACGATATAATCCCCCCCCCCACCCTCCACACACTACTCCCTTAATAGCCTGCCTGGTAATTTAGAGTAATATTAATTTCCCCGCCATTGGCTTGCGCAAGGCTAAAAATTTTATCGGACATTTGAACATCTTGCCTGAGCAACGCGAAAATTAATTAGGGCAGTTCACCCAGGGCGATACGGCATATAACTTTCAAAACGAAGGGGGGGGTGTGGAACTACTGATGCTTTCCGTGTGGTAACTGAAGCTTTGTGTTTTAAAATGAATTGAAGCTCGGAGCTACACAAATAATTGCTTTTGATGCTTTAATTTGAATTTCGTACAAAAGCTTCTTAGCAAATGATAGCGTTCGTTCGTGGCTCGACGAACGGAGGACTTTACCCAATTTTGACGGGGGGTGGGGGGCGAGCTGCTTCGCCGGAATGAATTATTAAAAGCTTTGCGAATGGAAGCGATGCGGGCAAGGGGGTGGGGGTGGGCGTAACGAGATGAATAATTAAAAGTTTCGATGCTGTAAAGGGATGCAGTGTAGTGCTTATATTCTTGGCTTTCACTCTTTTAACTGTTGGCGTCGCGTTTTTAGCAAAAGAGCAAAGCTAATGGACTCGGTGAGTTGAGATGTTTTGTTCGGAGACAACTAATGAAACGAATAAAAAAATAAATATGCGATTGAAATACGCAAGAATAAGTTTAAATCTCACAATGCTTTCATTTTTTAATGCTTTCGAACAAGTGTTTATGACATTTGTCTGTAAATACGGCCCCGTGCTCTAACTGGCGTCAATATATATGGATCGTTATGAAATTTAAGCTATTGCCATGTATTATACGATGTTCTTTGTTGAAAATGGTGTAGAGAATATAAATAGTTATTTTTTTTTACAGGAGCATTCAAGAGAATCCCAATACATTGCGCTTTATAGGCAGCCATTCTTTACAGCAGTGGTGGTCAACCTTTTGCATATTGTTATCAATTTTCGGGGCGACCCGTTGTTCTGGTGTTTAAAATGGTTTGAAATTCGTGTTCTAAGCGTCAAATAGTTGAATTTTGAATTTTGTTGCATCAAAATTGGTTAACTAGAACGCGAGATATGGAGCTTTATGTTTCTTTATTGGTTTCTACAGGGATTTCTGGAAATCTCGAGAAATATTGGTCCTTGGCCTTGGCGCCAAATTTGGCGATATTTCGCCAAAAAGTCGCCAAGATTGGTGACATTTCTGACATTTGGCACGATTTTCCTAATGGGGCCTGTAAAGATAGTTTTCCTGCATTAAAATCACATAATATCCTAATAATTCAGCTGCATTTCTATGACGTAATCAAAAGTCCCACTTTATGGGGAAACTTCGGGAGATACATTCTTCTAGAAGCTCCTTGTAGCTTCTGCGTCACCTATAAATACATGCATGACGACCCCCCCCACCAGTTCAGTGTGTTATCGAGCTTCCAATGAGTACGCTGCTTTGCTATGTGAATGGTGCTATAGTTTGCTTACTTTTCGAAGCTTTGTTTTTAAGTGCTGTCTGTAAATTCTTCATCGCTGAGTCTTGAGGGAATGTTTACGATATCCCTCGTATAATTCCACTGAATTTTTGCCTGTGGAAGTGACTTATTTTGTGTGATAAATACAGCATCTGTGAAAGCTTCTGTACTAAGCGGACTGTTAAAAGCACATTACTGTCGGATTGTGCTTGTGAATTTTGTACAGCTGATTATTTGAAGAAGTTCTATTAGCAATAAAGCTTGTGTTCCATCCTGACAAACGGACTCTTTACTAGAACTTTCTACGCCTGCCGAACTTTAGAACGGCGAACCCAGAAATCAGGCAGAGTTTTCTGCTACAATATCACGAGGAAAAATTTTTTCATAGACAAGTTGAATGCGTCATACAACTCGAGCACCGTTCTATTTTCTTCCGTTCGAGGGTAGAAATGGTAAATGTGAATACGGGTAGACTTTAGTTTAATGGAGGAAAAGTAATAACGTTAATGAACGAACATCACTGATATCATCACGTATAAGCTGACTTTTGGTACCCAAGAAAGAGGCAGAAATACGTGTTTTTCAACACTCTTAAGAATTATTGGCGCCAAATAAAAAAATTGGCGTAATGCAAAAATGAGCCATACAACCATGTCAAATGACTATGCTTATGACATCTTTTAAAGTAAATTGGAAAACTGTTTTATTTTGGAAGAAAAAAAATAAGACGATCAACTCCATATTTCAGAGTTTTGGAGAAAGGGAAGTACAAATGTAGTTTGTTTTTGATGATGGAAAATTTTTGATGATGATTGAGAATAGATGTATTAACTTTGTAATGTAACTAGAAGTCAAAGCCCGTTGCAATTACAACGGGCACTAGCAAAAAAAAAATGACGAAAATATATTTAATCTTTGCCTAAAATAAATAAGTTGATATTCAATTTTTACTGTACTAGGGGACAAGGCCCCTAGACTCGCTCGCTCGCTTTTCGTATGAGGTATTTGGCCCCTAATAATTCTTATTCGTAAAAAAGGCAGAATTTCAATAGAAAAAAACCTTAAGATTAGATCAGATAGAATGTTACTGAGCTGCGCATTGCTTGGTTCTTGCATGTTCCTTGGAACATAAAAATTTAAACCTCACACAATTTTGAATTATGTAAAACCTATGGAACACCTTGCGTATTTGCCACCCATGGAGATTTTTCCTAATTTGGGGACTTACGTATATGTATCGTTAAATAATTAGTTTTAAGAAAACAGTACTTCATATGTTTTCTTTGATAAAAACTCCGGGACTGCTACTATTGGCGACTTGCTTGTGAACAATGGCGACTCTAAATTATTGGTGATTTACACATGCTGATATCCGATAATTACTGCTCATGTAAGTTTATCGGGAAAACCGTAATCCATATGTTCATATACGTAATACTTTGGAGATTGGCGTATTTAGCACCACGAAATATATCATCCCGTCGTCCTGCAAATATCCAATATGTACTATAACTGCTATAATGGCATTAACGCCGCCAAATATTAAATCTGTTTATATTTCTGCGCTTTTTAAATCTGTTACAATCAGCTATTTTGTTTTGGAAAAACGAATAATCGCTAATTCTAAACTCTTAATTCTAAACTCAGAAGGGAACTTACTTTCTGAAAATTGTCAACTTTGTGTAACGCACTTTGAGTTATTTATTTCATACACTTTTTAATTTGGCTTAAAATTGGTATAATTCTACTTAATGTTTGTCAATTTCACACGATTCCACACACTTAGAATTGCTTTGTTGCAAAAGCATGAAGGTTTTTATGTTGGCGAAAATTGCTAAACCTGGCAACCATTATGTTTATTTTTTCAGTTTTTTATTAATATCTTCTAAAATAATTCTATTTTCGAAATTTAAGTCAGCTTATTAGGTTCCCCGGAATTTTCCGAATCCGTGGACACCTTTGTCTAAACTCAAATCCCCACGATTTCGGAGGAGATAGGAGAACAAGTTTCTGACAGCGGCGGCCGCACCAACAGCAGCGGCTGTTACGTTTATTTAGAATAGAGATACCCAAATCGAATTTCATGCTCTTCTAGAAACGTGCGGAAACTTTTCGCATTCGAAGGGTTTCGTTTTGTGTAACCAGCCCCTCTTATACCAATGCTTCATGCAATGCTTTATGCATCATGCAGACTAAATCCTTTTAATGAAAATATAAATAAACGATGTTATCTGCAAAAACTATTTTAAACGAATTGGAATCACAACTTTCCCTTCAAACCCTGATGACTGTGACTTCAATATGACGTCATGTCACTTGTTACAGAAAATTGCGTCAGGCATATGCTTGACTTTTATACTCTCGGAAAAAAAATAGAGCTGAAAATAACGAAAAATCGCTTAAAAATGAGGTAACGGGTGGATTTTCAGATTTTTAAAGTAGCGCAGATTGTTTTCTATATTTTTATACATAATTATGAGAGATTTCAAGCAAATAGTGCAAACCTTGTAGATGTTATTACGCTTCTATTGCTTAACTTTTTAATCTTTTTGGAGTAACGGCGGTAAAAGTTTTGTAGTGGAGTAGTTGCCCGGAATTGTTAGAGAGTCAGTGAATCAGTGAGTCAGGGATCAGCGTAACTATATAGTAGGATTTCTGTAAAGACTAAACAAGAGTACTTTGTATCGTGGCAAAGAAAAAAACAACTTAAAGTAAAACAACAGAAAGTAGCTTAATACATACTGAGGACAAGCAAACTGTGAAAAATCGAAGGCAGAACATACTTAAAATTACTGATTACATTTTAAAGTCGACGTAACGGGTTTCGTAAAGTCGAAATAAAATTTCGCCTCAGTCATTTTCGTAAAATTCTCTTCAAACAAAAGGAAGAAAAGAGAATGTAAAAATTTTAAAACCGCTATAACCAAAAATCATAAAACATGAAAATTGAAAGAAATGCATGTTTCACTTCACACATACACTTTTCTGCTTTTCTGTGCTCAAACCAAAGAAAGTCAAAACAACATTTGAGAATACAGAAAATGAAATAATCAATTCTCTAAAAACTGGTATTTTATATCGCTATGTTCACGCCATAAACGCGAATCTGCAAATTTACCTAAATGCATTTTCGGGATCGCTAAGCGTTATTGTTTTACTATGCCAAAAGCTCCAAATCTTTTAACTTTTACAGGCCAATGTTCCCAGTTGGGAACATCAAACTAAACATTTATTGAAAGTTTACACTGTTTTGACTTAGCTTTTTGACTTATGTCCAGATGTAACGTGAATACGCGCTAGAACCCTTTTAAAAAGTCCTCCGTCAGAGGCACCCGCCCTAGGCAGATGTCTCTTATGTGGACTTGCCGTAAAACACGAACACCAAACACCTGAATTCTGTCTGTAAAAGGTTTATTCTGAATAGTTTACACGAAAATCGACCATTGTGTTTCGCGTATTTACATAGGCCAACTAAAACAAGGAAACTTTGGAGGCGTTTTTCTCGAACTAAACGCAGATTAACTCTTTTGGCTTGGCAATAGCGATGTTATACATTAAGATTGGATCATGAAAAACACAGTCGGACCCAGTGTTGTAGTCCTAAGAAAAAAAGTGGGGGGACGCTCATTTTTGACGAAATTTAACCTCATTAATTGTAATTATTCCTTAAACAACCAATAAAAATAATTTAACCATCATTTGTTTATTAATTAATTAAAATGAACTCATTGTTAAATTATTGATTACTTGTTAATAATCTAAACTAAGTCTTTTTGATCAACCGTGTAAGCTACTTAATTTGCTGTTGCAAACATGTAATCGGATTTGTGTGATTGGCTCGAAGCCCTCTTATAAATCCTCGTCAGAAGAACAGCACGACGGGGGGGGGTGCCCTCCGTTGGGGTCTTTCTAAGGGGTCCTAACTCCTATTCACGCTAAGTTTCGGAGAAAACCACGGAAAACTCCGAACGGTTGGGTCGACGGATGTGCAATGGAACCCGAACCCGGGACCTTCACACTTCACTCGTCTACCATTTCCAGTTACATAACCACTGTGCCATTGCGAGGCAACAATCCAATGTCAAAGTGACAGATTTTCTTTTGGATTGGTACGTGACTATTCGCTACCCCGAGTTTTGTTACTTTTCGGTTATTCGGTAAGACATTTTTTACCAAGAGTGCGTTCGGAAAGATTATAATCTGTTCTATTTTTATGGATATGTTTTCACTACTGAAGTGTTTAAGAAACCCTTACAATCCCATTTGTAAAGTCGATTCAAACAGTCAAAAGTTTCCTTTTGATTTTTATAACGATGTATTTGCACTCGCGCGAACAAAACGAATATTTTAAATTCTTCGAAGAATTAAAAAAAAAAAAAAAATTGCAAATGAGCGTCCCCCCTGAGAATAAAAAGTGGGGGGACGTATGGGCTGAAGTGAAAAAGTAGGGGGACGGCGTCCCCCCGCGTAACCCTTCGACTACACCACTGGGACACCCCTGGAACTGTAACAGGCTTTAACCAATACGTAGGTCGTTCCTGAAGGTAATATCGCATAGTTTCATAAAGTGAATCATAGATATGCACTTACACTTGGGAAATAATTAAAAATTATCCAAACATTTATTTTAGATGGGATTTTACTGTTTGTGTATTGCAACGGCTCCCAACCTTTTAACAAAATGACCTCCCATTAGCTCGAGAAGACACCCCCCACATATTCTTCAGAATGCGTGCAATTTATTTATACTACAACAATGAAAGTTTTGTAGCCTTTTCTACAAAATAATATTATCGATAAAGTTGGAATAAACATTTTTCGCGAAAAATAAAAATGGATTAAAAATAAGAATAAATAAGGTGAATTTTTAAACATGCATCATCACTTTATCTTTGCCTATTTTTCTCGAGCCCCACTGGTTGAGAACAAGAGGTGTATTGATTTAAAACATAACTAGACGAGGGTTATCTGCTTATGGTGGGGGGGCTGCCTCCTTTAGGAGGACTTTTTAAGGGGGTTATAACGCCAATTTACCTAAGTTACCTTTGGAGAAAACCACCCCAAACTCCAGACCACTAGAACAACAGCCGTGCGATAGGCCAGATCCCTTTGATAATCAGCCACTTACAATGTTCAGGATTCTATACATTTGGCCATGATGGATCCAACAATGCTCAGCACGTAACAATGATAGTTAAGAAACATCCAGGCTGAAACAAAGCTACAACAAAGAAATGCTTATATAGAGCGTCAAAGCTACTATAAGTGCCGTGAATTGCGGCGGAAGCTGGTGGGGTCGTGGTCAGGTGTCGTGCCTTCGCCCATGATACATTATCACTGTCAAGCGCGATGTGAAGGACTAGCTAGCGGCTATCTTGGGGCCTTGGGGCTCAGGCCTCTCGATACCGGCAGGCGACAAGAGACCCGTTCTGTTAGTACTCCATTGAGCTGCAGACTGGTGAACACATATGACCTGATCACGAAGGGATTTTTTTTCAATCTTAAATTATTTCATTAATAAATAATTCTTCTCTTTTTTTTTTTAACAATGAAGTTTATTATTGGAGACTCCGTATTTTTATTTTATATTTGTTCACCACTTTGGGAATCTCTGTTCTGTAAAAAAAGATAACTACCTAAAGGAACAGTAATGATTCCTGATAGATATACTTATGACACATTGTCACTGTAAAGCTAGATGGAAATCAATCCATCTAGGACTGAATGGAGCTCGGCAATCTCGATACCGGTTGACCAAACACAGACTCGTTCTGTTAGTATTAATTAGCAGAATTTAAAATTAAATTTCAGTTCAAATTAAATATGCATCCTGATAGAAGCAGAGTAAGCAGCACATATGACCAGACCGCAGAGGGCTCTTTTCCTTAAATTATTTTTTAAATTTTTAAGCTTTTCTTTTTTTTTTTTGTTGCAGTTTTTTTAGCTTTTTCTGTAGAATTAAGTTATATAATTTATTGTCTCGCATTAAAGATTTGTCCATTTACCATTACTGTGCAAGATCTTAATTTCTGTTTTTCAATTTAGTTTCGTTAGTAATAAGAGTTGCTATGATGCTCAAAAATGTATTTTAGAGATTGTTAATAATACGTACAGTGCGTAAGGTAATAAATATATAGGAGATATTAGCTAATTCCTAAAGTTATCAAAATATTACGAACGGTCATTCAAATACTGTGTCTTGAAAAATGAATAGAAGCTGCGGCTGTGCTGGACCCGGCGTACGTCTGGGGTTCAACTGGACAGCAGGACACCCCAGGAACTGTAACGGGCTTTAACAAATAGGTAGGTCGTTCCTGAAGGTAATATCGTATAGTTTCATAAAGTGAATCATAGATATGCACTTGCACTTGGGAAATAATTAAAAATTATCCAAACATTTATTTTAGATGGGATTTTACTGTTTATGTATTGCAACGGCTCCCAACCTTTTAACAAAATGACCTCCCATTAGCTCGAGATGACACCCCCCATATTCTTCAGAAAGCGTGCAATTTATTTATACTACAACAATGAACATTTTGTAGCCTTTTCTATAAAATAATGTTATCGATAAAGTTGGAATAAACATTTTTAGTGAAAAATAAAAATGGAACAAAAATAAGAATAAATAAGGTGAATTTTTAAAAATGCATCATCACTTTATCTTTGCCGATTTTTCTCGAGCCCCCACTGGTTGAGAACACGAGGTGTATTGATTTAAAACATAACTAGACGAGGGTTATCTGCGTATGGTGGGGGGGCTGCCTCCTTTAGGAAGACTTTTTAAGGGGGTTATAACGCCAATTTACCTAAGTTACCTTTGGAGAAAACCACCCCAAACTCCAGACCGCTAGAACAACAGCCGTGCGATAGGCCAGATCCCTCGATAATCAGCCACTTACAATGTTCAGGGTTCTATACATTTGGCCATGATGGATCCAACAATGCTCAGCACGTAACAATGATAGTTAAGAAACATCAAAGCTGAAACAAAGCTACAATAAAGAAATGCTTATATAGAGCGTCAAAGCTACTATAAGTGCCGTGAATTGCGGCGGAAGCTGGTGGGGTCGTGGTCGGGTGTCGTGCCTTCGCCCATGATACATTATCACTGTCAAGCGCGATGTGAAGGACTAGCTAGCGGCTATCTTGGGGCCTTGGGGCTCAGGCCTCTCGATACCGGCAGGCGACAAGAGACCCGTTCTGTTAGTATTCCATTGTGCTACAGAGTGGTGAACACATATGACCTGATCACGAAGGGATTTTTTTTCAAACTTAAATTATTTCATTAATAAATAATTCTTCTCTTTTTTTTTTTTAACAATGAAGGTTATTTTTGGAGACTCCGTATTTTTATTTTATATTTGTTCACCACTTTGGGAATCTCTGTTCTGTAAAAAAAGATAACTACCTAAAGGAACAGTAATGATTCCTGATAGATACACTTATGGCACATTGTCACTGTAAAGCTAGATGGAAATCAATCCATCTAGGATTCAATGGAGCTCGGCCATCTCGATACCGGTAGACAAAAAACAGACTCGTGCTGTTAGTATTAATCAGCAGATTTCAAAATTAAATTTCAGTTCAAATTAAATATGCATCCTGATAGAAGCAGAGTAAGCAGCACATATGACCAGACCGCAGAGGGCTCTTTTCCTTAAATTATTTTTTAAATTTTTAAGCGTTTCTTTTTTTGTTGTTGCAGTTTTTTTAGCTTTTTCTGTAGAATTAAGTTATATAATTTATTGTCTCGCATTAAAGATTTGTCCATTTACCATTACTGTGCAAGATCTTAATTTCTGTTTTTCAATTTAGTTTCGTTAGTAATAAGAGTTGCTATGATGCTTAAAAATGTATTTTAGAGATTGTTAATAATACGTACAGTGCGTAAGGTAATAAATATATAGGAGATATTAGCTAATTCCTAAAGTTATCAAAATATTACGAACGGTCATTCAAATACTGTGTCTTGAAAAATGAATAGAAGCTGCGGCTGTGCTGGACCCGGCGTGCGTCTGGGGTTCAACTGGACAGCAGGACACCCCAGGAACTGTAACGGGCTTTAACAAATAGGTAGGTCGTTCCTGAAGGTAATATCGTATAGTTTCATAAAGTGAATCATAGATATGCACTTGCACTTGGGAAATAATTAAAAATTATCCAAACATTTATTTTAGATGGGATTTTACTGTTTATGTATTGCAACGGCTCCCAACCTTTTAACAAAATGACCTCCCATTAGCTCGAGATGACACCCCCATATTCTTCAGAATGCGTGCAATTTATTTATACTACAACAATGAACATTTTGTAGCCTTTTCTATAAAATAATGTTATCGATAAAGTTGGAATAAACATTTTTAGTGAAAAAAAAAATGGAACAAAAATAAGAATAAATAAGGTGAATTTTTAAAAATGCATCATCACTTTATCTTTGCCGATTTTTCTCGAGCCCCCACTGGTTGAGAACATGAGGTGTATTGATTTAAAACATAACTAGACGAGGGTTATCTGCGTATGGTGGGGGGGGGGCTGCCTCCTTTAGGAAGACTTTTTAAGGGGGTTATAACGCCAATTTACCTAAGTTACCTTTGGAGAAAACCACCCCAAACTCCAGACCGCTAGAACAACAGCAGTTCGATAGGCCAGATCCCTCGATAATCAGCCACTTACAATGTTCAGGGTTCTATACATTTGGCCATGATGGATCCAACAATGCTCAGCACGTAACAATGATAGTTAAGAAACATCAAAGCTGAAACAAAGCTACAATAAAGAAATGCTTATATAGAGCGTCAAAGCTACTATAAGTGCCGTGAATTGCGGCGGAAGCTGGTGGGGTCGTGGTCGGGTGTCGTGCCTTCGCCCATGATACATTATCACTGTCAAGCGCGATGTGAAGGACTAGCTAGCGGCTATCGTGGGGCCTTGGGGCTCAGGCCTCTCGATACCGGCAGGCGACAAGAGACCCGTTCTGTTAGTATTCCATTGAGCTACAGAGTGGTGAACACATATGACCTGATCACGAAGGGATTTTTTTTCAAACTTAAATTATTTGATTAATAAATAATTCTTCTCTTTTTTTTTTTTAACAATGAAGGTTATTTTTGGAGACTCCGTATTTTTATTTTATATTTGTTCACCACTTTGGGAATCTCTGTTCTGTAATAAAAGATAACTACCTAAAGGAACAGTAATGATTCCTGATAGATACACTTATGGCACATTGTCACTGTAAAGCTAGATGGAAATCAATCCATCTAGGATTCAATGGAGCTCGGCCATCTCGATACCGGTAGACAAAAAACAGACTCGTTCTGTTAGTATTAATCAGCAGATTTCAAAATTAAATTTCAGTTCAAATTAAATATGCATCCTGATAGAAGCAGAGTAATGCAGCACATATGACCAGACCACAGAGGGCTCTTTTCCTTAAATTATTTTTTTAATTTTTAAGCGTTACTCTTTTTTTTTGTTGCAGTTTTTTTCAGCTTTTTCTGTAGAATTACGTTATATAATTTACTGTCTCGCATTAACGATTTGTCCATTTACCTTTACTGTGGAATATCTTAATTTCTGTTTTTTCGATTTAGTTTCGTTAGTAATAAGAGTTGCTATGATGCTCAAAAATGTTATTTTAGAGATTGTTAATAATACGTACAGTACGTAAGGTAATAAATATATAAGAGATTTTAGCTAATTCCTAAAGTTATCAAAATATTACGAGCGGTCATTCAAATACTGTGTCTTGAAAAATGAATAGAAGCTGCGGCTGTACTGGACCCGGCGTGCGTCTGGGGTTCAACGGGACAGCAGGACACCCCAGGAACTGTAACAGGCTTTAACCAATAGGTAGGCTGTTGTTCTAGCGGTCTGGAGTTTGGGGTGGTTTTCTCGAAAGGTAACTTAAGTAAATTGGCGTTATAACCCCCTTAAATAGTCCTCCTAAAGAAGGCAGCCCCCCCACCATAAGCAGATAATCCTCGTCTAGTCATGTTTTAAATCAATGCACCTCTTGTTCTCAACCTATGGGGCTCGAGAAAAATAGGCAAAGATAAAGTGATGATGCATGTTTAAAAATTCACCTTATTTATTCTTATTTTTGCTCCATTTTTATTTTTCGGTAAAAATGTTTATTCCAACTTTATCGATAACATTATTTTGTAGAAAAGGCAACAAAACGTTCATTGTTGTAGTATAAATAAATTGAACGCATTCTGAAGAATATGGGGGGGGGTGTCATCTCGTGCTAATGGGAGGTCATTTTGTTAAAAGGTTGGGAGCCGTTGCAATACACAAACAGTAAAATCCCATCTAAAATAAATGTTTGGATAATTTTTAATTATTTTCCAAGTGCAAGTGCATATCTATGATTCACTTTATGAAACTATACGATATTACCTTCAGGAACGACCTACCTATTGGTTAAAGCCTGTTACAGTTCCAGGGGTGTTAGACTCGCTCGCTCGCTTTTCCTATGAGGTATTTTGCTCCTAATAATTCTTATTCGTAAAAAAGGTAGAATTTCAATAGAAAAAAACCTTAAGATTAGATCAGATAGAATGATACTGAGCTGCACATTGCTTGGTTCTTGCATGTTCTTTGGAACATAAAAATTTAAACTTCACAATATTTTGAATTATGTAAAACCTATGGAACACCATGCTTATTTGCCACCAATGGAGATTTTTCCTAATTTTGGGAATTACGTATATGTATCGTTAAATAATAAGTTTTAAGAAATCAGTACTTCATATGTTTTCTTTGATAAAAACTCCGGGACTGCTACTATTGGCGACTTGCTTTTGAACAATGGCGATTCTAAATTATTGCTGATTTACACATGCTGATATCCGATAATTACTGCTCATGTAAGTTTATCGGGAAAACCGTAATTCATATATTCATATACGTAATACTTCGGAGATTGGCGTATTTAGCACCACGAAATATATCATCCCGTCGCCCTGCAAATATCCAATATGTACTATAACTGCTATAATGGCATAGTTAACGCAGCCAAATATTTAAACTGGCAGCAAATACCCAAGCTAAACCTAACCGGTTTTGAAATAATCTGTATTTTAATTATTTTTCATTTTCAAGATACTTCATCATCACTTTGCCTATTTTTCTCGAGCCCCACTGGTTGAGAACAAGAGGTGTATTGATTTAAAACATAACTAGACGAGGGTTATCTGCTTATGGTGGGGCGGCTGCCTTCTTAAGGAGGACTTTTTAAGGGGGTTATAACGCTAATTTACTTAAGTTACCTTTGGAGAAAACCACCCCAAACTCCAGACCGCTAGAACAACAGCCGTGCGATAGGCCAGATCCCTCGATAATCAGCCACTTACAATGTTCAGGGTTCTATACATTTGGCCATGATGGATCCCACGTAACAATGATAGTTCAGAAACATCCAGGCTGAAACAAAGCTACAACAAAGAAATGCTTATATAGAGCGTCAAAGCTACTATAAGTGCCGTGAATTGCGGCGGAAGCTGGTGGGGTCGTGGTCGGGTGTCGTGCCTTCGCCCATGATACATTATCACTGTCAAGCGCGATGTGAAGGACTAGCTAGCGGCTATCTTGGGGCCTTGGGGCTCAGGCCTCTCGATACCGGCAGGCGACAAGAGACCCGTTCTGTTAGTATTCCATTGAGCTGCAGAGTGGTGAACACATATGACCTGATCACGAAGGGATTTTTTTACAATCTTAAATTATTTCATTAATAAATAATTCTTCTCTTTTTTTTTTAACATTGAAGATTATTTTTGCAGACTCCGTATTTTTATTTTATATTTGTTC
>JAWZYV010000003.1:600000-909627 GCA_038373885.1 Cheiracanthium punctorium
TGTGTTTCGACTGAATCAGGCGGTCCCTATTTCTGATTTAAAGCCTGCCGTCCGAAAGTTCGTATGGCATGAGTGGCAGGAACCTGCAATACCTTACTATTATTGCAGTATTATCTCTTTCAAGCAAAAACTTTCAGATAAGTGTACAGAAAATATTTTATTTAACAGACGTAGAGGAGAGGAGGGTATTATGGGATAGTCGGGAAATATGGAATACCGAGTTCTTGGCTCTGTTAGTTGCTGGTGCCACAAGGGAATACCATGAACAACTCAAGAAAGATTCCCGTCTTACAATGCAGTAAGAGTTAACAGCTATCTGTTGCCGTACCACTCACTACAGAACAAAGTATGTTTTGTGATTTTCAAGAGTTTTTGTAGATAAGTTTTCAAACATTTTAACTTACTAGTAAACACGTGACATGAACATGGATGTTACGCATAATGTACACTAAGAGAATGGTAGTTTGTTGTACTGTGGTTATTTTTTAGATGACAGTGTTTTGCCAATTAGTTTTAAAGGTTCGTTTTCCGAGATGGCGTGTCGGGTATTATGGAATACTGGGTAATATTGTAATGGATTTCATGTCATCCACTAAAGAACCGGAAAACAAAGACGCTGAATGTATCTTTTGTCACGAAAAATTCTCTAATGATCAACGACGATAAGTTTGGATTCAAAGATCCAGCTGTTCTCTGGGGGATCACCATGACTGTACCGGAGCAAAGAAAGAAGGTTATATCTACAACTTTTCTAATTCGACTCGAAGCAGAAATGACTCCAATATGATGATTTGAACTGCAAAACATAAAAAGTTAGTTTTATAGTAACAAATAACTATATATGAAGCAATATGAATTGCTTTTCATCGGTTTAAACCATCTATTCCCTATTACCCGACTATTCCATATTTACTCCATTCGTAACTTTTTTTAAAAATATTTTTTTCTATAACAACAAAATTGTGTATTTATTTTCAATTGACATTTCATTGCTATTAATTATAGCATGTACTCATGCTGTTTTTGGGGATTTTATTTAAAAATCTATGAAGTTACAGTTAGAAATGTAAATGGTATTCCATAATACCCTCCTCTCCTCTATAAGGAAGTCATGTGGTGTTCACATCAGATTCTTTTCTTCCGATCTTTAAAGCGTCTGACGATAATTACCACCCACAGAAAGTGTCTGGCAATATTGATTCAAAATTTGTAACAATATCCTATACAGCATACGTAAAAATCAGCTGTGCGACTTTAAGTGAATATTTTTATGTACCTGTAGCAAGTGATACCAGAGAATTGGCCGTCGCAAGCAGGCGGATTTAAAAAATTTTTTGGTCAAAACCTATAGATGGATTTAAAAAGCTAAAGAAATAAAAAAACTCATTGGCATATAATAAAAGCATATAAAAAGTCATCTGTTAAACCATCCTCAACACCCAAAATTTTTTTACTTTGCCAACAAGATTTTCAAATTTTTTATAGTTATCTTTTGAATTAGTCTCTATTATATTCAATTAATGATCCACGACATATGACGTCATTCTCAAAAGATAAGACGAAAAAATTGATAACTAAAAAACAATAAAATATTTTAATTTTTTACTTGTTATTAATTATCTAATTATGAGGAGAGTAGCAAATATTAGCAACTACAATTAGCAGAAACATTAAGCTAAGATGAGGAACTTTATTATAATCTTTAATGTAGCCTGATTCTAATAAATTTCATGTAACGATGGACTGTTGAGCTAGAAAGTTATAAATTAAACTCAAAGATTTGTATAATTTTGGTTTTTGAAAAAAGAACTAAAGAAAATAAGTATATTTTAAATATATACCCCCAGGTTCACAATACGTTATAAAAGTTTCACAAAACACTTATAAAACACGAGAACCTTTCTTTTTAATTTCTTCAAATTTAAACAATTATTTGTTATTTAGGAGACGACAAACTTTTCAATAGGGGTTGACCGTTAAAAAATTCATTTCAAATACTATGCAGACTGTCATTGAATTCAAGAAACCAGTAAGAATCGAAAAAAATAAGTAAGCTGACTGTCATGGCTGACTTCGTATATTGGAGTTTTGACCGCGAATATTTGAAAATCCGCCTGTGTGCGTCGGACCAAGCTAGCAAGTAAACGCATACGTTTACTGTACGTACTAACACTATATCGTATACATTTTGTGCATGAGAAAATAAGTTAAGTCTGGAGACCCTGAGACCTTGGATTATGTTGTCTGGTATGTTTTTTTCATCACTAGTAAGTGCAGTGTGACCACCTATGAGATTGTAGAGAAGGAGACGGCTTCCTCTACTTTAATTTCTAGAGAGGACGCCCAAAATTCTTCTTTAAATTATATGTCAGAAAAGTAATAAAGAACTTTTTGGATTTCATAAACATACTTTGAACTATACTTCCACTTCCTTTGCTAAACCTAAAGATTTTTCGTAGAACGCATACCATTTTGTCAAACGCAACCTGGTCATAGTCTTCCTAAATGCTAAACTTAAAAATACTTATCTAAAAATTTGTTTAGGACCATGTGATATGTCATTTTGACATTAGGATTGTTGACAGCTGACGATAGTGTGTATTACAGCAATATATATTTGTAGAATTAAGTGTTCTGAAGGTGAGTGGGTGTGGCTCCACTCTGCGGGAGAGGGGGGGGGGATCACAATTTTTTTTCTATGGTGAAAATTTTTTTTTTTAACGGCCGGCAACTGCCGCTTACGGTCATTGGCCACGACTGAGGCTGTAAGTATCGGGCTCTTCTATTATGGAAGCATCTAATATGTGAACAAATATTTCCTCCTTAAAAGGGGCTGCCGAAGACCACGGCAGGAATCTAACCCAGACTCGTGGTGTAATAGAATGATTCTTTAGCCCCCCACACAACCCGGGCTGCATGGAAAAAATTGCATTTTACAATTTCAGAAATTTAGAACAAACCATTGAATATTTTTAAACTACTTTTTTTAATTCTTGTAACTCATCTAATGTTATTACGGCGCAAAGTTTCTTTAGTGTAATTAGAATATTAATCCCATTAGAATTGCATTAAAGAAACTTTGTATCACCATAACATTAGATGAATGATTGTATTAATAGGGGGAGGAGAATGTTTAAAAGTTTATTTCTGAAACCTTGAATCTGTGAAGGCAGTTTTCTCCATAGAAAAGCTTTATGGCAAAACTTTCCTCGGAGAGACGGGAGCATCCTTTCAGACATTATTGATAAAAATTTTTTGCAATTTAAACTTAATAAGGCCAATCAAAGGAATAAATGATTAAAAAAGATTTAGTTTTTCAATTCTTTTCACTATTACACTTAAATAACTACACATTTGAGTTAAATTCTTTTGCATCCCCTTACTTTTTTTTGTCCAACCAGAGTGATGGTATGGACTGGAGCTCAGCAATGCAGCCCAGTGCAATAAAATTGGTATGACGCAATACCCTGCCACGATTCTTTGCCACGAACCGATGTGGTCGCGGGACACGCTAGCCAGCAGCCAACGGGCTTGCTTAACCTGATAAGCTTCATTTTATGAATGCCCGGTGAAGAGCCCCATCACCGCTGCCGCGACTGGTTGCGTTTCTTGGCGGCCTACTCTAATGTAAAAGCTTTTTAATATTTTTAAGGGCAATCTTTTAATTAATTTATATATAATTTAGAAGAGAAATGGCACATAAAAGCTTGAAAGTAAAATTAATGTAGGCTTGGGATTTTAGAAATTAATATGGAAAAATTGTTAAAATCCAAAAATATCTTTTTATAATAAATTCAGTGTTTGAGGACTTCCGGCTCGATTTAAAAATTTTTCTTCGAGGGGGGGAGGGGATGACGGACAGATTTCAAACATCAATTTGGCTTTCCGCTACTGAACTTTTCAAACACTTGATTAGTTTCCTAGTTGTTTGCAGTAATTTTTGGAGTAAGTTTTCGTACTTTTAATTCGGGTAAAATATTAGTTAACACACAACAAAATAATACTGTAGCACAAATCTTTAAATACTAGCTTCCACCGTTGCAAAGACTGGGAGGCAGCGATTCCACCTTCTGCACTCGTGCTTGCATGTAGTCTTGGGTCTCCGAATGCCCAGCGAGCTTGCGAAATTCTGTTGGAGTCTTGGAAGTCTTGTAGTCTTGTAGTCTCTGTAGCTACAGTTCTGTGGGAAAGTTTGAGTACGGAAATTTTTTCCAGAAATGATTAATAGGTGCCTTAGAAAGTATTTCGGCTTGGGTGGACATCCGCTACCTGGTACACTTCGTCTGGATTTTCTGGCTATGACGTCATCAGATGGAGACCGCTCGATCACAAAATTGCTCATATCTAAGTGCATACTTGACCGATTAGCATAAAAATGGAATCAATATTCTGTAATTACTATTTGTAAGATGCAAATAGCAATGGTTTTTAACTGTTGCTATAAATTAATAAACAAGTTAATTTGTTATATTATTTTCGATTACAACATAGATATATTATACAGAGAAAAAAAATCATTATAATGGAACTGCAAAAGGATTGCTCCATACTAAATCTAACCCCTTACTACCACACTTACAGAGAGAGCAACAGATTACTCAATTTGCCCTACAAATACAAGAATATTTGGAGCATTTTAAACAATTACATGCTCCAATAAAGTCAGTCAATTATGTAAATTCTGTTCTGGCTCTAAATCATCTTCTATTACTGTAAAACTAAGTTCACATGGATCCAAGCTAACCTCATCATCAATACAGTGTTGCTGAAGGTATGTGTAAAAATATGACCTCAACAAATGTCCCTTAGCACTCCTGCTTGTGGGTGACAAATCTTCAATGTCCATATTCTTTACATGATAATACAGCCACAATTGAAATTCATCTGAAGATTTGCAAGATGACTCTTTTCGTAATAACAGCACCAAATATTCTTCTGCATATTTAAACATTCTCGTATGTCTTCCCAGTCAGATGATGCGCCAAAATGTTTCAAACGCCATAGACGCACAATAGATGCTTTTTTGTGCCAAACTTACTCGTGTAACCTGATCCTGTCAGGTTACACGAGTAGGATGGTTGCATGGATGGTTGGAAGCAAACGGCATAAGTTGTGGCCTATTTATTGGTGAATATCATGAACAGATAAAAGACGCGAGGAAACACAAACTCCAGTCTGCACCCAAAGTTCTTGAATACCCAAGTCGATGAAGGGTTTCCCATTGAAAAAAAACCAATTTTAGTAAATCCACACAGGGATGCATGCTTTGAATGAGCCAGCATTCTGAAGTCTGCTTCTTCTTCTGACAAATGATTTAATTCTGGGTGATTTACTTGCCTCCCATTTTGCATCCATGTACGGTTGAATGATACCTCATCTACATTATCATAAAAGGCACTAAATGTGTGGTCAGTCCCACATGGTCTTTGAATTAAAGAAGCTATTACTGTCTTGGCAATGAACTTAAAGGAATGAACGCAAGACGGAAAATAGGCGTCTCGCAAAACAGCCTAAAAGCTTTGTCTCGTCTCGCAAAATCCCTATATCGTAATGCTAAAAATGATTATCTCGTCTCGCAAAAAAGCTGTAAATTTGTCTTGTCTCGCAAACAATCGTCTCGCATCCGTCCCTAAATGAACACTTGTAAGATCAGTTTGTTTTTTGATGATAGAAACTGCTGATTGTGATAAGCAGTGGAACATCATCAGAGATGTGGGCGATATCTGTAACAATGCCGCGACCTTGTCTCTGCATTTTCTGAGGCTTTTTCGGTGATAATGTGTGACAACTGTCAAAAACGTTATCGATTCTTCTTCAGTTCTTTGTGATGCCCCCAATATAAAACGAAAAAGCAGAAACTGCTCCACCAAAGGTTTTCTTTACTTTTGTCACAACTTTTCGTATGGAATTCATGACAGCCACTATAAAACAGGCCTGTCTACTCATCAGCCTTGAACAAGTTTTCGTCGCTGGTGCTGCCATAAGATGTTTCTAATTCTTTTAAGATTGCATTTTTCTGTGACTTTGCCAGTAATCCCTGTTCATCAAATAATGAGCATGTTTTAATATAGGTCATGCCGAAAAAGCTCTTGCACGTCACATGCACCAGCTTGAGGTATTTGTTTCATGCGGTGAAATAAATTGTTAGAGTTCTTGATAGTTTTTCTTTAACGCCGGTTCTTGGTGTTTTATTGCTATGAAATGCTGGTAACATGACTTTGTGGATGATATTCGAGATTCTTATTATTTTATTTTCATATCGTGTTTTGCGCAGTATAGAATACCAATCATCGCCGACCTTAAATACGTTCAATCTTTTCCTTTGCATCTTGTGAAACCAGTGTTTTTGTTAGCAGATTGTGTAATGGATTAGGAGGTATAACAAACTGGTTACTTTTTAGTAAAATATACTTAAACCTTGAGGTTATTTTTGCATTTAAGTTCTGGGTTTGATTCTTAGAAAACCTAAGGTGGATGTCCAAACCGTCGACAATAGAAATGGAGCCTATTTCCGGAAATAGATATATCACCAGACGCTCATCATGTGTTATCTCCCATTCTGCTACAAACTGCTTTTGCTTAGCGCGCCCTACGATACCAGATGAGCTTTTTTGGGATCTATTAATGGTTTGTTCTAATGCCATGTCTGGCTGCAACAGCTGAAAATTTATCTTCATACCGTTTCACAACATGCGTTCCCATCATGAACATTTCATGTGCCTCCGGCGCCGTCTTGGGTAGTCTTCCCATGTCTTCCAAAATATAAAGAAGACCATTGTTGATAGTTGATACAGTCAAATACAGAAAATACCGGTAGAAGTTTCTGTACTGTGTCTTGATGCACTTTCCATAAACCTTGTCAATCGGAACGAATCAAATTTTTTGAAGCTGTATCAATTTTAGGAAATTATCCCAGTAGAAAAACTGTTCTGATGTTTGCTGTCCTTGTTCAACAAATTTCAAAGAGTCTGTGAAGAGTTTCTTCACGTTGGTATGTACTTCTATATAGTTTGTTTTTCCCCTATGTATCCAGCAAGAAATATTCTGCTGAATGTGAAGTAACTTATCAAGATATTAACAAGACTCGGTGGAATTTTCTTCCGAAAAGGACTTCACTTGCAATCTAAGCATCGTTCCTCTCAGCATAAACATCCCTTTCAATCCCCTCACATAGTTTTTACTATGTAAAACAGAGTATACCACATTTGCTCCAAACACTGAGCGTTCAATAAACACATTCGATATTCCACTTCCACGAAGACATTTACCTATTCAACTAACTACAATTTTAGCCATGCGGAATGCCCCCAACATCAATACAATATTTGTAAATTTACTTGGATTGCTTAACTGGACTTCGCGTGCAATGGCGTATATATACACTTTCATCACAGGTTACTGGTAAGTACTGTTGGTTTAAATGATCAAGGACACTATTGAAATTTAACAGAACTGTGTAAAACAGGGATGGGCAAACTTTTTCGGTCGCGGGCCAAAAATCGAAAAAAAAAAAAAATTGGCGGGCCAAGATAATTTTTTCTAAAATTTTAAAAACAATATACAAGTATTACAATTTAAATGTTAATGAGATGAATGAAATTGCGATTTCATTTTTAAAAGTTCCTTATATTGAGTTTCGAAGTGAGATGAACCGATTCTAAGGAACGAGGCTAAATGCTCATCTGTCAGTCTACTTCTGAAAGAATTCTCTCTAAGGTTCATAGTTGAAAACACTTGTTCACATATATAAGATGAAGCAAACATAGCACTGATTTTCTGAGCGTGAGATATTAAATTTGGGTAACTTACTTTCGATAATGATTTGTAAACCACTAACTTTGGCATATTTAGTAACAACTGCTTGAGATGATTGTTAGATTGCAATTCAATTAATTCAAGCTGCAAATCTGACCTCACTGCTTTACAATTTACGTTGAAAGGCATGGTAAAAATTCCAATTCTGTTTGAATGGCACTGAAATCTTGAAATCTGCGTTCAAACTCAAAATGCACTTTTTTGAAGCCATCTTCATAATTCTTAATATGGATATGTAATATATAAATATACATATTCTTTTAATTTCCGTCGGACCGGCAAATTAAAATTCCATTCGCGGGGTCGTAGTTTGCCCATCCCTGGTGTAAACAGTCGAATGCTGATTTACTGGGTTCACAATTACTTTAAAAATCCAACTTGTTTTTGCTGTAAATCTTCTTTTGAAAAAAGTGCTTGGAAAGCACTCTAGATGGTACAAGCCGTTCAAGGTTTTCTTCTGGAGTGGAAAGGTCGTTTAATAGATTGTGAAATTTTTAATAACTGGCATAACATATCTAAATTTTCGTATTTCTTTTTATTATCTTTATCCGTTGTAAATCAATCTGAGATAATTTCGTAGTCACTTGGGAGATTAGAACATTATGAAGGTTTGTAATACGATTGTAACTTTTGACATGGAAGAAGTTCTTTAATTGGTGTCAAACCTCGTGGGATAACAATCTTCAGAAACATGGTTTAAATGGTATATATCAAGCTGTTTGTCTTGAAAAAGTACACACACAGTATCATGAGAGCCTCCTTTACCAGATAAGGTACATTCCTCACGGTCAAAATTATCGAATGCGCCAATTGTATATGAATCAATCGTGAAATGACTGATAATCGGTACTTCATTAGGAGATTGCTTAAGCACATATTGTGCAAGATTATGATGGTGACGAATCACTTCATTGTAGCTCACACTTACACCTAGATGATTTAAGCTTGTTATCAATGTTTTGCTTTTACACTTTTGTGAATGCATCCTTTTTTCAAAGTCTTCACCCTCTTCTCTTTCAATGATATCGGCTTCCTTAATTGAATTTGGATCTCTATTAAATAACGTACTGAAAAGTTTATGAAAACATCTGGTATTTTACTCGATAGTAAAGAATAAAATACCAAAAATATAGAGAAATCAGTTTATACGAGTAAAAAAAATAAAAATATAGTTTAAAAAACTAAAAAACACGCTTTAGTGATAAATTGAACTAAAGTGAAAAATAATTCTTAATATAGAAATAGATTAATGAACGAAAAATAGGTTTATTGTGTAAAAAGTGTGGGGCGCTTTGTGCTATATTTTTTGTTTGTATTAATCGTACCGATCAAATATGCAGAAGAACTGATCAATGAGCACCCCACGCTTTTTTTCACAATAATATTATTTTTCGTTCATTAATTTATTTCTATATTAAGAATTATTTTTCACTTTTTAGTTAGTTCAATTTATCACTAAAGCGTGTTTTTTGCTTTTTAAACTATATTTTTATTTTTTTAGTTCGATTTCCTATAAAAGCATGTTTTAGTTTTTTAAAGTGTATTTATTTAAAATTTATTTTTAATTTTCGATATGTCTCACAAGACACTAAGGAACACTAAGTTGGAAAGTACAAAAGGTGAGATAATTTATTTTCACTGTGCACCAGTGGCGTAGCCAGGATTTTATTTCGGGGTGGGCTGGGTATCGAATTTAAAGCTGAAGTTCAATTGTAAGCTAACTAAAGGGTGCCATTTCGGGGGGGGGAGCAGCCCCCTCCCTCTGGTTACGCCCCCTGCTGTGCACCAAAGAAATGCTACCTTCCTCACTAAAAAGGAAAAACAGGTCTGTAATCAACAAGCAAGTTTCAAAACTACTACAAGAAACACAAACATCCATGTAACAATATTGAGGTAAAATTTTTAGATTTTCCATCTGGATTTCAAAAACGTAACTACCCAAACATACCATTGAATACAGTTACCAATAGCGAGAGAGATTCTACTCCATCGGGCTGAGCTGAGTGCCGAAATGGTACGCATGCGTAGACCGCGCGCTTGTACTCTCACGCAAAGGATCTCTAAGAAAATTACTAATCCTGACGATCCTAATCAAGATAATGGGATAAACTTATCAAATTATTGTATTGTCATCGATCCTTGATAATTCTACAAAATTAAATCTGACCGTTTAAAGTAGGCCGAAGTCGCGTTCAGAAGGAGTCGGTTACAAACAAATAAACTAACAAACAAACAAACACATGTGAAACTAATAAAAGCGTATTAAAAACTAAACCACCCGAGAGACATTCGAAGAAAACTGTTAACTAGAATGTAGACGATGTGGAATTTCATACAAATCGGACAAGTACTAACTTAGATATGAGCAGTTCCCAGATCCGAGCACCTGCCATCTTTGATGACGTCACAGCCGAAAACTGTACCAACTACGTGGTTTATGATCACCCAAGCCCTACATGCTTATTAAGACATCTACTAAACATTCCTGAAAAAAAAAATCCGTACTCAAACTTTCCCACAGAACTGTAGTCAAGTCCTGGACTGCTGGGAAATTTGGCAAGCTAAAATCTGAGGTAGCGTCTTTGTAACGATGGGAGAAAAAAAGTTAACTTTCCCCCATAAATTTTACAAGTATTCATGTGCTATATTTTATGTTTTTCAGGTGGTGAAAGTTCCTTGTAAACAATTGGCCAATTTTATAACGGATAAGTATATTTTTTTGTTTTGTGAATTTATTTTCAGCGGTGTTCTTCCCTCGCGAAGTTGACTCTCAGGAAAATCCTGAACGGTGTGCCTGTACGTCGCATGTACTCAGAAGTAGCCATTGACTGTAGTAGTCATTCTCCTTATTATTATTATTTTTTTTTTTTCATTTTATGTCTGTGCCGATCAAGAAGTGCTAGACCGTTTGTCGTTTAAATATCATCTAGTGCTTGGTGCTTCATGTCCGTAGCAGACCTTGCGCCATTCACAACCAACGCAGACCTTGCGCCATTCACAACCACAACCAACCTTATTTTTTTTTTGAGTGGCGGTGGGGGGATACGACTAGTCGGGGGTTTGGCAAATTAGTACGCTTTAGTTGCTTAGGCTAGCTAAGATAGGGTAGCTCTTTCAGAAAGGTCATAAACTCGACAACAGCTCGAAGGTCATGAGGGTGCTGGTTGACTTGTCTGATCCGAGGGTGTAACTCGCGCAGCGGCCCTACTGGAGGGTCACCCGCCCCCTTGGTGTTGACAGTCTCTCTGGTCCTGGTAGTGTACTCTCTGAGCTGGCTCCGATGTCCACAGTCCAAGGTCCTTGACTCGGTGATCGGTCCTTAGCGTGCTGGGACGTTCACGATGGGCCGCTGCGTCCTAAAAAGGGTGACCCGTGAACACATGTCCCAACACTGCGACGGCGGTTTTCCGAAACTGATCGACGGCAGTGGCTCGGCGCTAGGAGTTGTATGTCCTATCATCTGAAAGAGCTGGGTGTGAAGATAAGTAAGGTATTAGGGCTCGCGGATCCGTTGGCCTCGAAAGGCTATTAGGAGAAAAGTTAGAGGCTTCGACAATTTTTGAGGCGAGAGGGGGAGAGGAAAAAAAAAAGCCGGCTTGATAGCATTTAAAAAATATTAATCTGAAAGCGGGTGGTATAAACGGTGTTCGATATTTCTTAAACGCTGGTTAAAACTTAACTTGTTCCACGTAAGCGAGGAAGTAATTTGCCTCTGATGGCTCTCTTGAAGATATTAAAATCCTCGTGGCTGGATTAGCCTTATATGGCTGACTCGCTAAACCGTGGACTTGAACCGGTCTCTAAGATATGGTGTCATACACAAGGTGTTCATTGGTAAGTAGCTTCGGTCTGCTCTCTCCGCGAACAAAGTCAAATCGGATTCGGTTGAAGACTCATTGGAAAAACACGGGGCTAGGATGAAAAATTAAATCTTTAATCTAACTAGCTAAATCGAGAGAATCGAGTCAATCGGCATGCTTTCAGATGTTCTGAGGTGGTTTAGCAAGTTTCCGAAAATCCGTTGCGTGTATGAGGCCTAGTTTAGCCGCCCGCCAAGGGTTGGGTGCTTTTAAGTGTATCATTAACATGGTGAATATAGTTTTAAGCTGTGTAGCTACTCCAAGGTACTAAACTACGCAAAGTTATTTAAAAATTTCGAAAGTGAGCAAATACGTTAAATTTACAGTGCTCAAAACACTTGTTCACGTGCGTTCAAATTGAATAGATGCACTCTACCTTTATTTGTTTTTCTTTCAGGGAAGAGATGATCACTAGAATCGGAGCAAGATATTGTGGTGTACTGGAGAGAAAGTGCTTTGGTGAAATAGCATCATAGCAAGCCGTTCCTTTAACCGGCGATTTTCAAGGATTTATTACGCTGGCCATCTTCACATAAAGCTTTATTGACTTGTAGTGTTTTTATTTAAGATTTAAATAAACATGCATTGCTTGCTTTAATCATTGGTCTCTATTCTCGTACACGGCCGTTAAATTCTTTAACTTGCAAGTGGATTTAAGCCTCGAATTACCCTTCTGAAACTTCAGGCGGATAGAATGAAGGTTTTCTTTCTATTTAAACTAAGAAATTTGAAACAGTAATCGCAACTAGTCAACAGTGTAGTTAAATTTTTGAATGTGGTAAAGATGTACGGAAATCGGTAGTATTAGCTTCTTTGCATTTAGATGAATTTTTGAAATAAAATTATGAAGTGAAATAATGTGAATTATGTGCTTTCAAAAAATCTCCTAACTGGAATCTGTAATTCTTTTCGTAAGAAATGAGAAAGAAATCTACGAAATGCGCAACCAAAAGAATTTAAACATAATCGAATAGTACCGGTTCAAACCTTCATTTCTTCAATCTAGTTTCGATGGTTCACTATGGCTGTGACCCCCTCTCATTTGTATTTCAAACACGGAAAGTGAGTAATTAATTCCCAACAACTTAGTGAAATATAGGTTTTAAACATCTTCGTTCAGTTTTCAAAAGAAAGTTCAGTAGATTTAATTCTGTTTGTCATCATCATCCGTAATGGTAATTTAATGCCTGCCAAATGCTTCGGGGTGTAGTAACTATCTGAAAAAGTGAATTGAACCTTCCCATATATTTTAAACCCTTCATTCTCGCCCCGTCAAAATCACGGGATAAGCTTTCTCTCTCCCTGTATTGCTCGTCGCCCTTGATATATTTAAATAGATCATAGCTAGTACTCAAATATGTGTATTTGTGATATGCACTGTGCAGCAATCTTACCTCACTTCTTTTATTAAACTTTCAATATTTAAAATAGAATTCTGCCTTAGCATTTCAAATATATTTTTAATTACTCCCTGCGTACTAGACAACACACCGTCAGTCTCGATAACCTTAAATGTTGGCTTTTTCTAGAAATTTAACGCTTTCTTTGTCCTGAAAAGATGTACATGAACTTATTTCAACATTTTTATGACCATTTTCTTGATGATAGGACAGAGGTTAAAAAGCTTGTTCACTTGTTCTAGACTGTCGCTATAGTTCACCGCCATGCACACCATAATAAGTGGCATTGCATAGTGAATCAGTCTAAAGCCAATGTATCGCGACAATACAATGTCGCTCAGATTTCCAACTTGGAATGAACCAGTCAGTCGCACGAGTGCACGTGTACCAACCAGTGTTTGTGCATGAACGTTGATACTTACTAGGATCTAATCTAAAGGTACACAAAACTGGGGAAATTTCTAAAAGTGTGATGTGAAGAGCAAAAACATAGAATGCACAAAAATTTGACAAACATTTATTATCACACTCTTTATAGGAAACCACATGAAGTTATGATGTGCTTTACATTACATCCACAAGAGAAAAAAAAACGCACATATACGGTTTCCAGGGCAAATAAAAGCATAGAAAGTCCTTGCTCACATTACAATACACAATGGTGGATTTTTGTTGCACGACAGAGTAATGCATATAGTAAATCTTTGACGTAGAAATTAATAAAGTTTGAACAGAAGTTACTGGCATTTTATTACATGAAGCAAGGATAAAGTGTTCTTTTGCTTTAAACAATGTCAATAGGTGATTAGTGCTTTTCATCTGAAGCTACCAAAATGATATTGAATACGAAATTTCATTTGTCCACATTTTATCCCTTATGAAACATTTATAGAAAAATGAAGCTTTTCTCCATTTACACACACGATTTCAGTTTCTACTAAGATGGAATTTATGCGACATTTTAAGAGAATGCAGCAGAGCATTGATAGTTTCTTGCTAACGTGTTTAAAATGTAGACGAATTTGGTATTAAAAAAATTGGCAACGTTTCAGAATTCAATGAAAAGTGTACGAAACTGTGGTATGCATATTTTCTTACAATAGACCTCAAAGTCTCTTTGTAAAATTATCAAACGTTGAAAGATCATGTCCTGTGTGGTTTTTGAAATAAAGGATCCAATATTTTCAAACTATATATGAATTGTGTATAAAATGCAACAACGAGATTTTACAGAGATCTGCGGCTTTCCAGGTCTTCACATCGATTCATCAAAGTAAAAGATCACCTTTATTTCAGAGTCGGGGTTGTAATTTTCTTCTATAAACCAGATCCAATAACCAGAATGTACGTACAGATGCGCCTAATGGATGAATTTCGAAACACATTAGTTAAAAAAATGAGCAATGGGTGGCTTTTTGCATGAAAGAAAAAGATTACAATGCAAGGAGCTAACTAGGAATGTACGTAAATTTTCAAGATTAATCCATAATTTCTAAACATTTTCACTAGTTTGGATAGTTTTTTTAAGCTGAACCTGGAGAACATGTTTGGAACTAAACTTTTCCATACATGTTTAGAACGCACCTTTTGGACAAACACATACATCCATAGGATTTGCACCTGGCATCACTTGAATATCGGTAAGTGGGCAGACTCTAACACCCGGCTTCCCCCCCTCCCGGGCTGGGGGGTGTGGGGCAAGAAACAGCCTGTATCGTTAAGGCTGTTGCTGCATTCCGCGTCTAACTACTATTGGGAATATTTCTGTGAAATTTTCAAGTATTTCTTTGAGCATTTTAAATCTCGCGATCTTGAAAAAACAATCATGACTAGAGCAAGTGTAATATAAATTATCATAAAAGCTACCATAAGCGCTCGCTGTACAGGTTACTGAAGCTGAAAATTAGCACGCGAAGTTATAGTACTAGGACGTTTACCAATTCCAGTGATACACATATAAAAAAAACGCAGAAAAATGACTTTCAGCTTGCATTTTTACAGGATTGAATACAGTTACTTATTTAGAGGCTCCCTTGCAGTAAATTAATCAGATACTTTATTCATAAAACAAATGCTTAGAGCTTCATTAGACACGTTGGAAAATGGTAACAAGTATAACATCTTTCTGTTCGTGTAAATGCGATTCTTCAATAGCGGTTCTTATTTGTTATTTATATACTTCTTTTTCTATTAGAGTGCCACAGGTCTGAGGTTCGATTCCCGGGATAGGCAAGGTTTACTCAGCCTTTCATCCCTTGAGTGGGTCGATAAAATGAGGTCCAAGCTTGCTTGGAAGGAGGCTTCGCGTCAGGCTGACCACCTGGCCGAGGCATATGCTTTCGCACTCCAATCTGTTTACCATTTTTTAACACGCTCGTTCGAGTGTAGCTTGTGTGGTAAATTATGCCCATTAGCGTCTATGGTATTTAAAAATATCTTCGTGGTAAGTACAATTCATATAATGAAATTGAAGAAATTGATTAATTAAAACAAAAGTTAAACTTTTTAGGACAAACGCTTTCATCACGAATTAGAGATTCTATAAAAATTCCCGTTGGATTAAGATGGTCTATTATTGTTTATCGTAAATGTTTAGGAATATTCAACAAAATAGTTTTCTATTTTAAGCGGAAGAGCAATAGTTCCGTGGAATCAATCAATAATTTTCAGAACTATATAACGATCGATAACTAAATGCTACTCAGAAGGGCGACGAGATGTGAGTGATCCGTCTTACACGTCACGAATATAGTCTGCACTGATGGAGTAAACAGAAATGCAACCTTTTAAAGTTACATACAAAGATTCATTCATTGCTGAATTATGTCAACGAATTTCCGTTACGGAAGTCCACGAATCATGTATGCGTCTCTAGAAAATTCCATCAGTTATAAAAAAGCTTATGATATCAGTTTGCCTGTTTGTCCATCCGCGCTTTAACTAGCAGCCGTAAATATAAATTGAATTATATCCATGTTATTGCTGACGAGGGTTACAAATAGTGTCTAAGCAAAACAAATTGCATAACCTAAAGGCAGTTGATTAAAAAATACTTATGTGTAAACTGCTATTTGCCTTAACATGTTGGCTCTCTTCGTGGCAAACACGCGATTTCAAAGAGTGCCTTTCTGCTACCATCCTTACTTCTAAACATGGATGTTGTCTCTCTGTCGAGTTACGCAAGCACAACTTGTGTACAGACTGTGAAGCACCCAAAGACTTCGACAGGAAGAGACAATAGATACAGAAATGGAATCTCTGTGACTTAAATGCAATTTATCAGGTCTTCTTCGTAGTTTTATTAACTTAAAACTGTTTTTATTTTTTAAATAGTTAAAAATTAAACTCGATTTGATAATTCTGAATGCGTTCTCCACTTGCGTCTTCATTTTACACAAATGCTGTATTGAGGGATTTTTTATTTCTTGAAAGGTGGGCACTTGCTAAACATTTACTAATCGGTAAGTGTAAAGACCGAGAGCTTGCTTTTTCAGGTGCAGAACATCTCCAATGAAGGGATCAATGTTAACCCATGATCTACATGTTGTGTGAGCTAACAACCTTGTAAGCTTGTTGAGTATGCTGTTAAGAGCATTTTTTGAAATATTTTTAAATTTGACATTCAAATCTAATTTCAAATCGCAGGATTTTTAACTAGTGGCGGACTAAATAGCATTTAATGCAATCCTTCTCTGAAAATGCAACTTGAAAGTCAAATAAATATTTTAACTTCACCAATTCAAAACTTCTGGAAGGTTAAATAGTTTGACATTGACACACAGTTTCAACTCATTCAAAGAATTGATTACAAAGTAGTTCATATAGAAAAGCAGTTTTGGCATGTTCTGTTTCCAGAATGAGGAAACAACACTATACTAAGCTTGTATGCTAGTAATATTCAGCATTTCGGACTGAGATCCGAGCGCATTTGAGCTTGAGGAATCTACTTCATCTTGCTGGAGTTGAGCCAGGGTCTAAATATTGGCAGTGTAGACGGGTAGGTTGCTCCTTTTCTACGTTGCAGGGTACCATCGCTGTTTCGGACAGGGTAGGTGGCGATCATGATGGGCAACTGCAGCTTAAGAACTCGGTCGATTCCCCTGGGTTCTAGAACAAACTAGAAACAGAATGAAATGTTTATTAACTTTAGGAACTTCTCAGAGTTCAACAGATAACCACAAACGTCCTCTGGATATCCTATAATGATCCTCCATATCCGACAAGACGCATTCAACAGTGGATATCAGAGGACGTTTGTCGGTCATCATACATGACAAATTTCATGGAATTTCAAATATCTCACGGCAGATATCTGTAGACATGCATCGAGCAGCCTAAAGAACATTTCTAGTGCGTGACTATACAGTAGATATTCTGAAAATGTCTTTTGGGATATACTGTGCATGCGTTCAGGAGTGACATTTGGACTGGCAGCAGACGAAAGATATTATTTTGGGATGGCCATAGAATATTTGAGTATCCTGTAAATGGCGTTTTCCGTGTGTCCCTGGTGTCTTGATGTTACTTGGGTCCATTTTAAGATAATTATCTACCATCTAAAAGCTTTTTTTTAGAGTAAAATTAATGAACTTTTAATTGTAGAAATATTTGGGTAAATTTTATCAAGATTTTGATTAAAAATGCCACTTCTCATCTGGCAACATGTTGGCAATGTGGTAGATGTGTCTAATTTTAGCTATTGGGCTAGTTTTAGAAGCTGTTGAACATTTGAAACTGCTATAAATTCCATTTTAATATAATTACCCAGCATGCAAGATGTATTTTTAGAATAGAATTACTCAACTTTTAATCGTAGCATTATCTGACTAAATTTTATCAACTACTTGGCTTAAAATACTACTACTCATCAGACGACTCTGAACTGGCTTTTGACAATGCATTATTGTAACTGAACTTAGGATTTATAACCAAATGAAAAGGCAGAAAGACACATCTTATTATTATCATCAAAGGTCTTTCCTGCCGACCAGCTTGTATGGTGGATAAAGCACCATACTACGGTTTCGGGTTCAACTCCCGGCGGTCGAGGTTCGATCCCCGACTGGGCGTGGATGTCATTGTGTCCGTCCCTTCATAGGGGGCAACGTTGGTCCACCTACTAGGTGCCCCCGTAATAAAGTGACCAACAACTCCGGCTTTAGTAATGGCCAATGTCTCCAAGGCATCGTCAAAGCTCGCCATTTGAAAAAAAAATTCTTTCCTATTTAGAACCTTTTTTTAACGTATGATACTGTATTTACTTAATGAGTTGGTGCTTATTTATTTTAACCATCATTTTTCTCCTTTTTCTTCTTTTTAAAAGGTTTTCTGTTGGAATGAGCTTTAGCAAATTCTACATTTGAATAAAAGAGACTGTATGAAGTAATGCTTTTTCTAATACATTATCTACATTTTTTTAGTGAACCTCGTTCCTGTCATATTCTGCAGTACTAAGTCTGGCAATTAAAATTCTTTCAAGAACCTTGAATTGTCCGCACCAATTTGAGTACATTCGCATGGCCAAACTGCAGCATTAAAAGCAAATGTACATAAATATATACAAGTGTCATTTTTTATGTATAAACTTGGTAATTAAAATTTTTTCGAGTTTTATTCAGATAAAGACTTTTGTAACGTATTCTGGAAACAATATAATTATTGGTCAAATAATCTCATGTTTCTTTCAATTTCAGTGAATTTCTACTAGCAGTGAATGTAGCATTAAAAACACATATAAGTACTTACGTATACATCGTACTGTATTTTTATTAAATGGCACCCTCTTAAGTTGGTTGGTGGTAGAGGTGGAATATATAACGTTTCATTCTTCCAGTGGTCTGTTGTACCAGGTTCGATACGTCCTTTCTGCAGGGATGCCAGCTCCCTCGTTTCGGACTGTACAATTTTGCTCTTTGCCGTGTACTGGATTGTCTGTAAAATAAACATTTACCATAACACGCGTTAGTTTTACATATGTTCATGGTAAGATTCCGCGAAAAAATCCATTATGTTTTTTTAAACATTTTCCCACCAAGTTCGTAATGTTTTATGATTTCGGTTTGTCTGTTTGTTACTATGTGTGTTACTGTGTGCCGAAAATATGCATTGCTACAAAATTTATGTATGTTACTTCTATGCATCAAGCATCTAAGATGCATCTTTGGCAAAAAATTACTTAACTCTGAATATTAGGAAAAATCAGAATCTGAAAAATATGGCCTCTGAATGTAGCACTTATAATTCTTCTACAGGAGGACCCAAAATAATTCCCGTACGATACGCTCTATAGTCAATCTTGATTTAAAGCATATTTTAGGGGCATTCATCTATTTCAAACAAAGCAAAATTGATATATGTTGCTAACATTACAAAATAATACTCTCCATCGGAAAATGTGCATTTAGCTTATAGTTCTTCTACAGGAGCACTAAAAACAATTCCAATACATTACGGTCTATGGAAGTATGCAAGAGATGGAAAATAACATGAAATTACCAGACACATATGGTGTTATAGAACTTAGCATATATATACAATCAACAAATTCATTGTGTCAGTTTGGTATAGGAAAAGTACCTTCAGTATGGAATAAGTCCACCATAGAAGAAATACAGCACCTACAGCGGTGTATCAGTTCTGTTGGAAGCGAGAGCCATTGTTTTTCAAAGCATTTGAAGCATGGCAAAGGTATGAGCAGGAGAGCAGCTACATGTATGTCTTCCTACTAAATCACCCCACACATGCTCGACAGGATTTAGGTTCGGTGATCGAGTTGGCTACATCATGCGCTTATTTGTTTGCTGTTGAAGACAATCATCCACAGTGAGAGCTCTGTGCGGTCTAGCATTGTTGTCCTGAAGCAGGAAATCATCACCTATTGCCTCAGCATAAGAGTGTAAGTAAGTATCAAGGGTATCATATCTATCTATAGGTCTGAGCATTCACGGTTCCACGTGGAAGGGCATGGTAGTCTGTGCATCCAACTAAAGAGATTCCACCCTAAACGCACACATTGCTTACTGCGTATGCATATCTTTCTTGAATGTTTGATGACTGATAACAGGGTTTTGGGTTCTCTCCAAATCAAACAATGCCTACTATGGCTTTGGAGGCTAAACCTAGACTCATCTGTAAAAAGAAGAACCTTCCACTGATTAGCCATCTAGTGGACATGTTGAGGTGCTCGTCTCAAACATTTCCTTCTTTTCTTTGATATGTGCGGCAAACAAATGGCTGGTCGCCTTGTACACGCTCTACATTTTTGAATCCCAGGGACTTCATCAAGAGAGGATCTAAGTCTAGTCGGAGTTGTGGTGGTTCTATTCCTTCGTGCACATAGCGACAATTAGTATCAGTCAGGCTGATCGTAACACTTGGCCCTCCTTGGCTGAACCTCCCGGATGCCGAATCTGTAATTAGAATTTTTTTCCAAAATCTATGAAACATAGAAGGACTTACATTTAACCATCTGGCCACCTGTGCCTGACATTGTCCTCTCTGTCGCAGTTCTTCGGGAAAATGATGCTTGGTGGTCATTATTAGGAATTGGCTACCTCCGATTTCTTATCTTACGATTACAGCAAAAACTGGAGGCTTGATTTAAAACTTGCGTTTTCAAGTTCCTTGCTAATTATTTACTATAGCTGCTTCGCTACTATTTTGAATATTGCAGATTTACTCAACTGTATTTATTTGATAACACATTCCAATTTCTTGCGGATTGTCTTATTTTTGAGCGAGCTATAGTTATTTTTGTGATTTTTCCTTAATCGTACATGTTTCTTCCGTAAGAAACTGTACAAATAAATGCATTAGCGTTCGTTTTCTTTCATACCGTAAGAAACAATATTTTTTTCCCAAGGTCGGTATTTCTTAATTACTTTACGTAGACCTTTTAAAACTATGCGCAATTGAGATCTCCCCACTCTATTTTCTGTTAATATCCTATCACCGTCCTTTGTTATGCAAATGAAGAGTTTAGATGACTGCAATAAACGATTGTTGAGGAAGACGGGAGCTGCTTTTGACTTGAATCCCGATTTTAAGATATAAATCGACTTTTGTTATGCATTACGCGACGGAAGATGTAATTTCAAAGTTCGGGGATGAATATGTTTATGATTATAATAAGCAGTATTTAGATGATTATAAATGCATCCAACATATTTCATTTTACTCTGACAAAAAGAACAAGGAATACGAAATAGAAATTAAAGGAAGAGCACTTGTTCTCCCAAAAATTTTAAAACACCAGAATGCATGCGAATAAGAAAGGGATGTTAGATTAATTAAAAAAAACTGCGAAAAGAATTTTTGAAAAGAGTAAGTAGGATTCAATTTATTTTATATTTCTGTTTATATAAATACCGCAAAATGCTTGCCAGCAATTATTTCTTGATGTTAAATAAATCACACTATAAAAATTATAAATATGTTTCTAAGCCCCCTAATTAACTAAAAGAGTAAGTAATAACTTGAGCGAGAAACGATGAGTTTAAAAAATAAGCACAAACATTAATGAAATCCAAATTCTTTTCTCTGGGTGGTACATTAGTACCGGGCTTGAGTTCTTTTAAGAGGAATTTCCCTACATAAATAAACAATATAGAACCATTTTATGTACTTTAAAAACTATGAAGCAATGCTGAAAAAAATTAATCACGATTAATGACTGAAAACTAACCATTAATATTTAATCTCGATTAATGATTAACCCATTTATGCCTAGCGTCCCTTTTTTGGGACGGCATTTTCGCTATCATTCGAAAACGTTATTTATTTTTCCGAGCCTTTATTCGCGAGTATTGAACCTCAATTCCACAAAACATTTTAATATGGCCAAGTGGGATGTTGACATTTCAATTTTTATACATAATGATTTTAAATGAAATCATCCCTTGATCAAAAAGTTGACATCAGAAATTTATCAATTACTGCTGGTGTTAGCAAACATCGAAGAAAGTCGCAAAAATATCCAGGCACGAATGGGTTAAAAACTAACGATTAATTTTTAATCACGATAAGCGATTGATTTGCGACTAAAAATTTCTGACTACAAAATTTCTACCGTCAATCATTAATTATGACTAAATGTTAATCGCTAGCTTTACGAGATGAAAACTAACGATTAATATTTTATCACGATTAACGATTGATTTGTGATTAATGATTATGATAATGATAATTTCTGACTAGAAAATCGTCAATCGTTAATTGTGACTAAATATTAATCTCTTGTTTTCAATCGTTAATTCAGAGTAATTTTTTTGTGACTACTACTATAAAGAAGCTATTTTAGGCAATTACAGTGTGCTACTCTGCGTTTGTTTCACAATTGTGTAGAGGATAAGGTCATTCATCGTAAATGAATAGTTTTTGCTGTGTTGACAACCAACCTTTCTGTACAACAGTTTGAGTGCGATGCTAAGAACCAATAGAATCCATTCTAGGTTTTATTTATAGGCTTTCACTAAATTGGATTCGATGAAACGAAATGATTTTTCTCTCTTGAAATATGTACTTCGCTTCAATCAAACTGTCTTGCAATCGAATTTGCTGTTTTGAAACCAACCAAGTTATTTTACTAATACTGGATAGGGCAACAAATCTTCTATAATTTTTCTTTCTAGTGAAAGTCCTGGGTTCGGGCCTACGCGCGGCTGTCGATCTAACGATCTGGAGTTTTAAGCGGTTTTCTTCTGATGTAACGTAAATACGTGTTAGAACATAGTGCAAAGTCCTCCACACAAGGCATCCCCCTTTGGTAAGATAGCCCTCCTTTAGCTTTACCTTAATAACAAATCAATCAATCAATCAATCTAAAGTGGTACACTTTAGAAAGTCGGCCCATTACGAAGAGATCTCTAGGAATCATAAATTACTCCAATTTTCTTAGTAAATTATTAATCATGTCGAAGTACATTATTACAGTACACTTGCATTTCTTTAGTAATGGTAGCAACAAAATTTATGGAAATTTTGATTCCTAGCAATATCCTAGTAATGAATGGATTGTTTTTAGAGTGTACGTTGCCTACCGTAGCTATTCATTCAACACTTTTCCTCATAATTACAAAAAACCATGAATTTCTACATTACATGGAAATCGTAAAGCTGATAACAGTTTTTTATATCTAAAAATTTGTGTTTAATTTTAGATCGGTGTAGGTAAACAAATGAAAAGCCTAGAATGCTAGTTTTTCTGATATCTTAGTGTACTTAGACCATATTCTAAAGAGCAGACAAATTTCGGGACTACTCGTGGATCGACTTACAGTAACTCCCACCTAAATAAAGCCACCTTGATTTTGTGCCGCAACTGGATGTGAAACAGACGAGTAAGAACGAAACAAATAGTTTCAGAGAGTATACACAGAAATACGTATTTACAAGGAAAAAATTTATACTCTGCCTAGGGATGGACGCGAGACGACTTTTTGCGAGACGAGACCGAGATTTTCAGCTTTTTTGCGAGACGAGACAAATCCCTAACTCTGCCCCACTTGGACAGGAGAAAAAATAAATGCGTGAAAACAAAAGAGAAGGGAAAGTGTCCCGCAGAAATAAAGCCAGTACTGTTAATAGCCAATATATTCGCTATGTTTCTTTATGACTTTGAATAGTCCATGTAACATATCATTTACCAGTACTTGGAGTACGCCAGCATCAATATTACCCCAGTGTTCAAAGATGGCGGCCTTCAATTCTGCCGCATACTGAAACTGCCTGACATTTGCATATCCATCTCTGTTGTGGATACCCCACGCATTTTCTTAGGGATTGAGATCAAGCTAAAAAGGCAGGACAATTCATGATATACAACCCATTGCCGGAAAACCATTTTCAAGAAGATTTTGCAACGTGAATGGGTCGTTGTCCTGATGGAAAATCAAACTTCGGGCCACCAATTCTCCCTCTAAATGGCAGTAAGTGGGTTTCTAGAATTTATTGCTAATCAGTAGCTTTTATATGGCCTAAAGGAAAAGCCAAGTTAAGCTTACCACCAGGTAAAGTATCTCCACATTGTATGATGATCTTTTTTTTGTCTTTTGGAGATGAAACAACAGCTCCTGAACATTATCCATAAGCAAAGAGTATATTATCAAGCCGGGAAAGACCAGTGGTGTCGGGTGAAAAAAATAAATAAAAATGATAATTTGGATGGCCCACACGGCGTTGCGTTCTACTGACATGACACGTAGAAATTTTCTCTAAAAGACAAGAAAATGGAGGATCATTACACAGTGAGGAGAGGCTTTACCTGGTAAACGTAACTTGGCTTTTCCTTCCGGCCATATAAAAGCTACTGATTACAAACAAATGCTATAAACCCATTTACTGCCATTTGCAGCGAGAATTGAAGGCCCAAGTCCGATTTTCCATCAGGTCAACGTACCCATTCAAGTTGTAAATTCCTCCTGAGAATGGTTTTTCGGTGATGGATTGTACATCATGAAATGTACTGCCTTTTAGCTTGTTCTCAATCCGCAAGAATATGCTTCGGGTATCCTCAGTAGGGAACAATAAGCAAATGGCAGACAATTTCAGTGTGTGGCAGAATTGAAGGGCGCCATTTTTGAACACTGGGGTAATATTGATGTTACACGTCCTACAAGGATTGCTAAATGATATGTTACATCGACTATTCAAAGTCATATGTAAACATAGCGAATATATTGGCTATTAACACTACTGGCTTTATTTCAATGGAGCACATTTCTCCCTCTTTTTTTTACACATTTATTTTTTATTCCTGCCCAGGTGGGGCAGTAGACCGTTAGAAATACCCCTCGTGCATCACTACGCAAATGCTTACTTCTGTGAGAATGGCTTTTGTCTTTTTGATCGTCACCCTACTTCCGTTGTCTATGGTGGCAAAAACGCAGATGTTCTCTCCAGGAATATAGCCGCCTCTGTCCAGTCGAACTCTGCAGGAAACGGGTCCAGAATTGAGGCAGGGAATTCCAAGGGTGTCCTCGATTTCACAGTGAAATGGTTGCTGGAATAGAAATTAGATAGATGTAAACATCAAAAGATCCAAACATAATTTAAAGAATGTGGATATACAGTTAAAAAGTATCAGAACTACAGCAGAAGCGATGGTAAATTGGACAGATGTAGCATAATTTCAAAACACACACATCCAGAAATTCTTTTCCTAGATTCAGCTTAGTGTCTTTGTAGAAAATCATCATTATGGATTGCGTTAATAGCATATTGTCTGATGCGTAGATGCGTGCTTTATGGCAAACCAACTGATTTATTTTAATGAATTTCGAGGATAAAATTTTTAGGTTTTGTGAAACAAAGATGCATTCAATTTGACAAAAAAGAACAAATCATTGTTTTTCTATTCAGCAAGATGTGTAGTATTTTTATTCGTCCTTTACATTTACTTTCAAAAATGTTTAAGAAACACTCTTCACAGCTTCTGCTTTATCGTTTGGTATGCATTTGATTTGACTTCGATTACATCGCTTAAATTTACCATAAGCAAAGGCGGCTCCAAGTTCAAGTCGATTGGGTTCATTACGATGAACACCTGTTGATTTTTGTGGGTGAGTCCGGACGGCTCCTTCAGTGCAGTTTTGCAGTAGTACTGTACCCAACCGTGCTTTCCAAGGAAAGTAGACGGAAGCCCCAAAGGAAGACCTAGCTTAAACGGAAAAGAGTGGACTCCTGGAGAAAGGATTATCATACGATCAGATTCGACTGTTCTTTCAGAACCTGAGAGGGAAAAAACATATTTATATGATAAAATTTAATTCCTATGTGCTTTATATTATGCCTAATATGCTTAGGTATAACTTGACATTTACAAGTTCATGCGTAATTTAATATGAATTAACATATTGGCACAGATTAACACATACGATAACACATGTACAGCTGCAGAAGAAAAAAGGCCCACTTGTATTTATTCAGCCGTCGTTCGTCGTACAACAAAGTTACATATACCAATCGTTTACGATTGACGTACACTTTAATTTGCTATACATAAAAGTTGCACAACGGGCCGTCTCCATATTAAAATTCGCACCAACTTTTTTTTTTCCAATGGCAACCCCTAGATTTCACTTCATATTTCAAAAATTTAGCTCATTTTAACCCCGGATACCAATTTTCAATAAATTTGAACTGAAAATGAGTGAGTTATGAGCACCCGAAATCCCCCTCTCCCTATGTTAAAATATTTTTTCATACTTTAATTCATATCTCATGTAAAATTGATAATAAGAAGCTGACTTTTATCCGTACTATTAGAACTAAACGACCCAAACATAATTTACTATTGTTATAATTTTTATTAAAATATTAATATGAATTATGAATTATTAAATTAATATTTAAAAAATTATGAATAGCAACCTAGCCAAATTTTGATGGAAATAGATGCGAAAAGTGATTTTACATGGCTGTGCAAAATTTAAAATTTTTACGTTCAGCAGTTTAATTTATATTAAATAAAATGTGTTATTTTCTTGAATTAAGGGACCATATATAAATTTATTGAGTGACAATTTTTTAAAAATTGCGTAAAAAAAACGTAAATTGGATTTATTTTGTGAAAAAAGCAGTAAAAGATAGCGGTATTTAAAAAATATCAAATTTTGAAGCAAATAAATTAGAGGTTTTTACAGTTTGATGGTGATTCTATAAAGCGTCTATTGTTACGTCCGCTACCATATTCCACCAAATAAAATGTTTTCCATGTATAGAATTAGATGCAGTAGATGTATGTCTAATACAACGTCCTATTTCTATAAAACTAACATCCTCAACATTCCACGCATGAATTTGACCTTTTTTAATATTGGAAACATCAGGTCTTTAGACTTCCCCATACTTTATCAAACATTCAAAATCACGTTTTTCTGTCTAAATTTTCATCTGACTATAAATTAAAATACGGCCAAAAGTAATATTTAATTAAGAATATTGCAGATTGCAGATGATAATATTAAATGAAGAATGTGAAATAACAAACGCAGTGATAATATTGGGTCGGCAAAAAAGTAATTGCGTTTTTGACATGAAATTCTAACAAATAAATTTTTCGATCTTGAAACCATTCTTCAAGTTCTACCGAAGCTGAGTAACATTCATGATTGTAGTCAGAAGAGCCTCTCATTCCTGGCAACGTTTCACCTGTTTAAGAGAACCTTCAAGAGAAATACTCAATAACAATTTCAAAATTAGAAAGATTTTCAAAATCGTGAGCAGTCGTTTCGCATTTTTCTTTTAAATCATGTGTACGAACCAAGGAAGTAATGGACTCACGGGCCATTTGGGACCACTGACTAAATATTCTACATTCTATACCTGATATTCTTAGTACAAAAAACTTTAAGAGTTGAAAATAATATTTATTTCTTCTAACTCTCGCGAGCGAAATTAATGAAAGGCGAAAAGTTCGGAGCCTACAAATAGCGTTTCTCAATTTGCAGAAAGTCAAAGTAGTATGTTGCCATTGAAAAAAACGAAGTTGATGCAGAATTAAATATGAAGATGGCCCCTTATGCAAATTAAATTACCAGAAAATTAAAGTATACGCTATTTGCAAACGAATGGTACATATAACTTTGCAGTACGACGAATATTGTCCAAATAAAGAACAAGTGGGCCTTTTTTTTTTCCTGCAGCTCTCGCGTGTGTGGAGGCAATCTAGTTATACCCGACTACAATGACGAAACATTTAAAATTGTACAGTATTTGTAGTCAGTTACTGAGGTCACGTCCCGAAGTGTGCGATGCTTGATTTTTCATCGCTGGAGAGTGTAAAAAATATGTAAAAAATCCAGATCAAAACTTTACTTTTTTACATCCGACGACGAACCTGTTTATTACAGATTTTCAGGACAATACGCACTCCTATATCACTGTGACGTCACAACACGTAAGCATACTGATCATACTGTGACTTACGCAAGTCGCAGAGGGGGTTAAGGCGATGGACAAATGTCCGCCTGCGACGGATTTTGCGACATCACGTGGTGATCATCATGGACGTCTCTGCAACGTCACATGCATGTCACAAAGTAACGCCATATTGTGACTTATTATCAGTTACTCTGCGACTGCATTCCGCAACGTGACATGTTTGGCACGAATCGACGTCACAGAAAGCGTGCATTTAAATCACATTTGTGATGTGATTAAATTTAACTACGCCACGACGTCACTGTCAGTATGATTATTATATGGGATACATACGTGATTACATGAATAACTAAATAAAATAGGGCGATATTATCACTGTTGAAATGTGCCCATGATCAAACACCACTGAAACATAATTACTAACATACTGTATTTTAGTTACACAAAATACTTCTAGCATTGCTTAGTAAAACAAGCTCCTTCAGATGAACATATCTCGTAACAGTATGCAATAACTTAAGTTTAGTAAAATAATTAGTCTTCAGAAGATGTAAACTGCTTTCGAAACAACTCTTAAATAAAATAGGATTGGAAACCTCATCCCATGCCATTAAGCATTTATCTTTATACTTTGTTTCAGAAGACGTTGCACTAATGGTCAACTGAAACTCTCGTTAATAATGGGGAAATAAAATTTCTTATGTTGTAAGAAGACATACAAATTCATCAAAATATCAAGCAATACAATTTTTCCCACCACGAAACATATATGCTTTAGTAGCAAAGGCGCTTAAAAATTTATATTTAAAGAGACTGAAGTTCTGACTTTACATCTTTATTCAAAATGGGACACTTACAAATGAAAGTGTTTTTTTTCTTTTCTTTTTTTGAAAAAGAGAACTTGATATGCTTATTAGCTTTGGTAAAAGTTTCCTTTTAATAATTATTCGGTCTGATGATTAATATGGTTCCAAGTTTTGAGTCAAGAGAAATTTTGAAATCCTTATACTAATGAGTTCTAAGAAAACTTACTTTCTTTTGTACCATATTTTGAAGCTCTTTTATAAATACTGTGATAAGAAGTAGAAGGAATAAATCAGTTTTAATTTTCTTGAATATTTTAGTGCATCGAGAGACTTTCTGTAATGTTTTTTCACACTATTATTAGACACCATAGTAAAAAATACAGTCAACAAAAATAGTTTCATTGAGCACGAATGAATAATCAAAAACTGCCCTTCATATGAAAAAATAATTATAAAAAATTAATGCTAATGCATCGCTAATTCAGCTGTCGTGCAGAAACATAAATCTGATAATCGCCGTAACCACAAAAATAAAGTTATTTAGTTAAAAAATGACAAAATCGATTTTAAAATAACATTTAAAAAAGGAAAAATTAGCTTTGCATTTAATTTCCAGCATACACCTATAGATAGTTTTATAACCAAATCCCTTCTATAAATATTTTCTGAATTTTAATTATTTTGCAGACAATATCGATTCGTTTCAAAATAAACAATTCCCTTCGAATGGGTTTCATTTAATTAAAAGACTTGAATAGTTCAATCTCTATTTGTGATAGCACAGTATAAAGAATGAAATATTCAATCATTTTTATCGGCAAATGCACATGTAAAATATCTAAGGTGACGTAACTGGGTGGGGGGTGGGTGGGAGATAAGCCCATGTTAGGAAGACTTTAGCCCCCTCTAGAAAAATTAGATTTTTCATCTGGAGAATAAAATGGGGGTTGGGGTAAATCTCCTCTTAGAAATATTCAAAAAACCTACTCTACGCCATTAAGTACTAGTTGTAGATGAACCTGAGAGTATTTTTTATTTATACATAATTAATCATAAGGAGAAATTTTCTGATTTGAAACATTATGTACACAGCATTTTGCAGTAAATGGAATCGCAATTTACAGTGAAGTAAAATATATAAAAATATTTTTAGAATTGTCACTGACCGAGACAAAACATCCCCCAAAAGTATTTAAATGTCCAACGGAGAGATACACTCCGACATTAGAGAAAAAGCTAGTTGCTTTTACGTATAATTGTCCAGCTGAACTGGTTTTTTTTTACCTATCAAGAAATGTTTATATACGTAGTATATAATCATAGGATATAAATAAATGCTCAATTTAACTAAATGATCAAAAGAATTCAAGCAAGTTTTGGCTCTAGACATTTATTTGAATTTCTTTTAATAATATTTGGTGGCTTATTCTTAACTTTGGTCATATAAATATCATACATGAATTTATACTTTCCCAATAAATTTTGAAGACTTGCGCACTTATGTTGCCACCTACAAATTGAAACAAGAAAAAAAGAATCTCTAGTCACCCTGCATCATAAGAAGCTCGGCATTGTTATTAATTTTTACAGTACATTTAGTACACTAGTACATTTAGTAGGTGTTACTTATCAGAAATGTTTGTATGAATTTTCTTAAATAAAGCGCTGTGCATTCAAGACGACAAAATGCATGTTACTTTAAAAATTTTCAGTTGTTTTGTACGTTTTATCTCTTACAATGTTTACACCAACTTACACGAAAAATATACGATAAAAGATGCTAAAACACACAATGAACTATATGTTATTTCGTTTTCCCCAAAGGGGGCCGTGGAGGAATTGGCCACTCTGAGGCCGGAAGTGTTGGCAATTTTACTATGGAGATTTCTGGTAGGTGCCCTCAACCTTTCTGGAGATGAACTCGGCCACATTTTTTTGAAGCCCAAGTCCAAGCCATATTAACCCTTTAACGCGCAGTGATCCCGCTCTGGGAACACCAAACTCTGACGTTTTGACTCTTGCCAGTCACGAAGAATAGATTTGACTTTTATAAAAATAGTTGCGGGTGACTTAGCTCCTCGAAAATCCTTTACTTTTTAGCACGTCATTTCCCGTAAAAAAAATGGTCACGATTATTTTTAACAGCACTGACATCTGCTGAATGGAAGAACGCGAAAACAGCCGGTTCGATTGCCCAATGCTGAAAAAAGGGAAGCCGTTGCCATCGCTCGACTTAACTACCAGCACGATGGCGGACGCTCGAAACGCTCATCGCGTGCCACAGATCTAGAGCCCCTTTTTTGACGACAGCTTGTGCGCGAGCACAGCCAGCTGTCGTCAAAAAAGGGGCTCTAGATCTGTGGCACGCGATGAGCGTTTCGATCGTCCGCCATCTTGCTGGTAGTTAAGTCGAGCGATGGCAACGGCTTCCCTGTTTTCAGCATTGGGAAAATGTTGCGCCTCAAAGGGTTAAGTAAGTAGGAGCCCGAGTCCGAAATTTCCAAAACTAATCAACAAACAAAATTTGACAAAGCCCTACTTTCTTGATAGAATTTCAAAAGGTTTTTTGCTGCTTTGTGCAAATTAGGAAAACACAGTAGCAAACCCTTAATGCACTTTACAATTCTTTATTTCTCTCATTAATCACGTGTTCACAAGGAGGAAGTTCATGAGCTTGAGCTCGAAAATAATAATGTATTACAGTTCCCGGCTCGGGCTCGGGTGGTGCCTGTTGTATTGAGTTCAGTTGTGTATTATGGCAAGCCTACACAAGTGGCATCTACCAACTGGGGAAGTGTCTTGGTGGGCGGACTTTTCAAGGGATTCTAACGGGTACTGGCGTTACATCTGGGGAAAACCGACCAAAACTCCAGACCGTTAGATCGACCTTCTAGTAAAGAGACCACTTGTCAGGATGGAACACAAACTTTATTGCTTCTAGAACTTCTTCGAACAATCAGTTGTACAAAATTAACAAGCACAATCAGCCAGTAGTGTGCTTATTACAGTCCGCTTAGAACAGAAGCTTTCACAAGTGCTGTTTTCTCACACGAAATTAAACACTTTCACGAGCATAAATTCAGTGGAACCTTACGAGGGAAATCGTAAACAGTGTCTCACGACTCAGCAATGAAGAATTTACACCCAGTACTCTGAAACAAAGCTTCTAAAACAAGTTAAACGTAGCTTTTCTAAGCGCCAATGAAAAGCCTTAAGCTTTTACGGACATCTGTTCTCAGCACAAGAAGAAGCAAGACTGACTGGATCGGGGCACCTCGCTTCCTTTTATACTTTCCGACATGCATTCCAAAAAACGTGGGACCTCTCTAAAGAGCACCCGAACAATCGCGTTTTGATTACGCCATAGAAATATTAATGAATGCAAGGCTTATATGTGATGGTAATGCAGTAAAACAAACTTTAAAGGCGACACCTTTCGAAATATTAGCCAAATTTGAAGCCAAAAATAAGTCCCCAAAAGTGAAGTTACCGAAGCTCTAACATCAATATTTCTCGAGATTTCCAGAAAACCCCATAGAAACCAATGGAGAAAACATAAAACTCCCTACCTCGCGTTCTAGTAAATAGGTTTGGATGCAGCAGAGACGCGTAGAACACGAATTTTAAACTATTTTAAACCCCGCAACAGCGGGTTGCCCCGAAAATTCGTAGCATTATTACCCTTTATGAAGAAGAGAACGATTTAACTATCAAGCCCAAGCCGGGAATCTGAACTGGACCCGTGAATGTACTGAAGTTTGAAGTTGACATGTTGCACATGTAATGAAAAAGCACATGCGAGTCAAAAATGTTTTATCTTAACAGTATCTACTGACGGTACTTAGAAGTACCGTTAAATTAAAATTGTAAAAAAAAAAAATCTATTCATTGTAATTCCTTTGAAAAATCACTACCAAATACTTCTTTTAATCAGCTTACATCACGATTGCATGTTCTATGAGAGTAGACAGTTTTAAATAGCCCACTTTCCGCCCACTTTCTAATCATGCCGATCCCCCTCCTCCCCAAAAAAGAGCATTAGTGAATTTTCAGACGTCTGTTTTATGATTAAAGGATTAGATTTTGTAAAAGTGTGCCAATCAATGTATTACTTGACTCCTTTAGATTTGTTGGTCCTATTTTATTACATTAATCAGTATTTATCATTCATTGCCTAACTATAGTAAGAGAAAACAAATAGAGTCAAGGTGATAATCTTGGCAATTCTTAATTCGGTAGATAAAGGGTTAAGTTCATTCTTATATTTCTGGACACGTTCGTTTGTGCGTTATTTTACTTTTACACATGTTACGTAAGTTATTTCATTCAAATGAATATATCACAGGCTTTTTTGCGTGGATTTCTCTAAGGAGGAGATTTCTTTTGTTAAAAAAACAGTTTAAAGTTAGAAGATATTGATTTAATTAATTTTGATATTTCGGCTGAACAATTGAGTAAAAAACAAAACTCTTTCAAAATCACGGATTGTGTGATAATCCTGGAATTTTTAATTTCATTAACGTCTTTGCTACAACATAATCAGCAGCAGCTACCGTTATAAATAAATTGTACAAGTAAAGAGTTTATAGTTATACGTAGTGTACACAAATCTAATCGAAACCAACTCGAAATAAGAAGGAGACACATAAAAATAAGAATTCCAGATTTCAAGCGTATTTTCGGTTAATGCACATGAATACAGAAAAAAATTATTATTTACTGTGACATTTATTCGCATGCCACATGTCTACGAATTTTACGAAGGGAAAAAGAAAAAATCCTCAGACATGCATTTTGAAACCTTGCAACAGAGGAAACATGAAGAGTGTATATCTTGCGATGCTTCTCAAAAGAGAAGAATAGAGCTACCGTGCAAGTTTAAATTCGAGTTCTTTTTTAGTGCCTCAGTTTTTTAAGAAACTTGCATTATGAATACTTTGAATTCTTTTACTTTTTTAATAGTTTAAAAAAAAAATTGAAGTGACGAGGTTTATGCGTTAGATTACTTTTTTTATTATGCTGCTTACTTTTATATATTTATGTTTAAAAATGGAAAACATTGCATGATGCGTATCCACTACTTTGAGTTTAATAAAGCATCCCATATTAGGAAATAGTTATTCAAATAATTTTACTCATTTTTCGAAATCTTGTAGAACTTTTACGCCATCGAGCTTCAAATAAACAGCAAACTTTTTTCTGTTAAATTTCAGTAAAATAAATAAATTATTGCTTTCATTTATTTATTTTACTGATTAATTACATTACGATCAATAATTAATGCATGTTATAAACCTGAGTACATTGAATTCTCCATATAGGACGACGATGGATGAAAATGAGAGTCTTTCATTCTAATGAGACCCAGTGGAGGTACACCGACTAAGCTCGGAGTCTTCTAATTGGAACACATTCCAGATGAGAGATTTAGCCTCTGAAATGGGCACTTCCATATTTATCGGCTGAACATGGAGGACATTGGGGAACGAAATATTTTACGTGCACCAGCTCCCATTTGCGTACACGGTCCCACAGCAGTCTAGCAGAGTGGATTTCACACTCCCAAGCACTGGCCAAGCCGGTGCAGCTTCAATTTCCGTGTCTCACGGGAACGGGGGCCGCATGCTTGCATGTGGTCTACTCTTGAGAAAATCATGTTTTGAAGTAACCCTGTAACTTAACGTTATAAAAATCTTTTCTCTCTCTCTTTGCGTATGACGGTTATGGAGGAAAGTAATCCAACGTTAAAACTATAAATTGTGCCCGTCTCGAAAGCCTCAAGTCTGTTAAAAGACAGGCAGTAATATGCAGGCTGTCCCAAAAGTGTTAATACGTTTTAAATCCTCATCCATTAGAGATAAATGAGCTATGAAAATTGAAAAAAAGTGTCTAAAACAAGGTAGGGAAAAATACTACGTTAAAAGAAAAATCCTGTCGTTAATTTTCAAATTCGTATACGACCCCGTTCTCCAAAAAAAGTCAGTAAAATGTACCTCGTAAACTAATGAGGTGATGTACAAAATTTGAGAATTATATCCTAAAAAGTGTCATAGATATGAAGATAAATATATGATGATTTAAACCACTTTTCAATGGCCCTAAAACATCAGGTCTATGATCGCGTTTCAAGGGTCGAGCAGAAATTCGCACACGTAAGAAAATACTCTTTTCCACTAGCAATAAACGCTTATATTCAAATTCATGTATAGCTTCTTGTACAGGGGGTCTTATAATAATTCAAAAATGTGCCACTTTTTGAAAAATACCTAGAGGAAATTTTTCGTAAGGAAATCGTTTTCCCTATTTTATTTTTTGATCCCTTTTCTAAAAACTTATATTTCCCTCTACCTGATAAAGATTTAAAGCAAATTTTCATCTTTCTGCGGCACCCTGTATATACTTCAAATTGTCGTTAAATCCAGGCTGACTAAGCTGACTCTAACATTTATCCTTTCATTTATACTAATTCACTGAGATGAGGACAATTAGCTTTAAAAATGTTATCTAAGTGGTAAGATTATGGATTACTGCTTGTTCCTAAGCTGAATTCAGTGAACCTGTTATTTAAGTGCACGCCTGCGTAGGTCTCAGTTACGTCACTTCCATTATCGCTATCTAATTATGTCAGTAATGAATAAAAACCTCCTCCGTGTTTGGTTCTAGCTTTTGGGTTGGGACTAAAATATTAAAGGCAGCAGTAAACAATGTTGCAAGTTAAATCGTACAGTTTTCAATCTTCTGTTTTCAGTCTCTTTCATTTATTATTGTGTTATATAACTTGTGCGTATTATAAGTTAATAAATGATATTACAGAGGCTATTTTTTGTTTCACTGAAAGTTATTTTTTCACCGTTATTAAAAATGCCATTAAATTTACAGAAAATACTTTGAACATTCTCTTATACCAGTGGTTTCGTCAAGAAGATCTATGAGCAGAAATTTACATAAAAATTTAACGTTCATCAATTTCTTGAGCAACGTACTTTAAAAAGAGAAACTCTATTATTCTGCGTGTATTGAATTTTTGAATACTCACCTGTTTTAATTGTGGCAGAAATATAAAACGGTGTACATTTTTCAATCTAGTATCAAGATTTTTCCAAGTTTTTTGTAAGAACAGGTAAAAAATAGCAACATTATATAAATTAAGATAATTTATGAATGAATACAAAATAAAAAGGTTAATAAATTATTTTCTTTATAATTTATATTTATCCCGAATTAGTGTATTTCTATCAGTATTCGATCAACAGTTGATTTATTTTGAAAAGCTTTTAATGCTTTTCAGAAATACTCTTAAATGATGAAGAATTATCAATATAAAAGAATTATTTCATCCAACTTAAAATATTTCTTCACAAATATTGTTTTGGACTTAATATTGAACATTTTTTTATAGAAACCTTTCACTAGTCTGCATTTTAATCAATATTTTTCTTTGAATTGAAATCACTGAATATTTCTTTACTGAATTTTTAAACTTTTATCCATTATTTTTCAAATTATAAATAGCAATAATCATAATCAAAAATACTCTTCAAGATTACGGTCTGTTTAATTTTACTCGTTTAACTGAACTTTCTAAATTCATAGGATATGTCCAAATTCCTGGCCAATCTTGGTAATCTTCTTATACCACATACAGACTTCGTGTTTGTATTTTTTAACACATTGACGGTCTTTTTGTGCATTTTGGTATCAAATCGTTATTAAAACAAAGAAAACTTCTTTGTTTTATGTTCTTTTGTTTGTTCTGTTTTCTTTTTTTCCCCTTTTTTGTGTGTTCTTTATTGCTTTTTATTACTGTTATTATTTATTTATATATTTTTGTTTGTCCTTATTTTCTTTTCTTTGTATCCCTCCCCCCCTCTCTTTTTTCCCCTCTCCTTGGTTTTTTCCGTCTTTTCTTGTTTCCTTGTGGCAACATGCTTGATTGTTTATCTTTTTCAGTTCCCTCTGCTCTGTAAGACGGAAGGGTTTGTCTGACGAAGACCGAACGAATTTTCTGTCGAAACGATCGTTACGCCTCGAAGTAACCTTTTATGTGTGTTTTTTTCGCAAAGTTTTTATTTATTTTAATAGGTAGGCTTAAGTTTGGGGGAGGAAAAGTAACAACGTGTGAGCATGAGATTGAAATTGTTGTTCAGAGGAAAATAATTCTTGGATCGATTTTCTGAATACTTACTAGGGGATCAGATTGTTCGATTTTTGATGATAGTGTATTTTGAGAATGTACAAACGCTTTCTTTTGATGTAGCGTCACAAATCATCAGAAATGAAATACGAGTATTTCCGGGCACGGAATTACTTTGAAAGTCTTCAATCTGCCCCAAAACAATAAGTAAGCACAAGGATGAGATGTGCCACTAAAAGTCGTCTAATGTGACAAGTTTGGCACATGCACCACTATTTGATCACCCTTGATGTAAATGAACAGACGTAGGTGAATTTCGAGCGGGGTGATTTAACATAATCCGTGCATAAATAGCACATCATGTACGCCGCGTTTCGTCAGCAGCTCATCGTCAATTATGCTAAATTACAAGTTTTTACAAGTTTGTAAGTAGACTCTCGTTTTTTTTTTTTTTTTTTTTTTTTTTCTACGAAAGCTAACGAGGTGTAAAAGAGACTTACGATGTCCCATTTTATTTCCAAACATGGAAGCTGCATGTTTGTATTCCTTGACTTCAGGCGTGGATTTGCCGCTGCAAAATTTCCTGCTTCCCCGGCTTGGAAGAAATGAAAGTGAAAAAAGATGAAACGCCAACATCAGTGAAATAAATCCTATCGGAAAGCTTTAATATACTTTTAAAAAGTTTCGGAGTCTTTTGAAAGCTGTCAGTTTTGATGATGATAAAAAGCTAAACATCCACAGGAGCGATGCTGGTCGTAGCAAATCTTGGGGGCAGAGTGCAGCAGGAATTATTGATCCAAAGAATACGCTCCCAAATAGTCAGATATTGAGATGAGAATTCTTATGTACTCTTCAAAACGAAAACTTTCAAAATCTTCTTGAAAGCCATAATTTAATATACCCACATCAAAATGCACTAGTCTTTTTAACTTCCCGGCAATTCTTCATAAATTTAATCATTATTTTTTTACCCATCTATTATTCACTATTCTTTTTCTTGATCTAAATTTAACTTTATTCATTTTACTTTAATATTTTTATAACTGTCTTAATCTACTTTTTAACTTAAAGGATAGAAAATTGTAAAACTTGTGTTTGCGAAGCCGTAGAAATAATATTTATTTAATATGCCTAAAGGGTAATTCTTAAGAAAAATTACAGAAAATCGTATCCAAACTCCCAAAACTCTCAAACTGTGGTTGATATAAAGTCACCTATAGTAATTTAAGACACAGCCGAAGATTCTTGTTATAAATATAAATGCTGTGCTGTTTTGAAATAATAATAGTACAAGCTATTTTTATTTAAGGTCTAGAAAATCTCCATAAATCTTGTGCAATATTCTCGATACTGTTTACAGTCTGCATAAAGAGAATATAATATAAGCTTACAAGTATTAAATAAATACTGCGTGTGCCAATAAAGTTACATGCCAGATTTCTTATTATTTTTCCTTAAAGATTTATATTAAATAAGTTTTTGGGTGCATAATTTTAATATCTCTCGATTTTAATAAAACTCGAACAACTTATCTGAAAAACAATTTGTATTGCTTTCAATTTAAAAACTCAAGTTAGGTGTATGCTCAGTTTTGAAATTAACTATGTACTAAAAATAAAGCACTTAATCAATGAGCTTTCAATTACTTAACTTTTTCTCCTTACGTCTTTATTGATGCCATTTTATTATCGATAAAATAACTGAAAAATAAGGTGCAATTTCTGAGATAAATTTGCTTGAAATTCGCGAAGTCTTTGCCAATTTGGGAATTTAGTTCCGAGTTAAAAGTAGAAAGTTTCCGTTTTTAATTCAAAAGACTTCATCACTCTAAAATGATGGCTCATCTTTTCTCGAAAGAATTGCATCTCCATTAGACGATGAACTTTTTTGTTATAATTTTCAGCTTTTGTAACGATCATATTTCGAATCGTGGAGAAATGTTTGATGATATATTTTAATCATACCTTCGCTACAGCAGCTAAGTAAAACTCTTTAGGAGTTCTAATCTGGGAGGTTTGCCATTTCACGCTGTTGGTTCTCCTAATACTTTCAGCTTCTTTTAACTTTGCTGAAAATGATGCCAAACGACACGTGCTGTATCTCTTAAATATATTTTCAAAGAATTTATGTAGTTATTGGATGAGGAGTTTTATATTAAATGTTTAACTAGTATTGTTGTAAATATGAGGTAAGCGTGTCTTAAAATTTGAGGAGGAGGGGAGGTAAGTTACATAATGAATAGAAGAGCAGGGTAAACAAGTTTCTCTAAATTTTTGGAACCAAAGACTGAACTGATAGTACGACTATGTTTGTAAATGTCTATAATATTGAAGGTAATCTAAAAGTTCTTTTTTTAATCTTTTAGATTTAGATTCTTCTGAATTTAGTAAGTTTAAAAAAACTGTTAAAAATACGCCATTGATGAATTATACTTTAAAATTGCAGTCCCTTTAAATGACAACCAAAAATGTAGTGCATGAATATGTTAATTTTAAAAAGTAACATTTGATAATACTGCACATAAAGTCAAATAAAAATTTATTCAACAGATCTACAAGTTCACGCTGAACCATGAAAATTGCGCTCGAACGATATAATTTTCATGGTAACCAATTTTGATAGTTTGACATATCAGCCAGTATACGGTCTTTGATTAAACCAGATGGCATTCGAATACTCATGACGTAAAACCATGTGATGCAAAACTTTGAAATGCATAAAAAAATGGTGAGACCAAATATTAATTTTATGTCTTTATATCTTGAATTTGCCTGCGTGGGGCAGCTACATAATTATTCTGAACTTGTTTCGCTTGCAGTTTGGCCTATATCTGAACACCCCTTTGCGATTTGTTCGTTTTCTTCCTCAGACAGTTGTATTTTGTATTGTTTAATGCTTCAGAGGAAATATTTTTGTGTAGACGGCAAAAGCGATTTGAAACTTCGGGCTTTCTTATTTGAACCAAGCAAGGTTCATGAGTGGGTGGTCAAGTCCGTCGGCCTTTAAGAGTGGCAAGGTAATCCGGTTTTCTACAGAAGTGATGTGGGATGAAACGCCCACTTAATTTCACTTTCATAAACATAAACTTGCCATTTCAGCGTGGGATAATATAATAAAAGTGAAAGCTTCTAAAAATCAGATGTGTTACGATTTGAACTTGCCCTAGGTTAAGTGTAAGTATAATGCCCTGCACTGTTGAATTTGGAATGACAACAGCTGAAATAGTACTAAAACGAAAGTTTCCAGAATTTCTGACACCAAACATATGATAGGCTAACTACCACACGGCAAATTACCAGCATACATTGGGAACAAAAAGTGTTTCAGTTACCTAAATGTGCTCTGAAATGTGTTCCGAATATGCTCCATCCGTTATAAAGAAAGTGTTTCAGAAGTGTTCCGAAAATGTTCTGTTTAGGATATTTGTTAGTTTAAACTTGGGGAAAGATTTGATTGGGCACACTTGTGAAGTCATTGCTTTCTTTTGTTTTAATGATGATGGCCAGAAAAAGGATGCCTAAAATAACTGCAATGTAGCGTATGTGGGATCTGATTTGGGGATGGGTGTGTTCCATACACTGTTAAAAATAATCTGAAAATTCAGGATAATTCCAACCTTAATTTTCAGGAAAATGACCGTTTTCTTCAAGAATTGGTAATTTCCCGTTAAACGAAGAAAAATGATTGTAACTTTCGGAAATTTCTTGTGAAAACGGTAAATTTCCGTGCTTAGTTTGGTTTGTTAGTTTTGCAAGTAGTTTTGAGAAATGGATTTTCGTTGGACATTTTAGATGGAAAAAAAATATTGACACCAAACGCATTCTCATGAGTAATTAAAAATTAAACTATAATTAATTACTTTTTTAACAAAGAATTCCCTTTCCTAACAAAGAATATTTCAAATCACATTCGTAAATGTATAGGACTGGCTAAAAAATAATTTGAGTTATTATTATTATTATTATTATTATTATTATTATTATTTCAAACTGAGAACGCAAAATCAAGGTATGTTTTTTATATTTTTAGCAGCCAATATATTTCTTTTCTGATTTTCACTGTTTGCAGCATATCTGTATGGAAATCTAAACCGACATGACAAATAGCTAAAGAGTAAAAGTTTTTACTAATTAATTTCTTGCTAATCCAATAATTTGAGTATGTTAATAATAACTGCACAACACTTTGGCTCGAATTTGAAATTTTAAATCATGAAACCCACAGATTCCTCTAAGGAAACTGAAATAACCTTTAGATCACCCTTTGGCCAGACCAGAGCTAGTCGTGTAGTGTCTAGTAGTTAGAACAACCGTCTCCCAATCCGTAGGCTCAGGGTTCGATCCTAGCGATGGCCGACCTATTTTATTTCACAGTTTTGGTAAAACGGAAAAATAATAAACAGAACGGACATTTTCTGGCAACTTTGCTGCCAGTCGTTTTTCCGTTAATTTACAGATATATTTTGAACAGTGTACCTCATTGGATTACTGAGCTTTTAACCATTTACAATTTGAGGGATCTCCCCTACAATCCACGCAGGAGGTTGATGTTTAGCTCCTTGAAAGCAATCCGTGTGGATTTCAAGAACTTTATCACTTGAGTAACTTAAACTTTTAAATTTATTTTTTGCATGCATGCATGCATGTATATAATGATTATTTCTTTTGAGGCTCATAAATTCAGAAAAAAAAGACAGGACAAAAATACAGGGGCACTGAGGAGGGGGGGGGGATATATGTACCAAATTTGGTCCAGATCGGTCAAGCGGTGTAGGATTGTATAGGGAACAGGTATGTAGACATTAAGTTACATAATATATCTATATTAATGACTATGTCATTTTACCTCTCACCCCCTTTATTGAAAATTGTCCGAAAAATGTGTCCCAAAAAAGCGACATAATTTTTACATATATTTATATACTATTAGTACACAAGAGCTTTAATCTATTGTTACAATATTTCGTAAGCTGTAGAATATGCATCACATTTATTTTTCTATAAATAGGTAACAATCATAAAAATTTCAACATAGGGTTACCAGGCGAAATACACTGGATAAAATGACATAGATAAAATGACATAGTCACTCGACCAGCCGTGTTTTCTATATAGTTATATAGATAAATATATACCTTTCTTTAACATTTCATTCCATGAAATGTGATTTCTATATACAGGGTGATCCATAATTCCCTCGGGGAGGAGGGTGTTGGAAGATCATAGTTTAAAAACTATAACGAATACAACCAAAAAGGCTGATATCACTAACATAAAGAATCCCTTCAAGTTTTAATTACATAATTTTCTCGTTAAGGGCAATACTTGTACGATTCGATAAAAGCTCATTCAACATATAAATGAATTTTGATTATAAATTAAATCACATGATTATCATATATGATAATGAAATCAATCACAATCATAATCAATCAAAATTATATGATAATGAAATCAAATTATAATATATTTTCATTTCATTATCATATAATTATGATACAATATCAGATCATAAATGATTTGATTATAAATGAAATCATTTATAAATGAATATATGTGCGTATCAGGACAAAAAAAACATCAGAAAGTATCTAATCTGCCAAAACCCCAAGAGACTCGAGAGACTATCCCTCGAACTATTAATACAATGCAAGGACCGATAGACAAACAGAAATCACAAAAATACCCTCCAACTTTGCCAAAAAGTGTTTTAACATTGCAAGATTCGATATAATTAGAGAATATAAAGTTTCAAGGTATAAAACCTGTCAAAAAATCGCAAAAAAATGTTTTTATATCGAAGGCAAAGGGATTTTCGGAATTGCTGTGTGATATAAAGGCCAAAGAGTTGTTTAAAAATTGACAATGCATCCCACACATCTCAAGCAATTGTACATTTTGCAATACGAAAGCATGTTATTTCAAATTGAAAGGTCGTTTATATATTGGTTTTGCTCTTTCAAGGATTTTTCTCTCCTGCCTGAGCGCTTTTGAAAAGAATACCTTAAATATTATTTTTCTCTCATTAAATTATCTACGAATTAATAGCTTCCACTGCTTAGCGTTCAAACTTAAGCTATATTCTGACAAAAACAATATAATAATAATAAATGCGTAATCGATCCAAGTCTTTTTACTGTAGATTTATTTGTAGTAGCATGCTATCATACGAGTTTATAAACTTTATAAGGACTTAAAAATTATAAATAAAACGTAGCATCGATTTAACTGTTCAAAATAATAGGGTAACTCCGGTAGAGTCGCCGCCTCCGGAACAAATGTCACACACCTTGTATTTTTTGAAACTTTTGATAGATAGCAGTCAAAACACACAGTATAGGTGTGCAGTGTATAGCGTGAATAATTTTTAAATGTTTTACCTGTAATTATGCAATCCGTATTTTGAGGTAAGCGCATGATTTCACTATAAGAACTTTTAAACACGTTATGCTTGAGTACTTTTTTTTTACACTAATTACTGAATCCATGGATAATTACGAAGTCAAAACTGAGTGTAGTATCTGTGTAGAGTTCTGTGTACATGGTTACGCCATTTTCCGTTGCGAGGGCAGGCAACTGTGATGTGTTACGTCTGTACCGTACAAAATGGGATAGCTGGTACCGTACAAAATGGGGCAGCGCTGCTAAATTCCGGTGTACATGCCGCAGTTCCTTTTGTTCGGGAAGCCGCAATTAGCAAAATTTTAACTTCTCCCCGTGTCTTATTTTTTTATATTACTGTTTTATGTCACTGGAACTTTTAATTGTAATTGTAATAATTAATTCTGCTTTTTAACGTTCTGGCTTAAATGAAATAATGTTTTTAAAAACCGGATAAATTATTAATACGTTTAGAGATTTTATTAGAAACACCCACAAAAAGAAATAAATAAATAAAACAATGTAAACACTATTTTATTCTTTTTTTCACCTCGCAAATACACATGTAGCGATGGTGATGAAACAACAATTAAAATTAAATTAAAAATTAATTAAGAATATAAGAATTTAATTTTAGTAGTGAACCAAGTAGGCAGACTAAATTAATTTAAATCTGCTGGTACGCCTCTTTATACTAATTTAGTATCTTTTAGTTATTAAATAGGTAATTATACTCCAGATATGAATATTTTTTCGAGTATTTTTTCGAGTATTTTTTTATTTATTATTTCATTCTATTCTTAAGACAGGCGCAGCATAACTCCCACACAAGAACGGCGTCTCACCAGCAATGCACTGTTTTAGAAAAAAATTCTTTAAAAATATTAATTACTTTTTTAGATTTTTTGTCGTAGTACATGTTCTAGATTCTACTGTAATTAGCACAGCATTGTTTATTTTACTGTATGTGCAATCTGGAATATTTTACACAAATTCAAAAAAAATATGCGGCATAAGTCCCGGAATTAACCTATTTACTAATTTATGAAAACTGTTTTCTGAAAAATGTTACTGGAGTTTTGAAAAAAAATACTAAATTTCTAAATACATAAATTTTATATAAATTTAAAATTATTAAGTATGTATTTTAAAAACATTGATTTTTTAAATTCAATTCATACGTGACAATAATTTTATTAAACATACTTTCTTTTAAATTTATTTGATAACTATTTTTATTATTTATTGATGTAGTTTCCATAAGTTATATGAACTTTTACTTCAAACATTAAATGACTCTGTTTTATGAATAGTTAGAGATCTTATCTTAAAATATTCACTTCACTACTTTTTACATCCTATCTTTCACAGTTATGTCACGTCCTTCAGCTAATGCAAATGGATCACAATTTCCACAAATCTCTAGATATAAATCACAGAACAGAACTTTATTTTTTGAAACCCTGATCATAACATTCGAATACTCTGAGAACTTAATGTTAGAACATCGGAGATACAGAAGTAAAAAGAAAAATGTGCGATTTCGTTTCCTTTGAAAAATCGTACATTTATAAATATGAAGACATTTTCATATAAAATTTATCTTCTAGTGAAAGCTATTTATTTTCTTTTTTTTAAGTTCTTTATGTCGAATGCAATATTAGACACATGTAATGTATAACGCAGATGTAGAGATTACATTGAACGATACATTAGATATGAAAATAATAAAGGGAAATATTCATAATGCTCAGATATCAATGTTTAGGAAAAGTTTACAGATTAATGTACCCTTTAGAAATTGAAAGTAAGAGTAACATATAAAAGTAACTAAAAACTGGGATATCTATGGAATTTTGCAATACGTAAAATTAACAGAAATATTAAACAGTAAACATTATAGTTAATAAAATAACTAATTAGTATACTGTATTAAGATGTTGAAATATATTTTAGATATTTCTGAAATAAAAGTGAAAAGGGAATAAATTTATCAATATCACAGGATCAAAACTGTAAGTCGAAAGCAGTGAAATACCATTCATTCTCTCAATAAGTAACAGTTGAGTGTTCTACAAAATAAAAATTTAAAAAGCTACTTTGAGGAGTGATTTCCGAAAGAATCTTTCTAGAAAAGATTAAAAGATATTCTTTAGGGACTGACCATAGCCACTTCTTAAATTTGCTGTTTTACTTCTAAGGGGAAAAAAGGTATTCAGATCCCTTTAACTGAGAAGAAAGTTTTTACTGAAATGTTGCACTACATTTTCCTAGTTTTTACTGTGCTAAAATTTCACATTTTGGCAGACACTGTAATAAAGTGAAATTAAAAATATTTCTGTTCATTTCTTTCTTTTTTAATACTAAAATTATTTCGATCTTCTAAATATCTGCAATATTTTAAAGGTGCCGTAACTATTAATATTTAGGTATTTACAAGACTAGTTTCGTAGCGTTGGTTATTTTATTTTAAAACACCAAACATGTATGCATATATCGCTAATACCAAAGTGACGGATTAAACAACTTGCAAGGAGTTGGAACCCGGGCAAGTAGCTTGCAATCGAGATTTATTTGCGAGATTCTTGGAACCTGTTCGAACTTTAAATACAGTCGTGGCGAGAATTATTTATACTACGAAACCAAGAAATTTCAGGTAAGCCCTTAAATTAATCAATGATTTAATTTAAATAAGCAACAGAAGCATTTGGATCGGCAATTTCAAAAAACCCTCTTTCCAGGAATCCATGAAAAACTGTACAAAAAAGCAATCATTTTCAAGGACTTGTTTGGATTTATTATAAGTAATTAGGCTTCAGAGTATGTAATACTTTTATTATATCAACATCGACATAAAAAATACACTGAAAAACTCCATTTGCCTGTGAAAAAATCATGATTTTTCTTTATGCGGTTTTTGAAAAGACCGCGAGATTCATTGCTTTTAATAGTCTGAGTGACAACAATGTTCTTATTGACGGAGTTTGATAATCTGAGCAGACAATATTTCAAATAAATATGGAGTGTAATAATGTGAGAAGAAACAATGCTTCAAATTATTTTGGGGTTAAATAATTTGAGTAGCAACAATGTTTTAAATGATTGAAGAGTTTAATAATCTGATTAGAAACAATATTTTGAAAGAATATAGAGATTAATAATGTGAGAAGAAACAATGTTTTAAATGATTTTGGGGCTCAATAATTTGAGTAGCAACGATATTTTAAATGATAATAGAGTTTAATAATCTGAGTAGCAACAATATTTTAAATGAATATGGATATTAATAATATGAGAAGAAACAATGTTTTAAATGATTTTAGGTTCAATAATCTGAGTAGCAAGAAATTTTTAATGATTGTGGAGTTTAATAATCTGAACAAAAAACGGGCGTTACTTCAGAAAATTTGATGTCTAAATTGGAAGTCGGTGGGATAAGTGTTTAAACTACTAATCATTCGTAAAAAACATTTTTTCTACAATACATAAGCTTATTGCTACAAATCCTCATTCAAATCGGCTTATAGATAATTAAAATCTTGTGTATTATATTAAAAACGCTTTATATGCTTAGTGATACTAATTATTAACCTGCCAGCATATTTGGACAAAAAATATACACTTCACTCTTTTCTCCTAATTCGAATCATTAACTGACATTTAGAACGTCAGATCTTTCTTCTATATATATCACATAAAACATTTTCAGTTTTCAAGATTTTTATAAGCTAACATAAAATTTCTGCAGCGAAAGACATTGGCGAAAATCAAATCAGAGACTGATACGGAAAATCGAATAAGAAAAGCTGAGTCATCTGAAAAATAACCAAGAATTTTTATTTTACATCTGCTTATATTCTATCAGAAAATAATTGATTGAAAGGGTTTTCCCCTTCATGAATCTGGCTCTTCTAAAGTCTCTGAAATTCGTTAAATTTTGTGATATTAATGGCACTTTTCAATTGCAGGAAATGTGTTTCAAAAGTTTATGAGCATTTCTGAATCGATAATTTGTGGCTAGCGAAGGATTTTAAACAGAAAATATGTCTTTGTGTAATGAAAATGTCCCTAATTATTTTGTGACATAATAAACTACATATCTACTTGTTAGTCTGATAAACATACGGATTATAATTATAATTTGAAATACAAATACACTACTGTCCAAAATTAAAGATACAAAAAATCGACGATTATCTGGGAGAGGAGTGTAGTATTCACATTATGGTATGGCCAGGGAGGTCTCCAGACCTTAATCCCATAGAGCACTTGTGAAATGATCTAGGAAGAGCCATTGCATATAACCAGTGTTTTCGGAAGAATGGGAATTACTGCCACAATCGATGATCAATAACCTCATTAACAGTATAAGAGCTCAATGTGACACTTGTACAGCTGTATGAGGTAGCCACGCCTCTTATTAGACTAAGCAATAAAAAGTTATGACGACTTATCCTGTTTTGACCAATGTTGCTCTAATTTGCAAATAAACATACATTAAACTCTTAAGCAAATAATTTTGTTAGCATTCTTTCCCTACAGCAGGAGGTATTAGTACACCCAATTCTCATGCATTAATCCATTTCGTGTGGGGAAAATCTAATTTTGTTATGTTTGCAACCTTATTTTTGGACCTCAGTGCACATGTGAACAAGATAAATTAAACAAACAGAAGGAGAGGTTCTGTGAGTTAAAATTCATAACGCATTTTTAAAGAAAATGACTTACCCTACAAGTTATCTGGTTTGAAAAATTAGTTAAAACTGAAAAGAACCATAAGTAGATGGCTTAAATTTGAGAAATATCCTAAATGTTTGTACAAAAAAAGTTTTGTTTATATTATTTACAACGTATGAAGACTTTTAGGTTTTAGATTGAAGTTAGGTACTTTTAGGTACTTTTAGGTGTTAGGTACTTTTAGGTTAGGTACTTTTAGTTAGTGTTAGGTACTTTTAGGTATTAGATTGAAGTTAACATACAAATAGTAGTAGTATGTACAATATAATGACCGTTTTCTCTCGCTCTCTTAAAAAAATTCATTAAAAAAGAGAGATAAAAGAATTAATTTAAAATAGATCTCACCTTCAGGTCTAGTGCTTTCACCTAAAAGTTTCATTCTGAAGTCTATATAGTTTTCTTTGTCATTGTAATTGCTGCCACTACCTCTGTCACTGAGTCTTACCACTCCTTCGCCGACAATGTGAAAATAAAGACCTGAAAAGTACGTAAAATGTAATTTAGTCACACAAGTTAAATTAAAAACCAATAAAATATATGCAACAGCACAAGCAGAAATATTTTTGGAATGCTATAATGTAAGCAGGGAAAAAATAAGATATTTAAAAGCATGATAATAATTTGACAAAAGCAAGCATCGAGACCAGAACAGCAATTTTATCAAGCGTTAAACATCAGGAATATTTTATTAAAATTAACCTAACAACAAACTATTTAAATTCAAGCAAACTCTCCACTTCAAAATTTTGAAAATTATTCATTACGCACTTCGTTTGAACCGAGCTTTGATCGAGCTAACTATCGAAAGTATTCTGCTTGTGACGTTTTCAAAAATTTTTAAGCATTGACTACAAAACTTTGTGAAAATTTATATGACATCGGTAGCAAATTGATGTTGGAAAATTACTTTGTGTCTTATCTACGTAAGCAGTATGTTCGCTTGAAGTTTGTTCATTTTCTTTAAGCTTGTTAGAAGCTAAGATATTTAAGATCCATTATTTAGTGTTTAAGACTGGCATCTTCACTCAGTCGCTTAAAAACAATAAGGTTTGGTACAATAATATTATCAGCATCAAATAGTTTGATATTAGACGTAAATTCATCGCCCTTCACTTCTGTATGCATTAATGCACACCGGTCAGCAGTCATATATGCAGGGTGCTTCAAAACGCTTGGAGGGAGGTTGAATGTAAGGGGTGGTAAAGGCAACCAAGACAAGTAAATTAGGGAGTTTGTGCATACCGTTTCTTCCTACGCTAACGCTGACGCTATCCGCTATACGGAGTATTTTGACCAACCATGTGTCGCATTTTATGCGTGCGCATGCGCTTTATTGTCCAATGTCATTTAACGTTAGCGTTACCGTGAGTGAAACCGGGCCTGCACAAACTCCCTAATAGCAATGTGGTGTCGAACATGTCGTCGTCATGTATCTGTTAGTAATTACTTTTGAGTTGAAGTAATAATGAACTTTCTTTGCCTGTGGATTTTTAAAATCTACTTCTTCTTCCACAGAAAGCACTTAACTAAAATTGATAGTTTACAAATTCTGTTTCATTTCACTGATGACGTTATTGTAGAAAACCCATTGTTTACGAAACTCGATTAAGAAATTAGACGAACATTTCAAAACTTTTTCCATAGGGATTATTAACGGATACATAAAGACGATGTTTCCCTTTGCGACCTCTTATATGTTTTCCTCAGAATTATGAATAATCTTGTATTTATGTTGGAGGCTCACTCAGCATAAAATCTTTTCTGTACTTTGTAATTTTATTTTGTGATACACATGTATGGAAGTTTTTAATTGCTTTTGAGTAACTTTCGACCCAATCATCCGCAAAGAATCAGGGCAACGAATACGTTGTAGGGCCAGTGCCTCCATGGTTATCAACGGACTGGACTTGCTACGGATCTCTTCTTAATATGCTTGGCCTATCCACATGTGAACAGGATTTTAAAACTATAGCATTATATTGAGGTTTAGGTAGTCAGCTTTTGCAGGACATCTGACTTTAGTTTAAAACCCGTTAAGCACGCTAATTCAGGAATGCTTAATATTGCTGCACCATTTTATTCCAATCTTCTGCAAAAAAGTCCGGTCCGGAAACGTAAAAATGTTTTTGAATAAATAGTAACATTCTTCTTACTGCGATTTTGGCTTTCGAATTATAGCATCAAAAATTTCTTTCCAGTACAATTTTTAACTGTGAGTATCAAAATTGCTAGGTAGGAGCTAACCATTATCACCCTAACGGAGCAAATAACGTCTTCAAATCGAGCTTCTATCTAGCCTAGATGATCAATATACATAGATACTAGAGATGAGATGGGCTCAGCCCGAGCCCGAAAGCCCGAGCCCGAGCCCGACTCGGGCTCGGGCTCTGTAATTCACTATTGCGTTCGGGCTCGGGCTCGTGAAAAATTTCTCCTTTGTTGAACATACTCCTTGAAACAGATTTTAAAAAGTGATTCATGGGATAAATAGACGTACTTATTTCAAAAAATAGCGGCAGGGGGGACTAGAAGGTGTGTGAAACTCCAAAAATTATTGTATCCTATTAATGAAGTAGTTAATTTTATTTGTCTTTAGCTGAAATTTCGGGCTCGGGCTCCAACTTTAATAATATTGCTCGGGCTCGGGCGGGCTCGGACTTCAAAAAATGAGCCCGAACTCATCTCTAATAGATACACTTGTCATGCTTGCTGACTAAGGTAAGGCACTAAGAAACATTCGCAATAATGATCAGTGAGCCAGTACGAAAAATCGCGTGAGGATAAAGAAGTGAGGTTATTCACACTAGACACTGCGAACTGCTTACTATGTATTCGGTATTATTATATTAAACAAGAAAAAAAGATGTATTGCCCAGGAGCAGGAAATAACATAAACGAAAGAATCTTTGTCACCAGCCAAGACGCGTTTTAAATTGGATTACTGATTGTTTAACCAAGAGCTATTTCGAAGCGGAGGTACTATTATTTTAAACTGGGCTATTCTGGTAGTATAAATTCTCCTTGCCTCCTCTCTGAACTTAGAAGAACTGGTAACTTAAAGTAACTGGTACCATTGGTCTTTGCAAACCAGCACTGTACTCAAGATTTTTTTCCTGTTTCTGATTTATTTGTTGTTTGTTTGTTTGTTAATTATGTAAAAAATTAATCTTGTAATGCAATACCGTGGGGTTTTTTCCCTGGTGTTGGCTTGTTCAGGCCTACGGCTGTAATTTCACAGGTTAGTTGGAGAGCAGGCCTTATGTAAACCGTAAACCAATAGGTCGGTTGCCTGCTCTCGGGAAAGCTATAAATTTTTTTTTCTAATATTAGCTCTCAATGGTACATTAGTGAGAATTCATCACAATATCATTAGTGAGAATAGCCGACATGTCATGAAAGTTAAAAAGGCACTGTACATAGTAGATGGCTGAAGTGTAAAGGTCCCGAGTTCGGGCTTATCACGTGACCATCGATCTAACGGTCTGGAGTTTTGGGCGGTTTTCTCCAGATGTAGCGTGAATAACGCCTAGAAGAGTCCCCCGCCCAAGACAGCCATCCTTAGGCCGATAGCACTCGGGTAGCTTGCCATATTACACAATACATAATACAATTCCATTCAATTACTTTTGCGAAACTAACATTACTTGCTTGCATAGTAGTAACATCTACATGCAGAATTCCTAACTAATTATTCTGGTAAACGCATGTTCTGGGGAGCACAGGCTGGTTTATTTGAAATTTAAAATAAAAATTCTAAGTACATATTAAAATTATAAAATATGATACATTTTTGAGGACAATATTAGTCCTTCCCTCTCTCCTTGTCTAAAAGAAAAAAAAATCTGTTTATAGCAGAGTATATTAATCTACATGTTTTTAATACGCGCTTTTACAGTTATAAATCTCGAAAAAATAAAATAACTTTCTAAAATTTACATGTGAGTGATATTTCTTTAAAATTTTTACAGACAACTTGATCATTTAATTTTTCTTTAGCCAGTAAAAAGTATTCCTTTAAATCTGGTTCATATTTAAAGCATCCATATTTTATGAATTCAAGATATTCGAATTGCGAACGTCTGAAAAATATTACGACCCCCCCCCCTCCACCGTTAGCGTATGAAAATATTTCTATATACTTTTTAGCGATTTATAAGCATTATTTCCCTCAAATGGCTGAGTTTCTAAAGACATGGGACATGAAATATCGATTGAAGGGCTTATTTTGTTTCTTTATTTTTATGCGGCCACCTATGATAAAAGTAAAAAAAAAAAGTAAAATAAAAGGCGGAACGATGAAGAGGCTGCCTCTCTATCTGTCCAATGATCCCATCACTCAAGCCTTACAATAGCTAACGGGCTATTTTTTCCCACTATTCACGTCCCATTCAAGGTCGTGATGAGCCCGCATTGGGTGGTATGCGGCTTTAGATTTCGTAAGTATCGGTTTACAATGACTTGCCAGGAAATTAAAATTGCACACAACTTGTAGCGAAGTGAAGTGAATTGTGTTTCAAAGAGAATTTCAGCAAAACGATCCTTTTCAAAGAACTTAATTCTCTTTCGTTCCAAATGTCTGATTTAGAAAGAAATAAATGTAGCACACTTATGGAACGTTTAATCTTTCAGTTGTTGAATAGAAAATTAAATAATGTTTACACTGATTTTCAAGTACTAATTTTAAAAAATAGTCAGTTACTTCGATGAAGTGAATTAATCTTTATCGAAAACTTGTACGATCTAATAAATTTATGAATTACGCATGTACAATACATAATCCTAAATCGTGAAAAATGCTATAGGAGGAAAAATAAACGCTCTCCATATGTCAGCAAGTATATTGGCAATCAATAATGGAAACTGCTTTGAGAATGTTTGTGGAACATATACAGGGTCATGAAAAAGGTTGGACACATTTCATTTACAGTACTCACCGTTTAATAATATTATATTCGCTCCAAGTTAAAATGATTTTAATATGCGACGAATATTACTTGAACCCAAAGAGGGTGTGTTACCTGTTACCACCTACTAAACGCAGAGAGAATCTTTTAAAAATAATTAATTCCCAATTGAATGTAAAAATTCATTCCAGAATTTATTATATGAACTTATAAGCACATAATCTTATCCAGTTAGTTTACTTATACTGTACATAATAAGCTATTATAAAAATTATCACTGCAGCATCATTTGAGCGGAACAATTGAAAGTTCAATTCTTCCGGCAAGGGAGTAATATTTGCAGTACATTTTCGGTTAAATTCTCCCACTGTAACATGTTGTTCATAAGTGCTTTCAAACAGAACTAGAAAGTATCTTAGAAATTACAGAGAAAAAAAAAAATCATATCTCGTCGTCGCTGGTCAATCTCATACGATTAACAATTGTGTACATGCTCAGCCCAGTTTTTTTTTTGTTTTGTTTTTTTGTCTCAGGGGGAAAAAAGTTTCTATCCTGTTGGCTGTCCTATACAGATGATATTAGAGCTTAGAAAGACTTTTACTTTTAGGTGGAAGGGTCGCTATTTAAACAAGCTGCTAGGACAGATTATGGAAAGGCGTGTGTTTGCTACAATTGTAGTTGCAATACCCAAGTGTGAAGATTTCTACAGAGCGAAATGTTGGGTTACTGTGCGTATTCCCCCCCCCCTCTCCTCCTCCTCCACACTTCTAAGATTTTTTTTTTTTTTTTTCACGGGTTTAGAGGTTTCAATTTGATTTAAGCGTCGGTTTTATTTATGTTGATTTGATTCCGTGATTCCGATGATTCTATGATTCCGGTTGATTAGATTAAGTGACTTAAGTGATTTAATTAGATTAAGTGACTGATTTAATTGTCCTGCTGACAATTAAAATCAGCCAGTTGCTCTGGTGGACAGTTGCTTCAGCAATTGTCCACAAGCGTACTTTTACACTGATGTCTCAGTTATACGACTGTCACTTCTGAGGTTGTCTCGATTATACGTCGATTTTATGAGATACCAGCAGAAAGTAATTGAACGTAAATAGTTTCCGGCACTTTATTTTATCTATTGGTTAAAATTTAAATTAATAAATCCCATAAAAACAACTACTAAGATCCTGCTACGTTGGTTATTCATTTATTAATAAAGTAATATTCCACAAGCATGTGTTTCTATTCTTTTAGTAACATTAAGTATATTATCTTTATAACTAGTAACGATTTTAATTCAACGCATTTGTTTTTTAATTCTTAAGTGTTAAATCTTTTTAATGTAGGTGGGAAAAAGTCCTTTTTTCAGTAGATTACATTCAATAGATTGAAATGAAAATCTCCCTGGAATTGGAAAATAAATATTATACATAATAACTCGAAAAAGCCTACGAAAGTCTTTGGAAAGATGTATTTGTTTTACTGGAACGATTTCTATAGAAAAATCTTTTCAAAATCAGTTCTAGCTATCAATGTCAAATATTTTAACGATATTCTTTCATTATTCATGCTTTTAACATGTGTGCCTTTACAAATTCTAAAACTGAGATTGAGATTTTCAGGAGATTTCTTCTTGAATCATCCCACAAAATTTATCGCTTCGTAGCTAGTGTTATTTCTCAATTTCAGCATTTAATAGTGCTTTAAATATTATGCTTGAACTATTTCAAGAAGTGGAACGCCTGAACAACCATTGGGATGCTCATCTCATTAATATTGTGTTTCCGAATATAAATCGTCTGCCAGTTGTATTGCACATTCAATGTGTTGTGGATACACGTAATCAAGATTTAAGAATATTGACAACAATTTTCCATTTAAAAACGCAGGAATTCATGTTGCAATAGTGACAATAGTGACAACAATAGTTCAGGATATAAGCACATGTTTTGGGATCACGTGGTTGGAATGTCTTAAAACTTTCATTACCGATACAACTGGAGTGGAAATCCTCAGAGCATATAATTTCACCATATAACAACACGCATTTGTGCTACCCGAATTCAAACAAAATAAGTTCCTAGTAAGGCAATTGCGACTCCAACACGTAAATAAATATTTCTGTGATATCTCTGGCATATCAGTATTCACCTGTGTTTTTAAAACAGCCATTTACGGAAGCGAAGGAGTTACCCGCGCGGTTTATAGCCTTGCGCGTAACCTTGATGCAATAAGGACACATTCTAGAAGGTCTCTTCAGGGCAAGTCATCATGCCTGGGATGGCGTAACATTCATCACACGAACAGGCGTTATTTGCATATTATCATGAGAAAAATATCCCATCAAAGTGTTGCTGCTGTTTTGAACGGAAATGTAATTTTGAACTCTGAGATAAAATGATTAGATTCGGTCATAATTTATTTTATTTTAATAAATTTTTGGGTTCAACTAAAACTGGTTATAAACAATTTATTTATTAAAAGTATAAATTGTAAATTATGAAAAAACATAATTAGATTTGAAAGTTTAACCACTTGCTTGGTGATACAGTTTAAGCATTATGGAATTTTCGAAACCTAAATCTGCTGCATTTATCACAAAATTGTACAGTGGTCAAGAACTTTTAGTAATTTACAGCTAGTTAGATAATTCATGTGTACCTCAAAATCCATAGAAGAAATTTGAAAATTTCAACTGATTTACAAATTTTATGTTAGCGTTTACGTTATAGTTGATAAAAAAAAAAGTCGAAAAATGAAACTTTCATTCCTGTTTTCTCCTTGCGTAATATCTTGAGAGAGAATTACCGTATTTCTCGCAAGTTAACTTGCTGAAACACATGAATTCCGTTGACTGAAATGCAGTTTCACTACCATACATCAGAGTTTATATTAGCACAGGGGTTCCCAAACTGGGTGCCGCGGCACCCTAGGGTGCGATGAGCGTATGTCAGGGGTGCCGTGGAGATAATCAAGAAAAGTGTTTTGGTGGAGTATAATCAAATAATTTCTTCTGAACCGGTATCCCCAAGAAAGTGAGCCAAGCCGATCACTAATTGGGCTCAAACAAAAATATTTCAGTCAAGTTCAAGACTGTCCTGTAGCCTCTCTTTTATAGGAACTCCCTGAAATGTTGGTATTGTCAAAATTCTATATCCCTTGCCCAAGAGAGTACTTTATTGATAGTTAGACCTATGAACAAACAAACAAAAAATAACGTAAAATGTATCCAAACTGCTTCATTCTAACCTTTATATTCATATTGCTTTAAAGGAAATCTGCCGCGAAAGTTTTTAGCCTGAAAAGTGTGCCGCGAAAAGGTTTACAGCCTGACAAGGGTGCCGCGGGGAAAAAAAGTTTGGGAACCCCTGTATTAGCACATAAACTGTAGTGTTATGGTGAAGAAAGTGTATCAGAGAGAAAATAAAAAACAGCGCTTTTGTTTTTATTAATAAATTAGTTTTTACTTTGTAACTTTTAAATACTTAGTAACTTTTAAAAATTTATAAGTGGAACATTGGTTTTCAGAGCATTTTTGCCTGCCAAATTTTGATGTATTTAAACTAATGTAAACCTTATTTACAATCATACTCTTTAGACAGAAGGATCTTTATAAGTATGCTAATTGAAGTACCCGTTGTTGACGGGATAGTGAGTAATGCAGATTTCCAAAAGCCTTGAATTTTTGTCACCATTGTAGGACTCCAAAGAATGAGATTAGTATCCTATCAAAATATAAAAAACAATGTTATAACCTCAGTGTATTATTAAAAGATTACAGGTTGGAGAGAACAAAGTGCTGAGCGAAATTCCCAGTAGAGAAAAGATTTTGCTTGCAAAATTAGCCTTTCATTTAAGTGCAATGAGCTTTTAAAGTCCAGCGGCCATTCCTCGCCTGTAACTAAATTTTGTTTGATTAACTGTATATATTTTAATATTATGCTTGAAGAAAATTTTGCACAAATATGCAAAAATCTAAAACTGCAAATTAACATTAAAAAATGGATGATTTTTTTTTTCTGGATAGCAACTAATGTATTCCCTCAAGACTCTTAAAATTGATCCCCACCTCTCAAATAAAAAAGCAGGTTTTAGAAAGTTTTAAAATGTATTCAACATTTTCAAAAAATTCCGAAATTTATTGTTTTAGTTGTTGCAGATCATATTATTAAATTTCATTCTATTCTCTTAAGCCGTTTTCGACGGATGCCAGGATAAAACTATGAGTTTTACAAAATCTCAAAATATATGAAATGCTTAAAAGAATTTTGGCGTCTATAGCTTAAATTAATTTGCCGTATAAAAGAATTCCAAATTTCATTATATTCCATTGCCATTTTTCAGGGAAAAAAAAAACAAAACATTTACTCAATTTTCGCAAAATTCACAAAATCTATAGAAACATTTTGCTGTAATTTGATGCATATAATTTAAGGGATTTCCTATGATGATGCTAAATTTTCCCCCTTTCCTTTTAGTGGTTTTTACGTGAAGGAGAAATATTTTTATGCATTTCGAATAAATTTTCTGCAAATCTGAAAATATAGTCAAAATTTCCAAAAATCGACGACTATAGTTTAAGTAGTTTGATCACCTATCATGTCACTAAATTTTGTTTTATTCGCTTAAGCCGTTATTACGTGATGCGCGAACAAACATGTGCACATTTTGAATAAATTTTCGCAAAATATCAGAATCTTATCAAATTTTTGAAAAAGCTCGATAGGACTATGTTTAAGTTACATATCCATCTATTATATCACCAAATTTAAAGTTATTCGCTTTAGTCGTTATTACTTGAAGCAGGAACAAAAACTTACGCATTCTAAAGCGATTCTCGAAAAATCTCAAAATCTATTCAGACTTTTTTGACGCCTTTAGTTTAAGTTAAATGACCCCCTATCACGGCACCAAATTTCATTTTATTTCAATCATTTTTACGTGATGCGTAAACAAACTGAAAAATAATCGTCCCGGATAGAACGACAGACAAACCTTTTTTGACGGTCGTACTGGCTTCTCAAGTGCTAGAAACTGTTGGAAAACGTAAAATTTTGAAACTCCAATTAAATGTACGGACAAAAGTTTAATTTTATGTATATAGATAGCACATAAAAAATGTATCGCTTTTCCGCTAAAAAAATTGCAAAACTGAAAAATATTGCAAAACTTGCATAAAAAAAGAAGTTTGATAGATAAACATAATTTTTCTAATTGTAGGAGTCATTTTAAGTATTTCATAAGGTATGATAATTCTATTCCTTAAGATAAAAACAAAACAGTGAAAACTTTAACCATTCCAGCTACTTATAAAACATCGACTGAGAATCATCAAACTTTTTACAGTTACATTACTGCATATACGCGACCTTTCGCTAGCGCAACATCTTCCATGGATATGTCATTCTTGGAAACGACCAAAAATTGTGCCTGCAGGAGAAAACGATAAACTGAGAGCGCATTCATACTTCCCAGCTAAAGTGAGATGGGAACTGCATATTGATGGGGAGGAAACTGAAGCCAGGTTATGCAGTCAAAAACTAAACAAATGACTTGTCGTGTGTATGTGTAGGATTAATCCTTCTTTTTTTTTTTTTTTTTTCTTTTCTGCTGCACGACTCTTTTGGAAAAATCGCATCTTCTCTTGACCTTAATTTGGCACACTTTGCAAACAGCGAACCATGCGCACTGACACAGATTTCACTAATTGTTCTGATGGAGTGAAAAAGGAAACAGGTTTTTTTTTTTTTCTTTCTTCCGAGATTGAAGATTGGTATCTGCGAAGTGACTTATTAATCTGACTTCTAAAATAGTACGCTGGTTTTCTACCTTCTTGAGCACTGTATGCAAAGTTCATAAGTGTGTAGGTTTGGACGAGCTTCAGGCATCCGGTTATGCCCGAAGCTCATTTTGTGATAACAAAAAATAAATGCTATTATAATATGGTGTCGTTGAGTGTATTTGTATATATCATCCCAAATATCTTAAAATCATGTACAATCTTTAGGTGTCTTGTTACGTCTGGAGCTCATTTTGTAATAACAAGCAGTGCTAACATAATGCGTATTTGTGCATATCATACCAAATATCCTAACATCATGAACAAACTTTAGGCGTCTCGTTACGTCTGAAGCTCATTTTGTGATAATAAGCAGTGCTAACATAATATGCATATAAGTGTATTAAAGATATCCTCCCATATATCCCCAAATCATATGCAAACTAAAGAAAACAATTTTAAAGCCATTGATAAGTGAAAATTTACACATCATACTTGGTGTATAAATTAGGTATCAATAAATATGTCAATAAATTCATGAAGGTCATGATCATAAAATTTTACTCATGATCATAAAATTTTATTTAAAATATAATGCGTACATCGCGTGGCTGTGCCGGCGCACAGCCAGCTGTCGTCAAAAAAGGGTCTCTAGATCTGTGGCACGCGATGTACGTTTCGATCGTCCGCCATCTTGCTGGTAGTTAAGTCGAGCGATGGCAACGGCTGCCCTTTTTTCAGCATTGGGCAATCTATCCAGCTGTTCTCGCATTCTTCCATTTTTCAGCAGATGTCAGTGCTGTTAAAAATAATCGTGATCATTTTTTTACGGGAAATGATGTGCTAAAAAGTAAAGGATTCTCATGGAGCTCTGTCACTTTAGAGTGCCGAAAAAGAATTTCTCAAATCAAAATACTAACAGCTATTGCTTGAAATAAATGTTTCCAATTGTTAAAAGAAGTCACCTGTATGAGTTCAGAACAAATGTATGCTAATAAAATGTTTCAATATCCCTGTGAATAAATTCTTACAACAGCAAATATTCGATGCTTTTTAATTCTCCCCTGATAAACCTGGATTAAAAGTTTTTAAAAACTGACGTTACTTGCCAAAGTTGTGGCTGAAGGTAAATATCAACCAACAGTTTTATATCTTACACTTTCAAGTAAAAGTGAAAGAATATTAACCGATAAAACCTTAAAAAATTCTCATATGCAATAATTATAGTTTTCTCTTCTAAAAATGTTTAAAACTGTTTTATTTGACAGGAAAAACTCACAAAATATACTCTTAAACATTTATAACTTCAAATAATTGGTGTATTTTTCTAGTAATCCGAAAGATCGCGCGCGTTCATTTGAAGCAAGTAATCTCGTAGGTGTCCCATAACGACAATACTCACATTTGTGACCACTATCATGAAAAAAAGGAAAACAGAAGCGCATATCTTTGTGGTTCATCGTATATATTAAGTGATTTCGTGAGTGCCTGCAAAAAATATCATCAATAATTGATACAAAACTCTTACTTTAAATGTATGATCTTATTAGAAAAAGTACTTTGAAATTAACGCTAAAGATACGAGAACAGAGTAAGGAAAGAAAATTAATTCCTCCTTAAATGGGTATTCATTTTAATTTTTGTTCAAATTAGCAACTATTATTGATTTGTCAACTGCACAAATCTTATGAATGTCTTTATCATGGAATTTTGTGCAAAGTAGAAAGCTCAAAATAGCACTTTATTATCGTGAATTCAATATGGGTCACTTTCCAGAACAAAGAATCACAACTGATCATTCGGCGTTTTGAGCTTTTTGGACTTCTCAGAGAATCACATCATTTGTCAGTGCATAATAGATGTCCCTTTTTTAAAATACAACAAAGCGTATTATGTTACTAAAGCAAAGCCTTTCAGCTATGATGCCACGCCCTTTGTCTAAAGACAGGAGGTTTTCTTTCGGTGCGTAGGCCGATTTCTGGATTAATTTTTAACTAGCTAATGGGCGTCAGGTAAAAAAAGATCACGTTAAAAAATCGCTTCATACCTGTGGATTTATTGAATTTTTAATGTTCCATCAAGACTTGTTACAGCGCAAGAAGTATATAAAATGTGTACAGTAATTCTATACTTAATTTTACAGGAAAAGTCATTTAATGGGAATTAATTTTAGTAGAAAATTTTATCAACGAAAGTGACCTTAAAATTTTTTCAAATATTCACTGTTTAAATGTAATAAACCTGTTGTTTATGAAAGCTTTCTTTTGCTTCATAGTCCACATATTTAATAACCTGAATTTCAATTATGTCAACGCTATATACTATTTCTTTTTGTACATTGTTTATTATTTATTTATATATACATTTAAGAATAAAAAAAAGATAGATACAAAATATATTATCTATAACAAGTATTCTTATTATTAGTTATCGGATTATTCGGTTATTATAAATTATATTAACTAAAGCAGCTGAATGCATTACCAAAGTTACGAATACGTTGAGGGATTGTTATTCAAAAGCAAAAGATGACAAATAAAATCTAAATTATTTTAATTGATGAAACTGAACAGTTATCAAGTATAAATTGATAATAAGGAATATTTTAAACAGTGAGTGATAGCAAAGCAGTCACTCATTCAAATTATTCGAAAATAATCCTTACTTTTTTTTAAAGTTTCTTTCTGAAAAATAAATTAAATAAATATAAATAAATAAATAAGGGTTTAACGTTTATACGTTAAGGATTTTACGTATGGCAATAAACTTTCATATAATTGTAACATTTTTTCAACAGAGCTGCTTTGTAGAATTCATAATATTACAAATGCTCCATAATGAATAAGGTTAATATATTTTTTTAAACGCAGTGCAACATTTGAACTCAGGTCAGAAATATAAAACTTATAATGAGAATTCCTCTGGACATAATTAAGGTACATTTATGCATTAAAATCGACAATTTTCACATGTGCAACTCTGTATATATATATATACCAACTGAAGTACCAGTTGTTGACGGTTAGTACTGAATGCAATTTTCTAAAAAACAAGAACTTGCGTCAGCATTGTAGGAGTGAATTTGAGTGACAACTTATCATGTCACCAAATTTCGTTTCTTTCCCTGCAGTCTTTATTCCGTGATGCTGGAACAAAATTTCAGCATTTTAAAACGATTTTCACAAAATCTCAAAAATCTAATCAAGATTTTGTTTTAAATCGGCGCCTATGTTTTAATTTGAGTGACCACCAATCATGATACCAAATTTCATTTCAATTGCTTCAGTCGTGATGCTGGAACACAAATTTACGCAGTTTGAAAGGATTTTGGCAAAATCTCAAAATCGAATCAAGATTTTTTAAAAATTCGACGCCTATGTTTTAAGTTGAGTGACCATCTATCATGACACCCAATTTCATATCATTCGCTTCAGTCGTTTTTACGTGATGCTTGAACAGAAAAAGCGTCACGGACAGAACGACAGAACGACAGACAGACAAACTTTTTTTTGAGGGTCGCACCGGATTCCCAGGTGCTTGAAAAGGATAGAAATCGCAAAATTTTTGAATTCCAAGAAATGTACGGACAAAAGTCCAATTTTATTTATATAGATATATATATATAAGAAAATTAAAAAGAAGAACACTCCAAGTGTACATCATTAATGGATAAACGCTTACAAAAATGCCGTTGCATGAACATCACGAACGAGAAAAAAAATCTTGCTTTTCAATTGCCTTATAAAGCGAAATCAAATCAAAAAGCAACACAAAAGGCAATTTCAATTAGAATCCCTCAGATTAGCCTTACTCTTTTTGTGTATGTAGATCCAATAACAAACTTTTAATCGGATCAGTGGATGAGAAAATTGAGCTCTCGCTAACCGCAAATAATTTACTTATCGTGAACTCTTTTTTTCTTCCTCTCGCTCACCCTTCTGACAGGTCACATCACTGAAGTTGACCCGTGGAAAGGTTTTTTTATGTGGTTAAATGAACAGTTTTAGGCCAATGAAAATAAAACTTAAGTTTTTTGCAAGGAAATCGTTCATAGATTTTGGCGGTTATAGTACTTGATAGGTTTTTAGATGTGGATTTGATCACGCGTATAAGCAAGCTTATTTGTTACTTTTGCGAATAGCTTGTAAGATTCTTCAATAGCATGAATTGCATTGGTCAGTTTGTTAAAAAATGAACGTTAAGAAGGTCGAGTTTTAACTTGCAGCATGCGTAAAATCTACTTAGTTTGGACCAATTGAATACTTCATTGAGCCGTAGTCAGATTCATCTGGATTTGAAGAAAAAATAATTCTGATTAGTCTTAATAGTTTATTTTCCCAAAGCTAATGGAAAAAAAAATGAAAACATATCTGAATGATAAAATAATCTCGTCGTTGCTGGTGCCGGTTGGCAGTGAAAAAGTTTTAAAGCATTCGGAATTGATAAAAAAAATTAATAGATTTATTTCGTTTGGAATTAAATTCACGTTCTTTGCATCTATAGTAAATAGATTTGCATGCTCAGAACCAGATGAAGAGATTTTAATGCATGGTTAACCGACCAGTAAATAAACAATTAATTATATAAAATAAATAAAAACTTTGTGAAAAAAACACACATAAAAGGTTACTTCAAGGCGTAACGATCGTTTCGACCGAAAATTCGTTCGGTCTTCTTCAGACAAACCCTTCCGTCAAACAGAGCAGAGGGAACTGAAAAAGAGACCGAATGAATTTTCGGTCGAAACGATCGTTACGCCTTGAAGTAACCTTTTATGTGTGTTTTTTTCACAAAGTTTTATTTATTTTATCTTATAACACCAGTTTTTTGAGTGTTTATTTTCATAATTAAGTATTTTTCGTTTTTTAAAAAAATCATTACATATGTTTCTTAATGTAGCTTTTTGTATTTATCTGGGTAAATAAATTTTTCTGTTATATGCATTTTATGTAAAAAAAAATGGTTAAGCTTATAACTTACTGGATTTAGGTTGTGTGTGTGTGTGTAACGGGGGGGGGGGTACTTTGCATAAGAAAAGTTAAAATATCCCATTCAAGGAATAGAAATTGGTTTTAGATCTGCGAAGTTTCTAAATTCTATTGTGCATTTGGCGCTTCTAACACACTTGTAGGAAGGTAAAAAAAAGACAAAATATATTGTAACATTTTCTTCCTTTATCTGAATTAATTGTTCATTTACTGAAATTACATAAAACTTCCAATAGATGAACACAGTACAATCAATACGCACCAACAAAGTAATAATTTTTTAAGGGAATGGCTTGTGACCAGGAAAACCAATTAACAGTGTAGCAGCTTCATATTTCATAGAAGGATACTGCTGTAACCAATACATAGACTGAAAAACTCTTCAAACCTTACTTTTCAAAAATACATCTAAAATGCTTATCAACTTTTTGTGTACGTTCACTGATAGTTTTAACTGTGTAAGAGTTCTTACAGAGCCTTTACTAACCCCACTCCTTTTCTTGTGTTGGACATTGAAAGACGTCATGTTGAAGTACCTTAAATATCACGCGAAGATGATTTAAATGGTATTTTAAGTATGGTACAGTTAAGTAAGTAATGGCTTTAAAGTATGCTGCCATTTTTATTTTATTAACATTGATCTAAAAAAAGTATGTTTCAAAATAGATATATTTAAAAATAGTTGATAGTGTTTGGAAAAACTCATGACTTTTTATGGCATTTATGGAATTTTTAGACCAATTTATTTATTTTGAAAGGCGCCCATAAATGCCACCGCATTTCGGCGTATATCTAAGCACTGAGTTGTCCTACATAAAATAAAACATATTTTAGTGCTTGCTAAATTTATTCATAAAATATGGATGTGATTTTCATTTATGGCAGACGAAAATGATTACCAAGTAATAATATGAAAGAAGGGCAAAAATACTCTTTTGAAGTTGTAAATAAATCAAGAAAAAATATTCTCCTAAATATCAAACAAATCAAGAAAAAAGAAGAGAAATATTCTTCAGAATGTCAAATAAATCAAGAAGGAAAAAGAAAAATATTCTCCTAAATAGCAAATAAATTTAAAAAAAAAGAATATTCTCCTAAACAGAAAATCATTGAAGGGGGAAAAAAATGCAATTTTCTGATTCTGTAAAAATGTACTGTTAAACAATATAAATCTGCAAAGTTTTCTCAATTCTATTGTGCATTTGGCGCTTGTAACACACATTAAGGAAGTTAAAAAAAAGACAAAATATATTGTAACATTTTCTTCCTTTACATGAAAGAAGAAATTTATATGATTTTTTAATCACATAAAAAATATCAAATGGGTGTTATCCGTTAAAGTTGAGTTCGACACAGAAAGAGCTGTGCAGGTGAGGTTTCTTGCTCTCATTTAGCGGCTAAGGGTCAAAGACTCTTCAAAGATTGTTTAAATTTTAGAACACTCAATTCAAATTTGATTGAAGAACTGGTTCGAACTAAATAAATAACTCCTGTTGTAATGTGTACATAGCTAAAAGTTCAATCGTGTAGTCATCTTTCATGGAACGAATCTACGCCCCATTCTCTCTAAGCAAATGTAACTGCAAGTCAATGAAAAAAGAAATCATTTGAATTTGAGCAACATTTTAGGACTGTAACTGTCGCAGAGAAAGAAATAAGTCTGGTTCTACAATTTAATACACTCTGTCGCTCTGTATGAATTTTAAGGATCAAGGTGATCAAGATAATTATTCTGTTTGCGCTTGGAATCCGTATGAAAGCATAAATACGCTATTAAAAAATTGAAAATATCACAGCGCGGGATATCAGAATATGCTTATATAATTTTAAACACGTTTGCTGAATTATTTTTTTAAAATTCTGGCTCCAATGAAAAAATAATATTTTAAAAGATTTATAAGTATACTAATGCAACGAAAATTATTAATGATTTTTTGAAGCGAGGTGTAATAATTAAAATTTTAACTACAAAATATATATATAATCCAAAAAGTGTTCTTTTGTTGACGGTAAATGGCCCAACTTTTTCATTTTTGTAACTCGTACACTATCCGTTGAAATTACTATTCTAAATGTTTAGCCTTGCTGAACTCAAAACATAAGATTGTAATTGAACTTTTGGATCTTTTTTTTTAATATGTACCATAGCAATAAAGGAAAAATGTCATAGGATACCTTTTTGGTTTGAAGATCAATTAGAACCGAAGATATCGCTTAGATTCTGATATTGCAATTATTAGGTACTATACTTTGTTTCATTTTTCTAAAATAAGTGCCGATCATTTGAAAGTTTTTCCGGAAATAATGTGGGAATTTTAGAATACTTCGTCGGGAGCTACTGATCCGTAAGTCATAGCAGAAAGTTTTAGTTAATTTAATTTAATTTCATTAATGTAATTTTGTAAAACGATTTAAGAGTTTAGTCGCGGTTTCAGTTACAATTTTGAAAAATAAAATCTAAATTGTTTGCCAAGATGTAAACATGTCAAGTCTTTTTTGTTAGTAAAACTGCGTTAAAGATATAAATTTGATCAGAGTATGACTGTATGATAAAGTCATAGCTCAGCTAAAAATCTGTAACGCATTGGTCGAATTTCACAAGTGAAAGATTCTCGATCTGCTGTTTTTATGCACTTTAAAATCTCTGTTGATATAGTTATTTTATTCTCTTAAAACACTTGCACCTGCAAGATATTTAAGTGTTGTAAATATCGTGAATGAATATATGAGCTTTAGAATACCTTCTTAATTCTGATTACATCACTGATATAAAAAAAAAATATCTAAACAGCTCGTAGGGAACAAGATTTTATTCATAAGCGTCGTTGAAAATTATCCATACACTGTGTTATTTATATTTTTAAACCTCCATAGATAGAGGAAATTAATTTCTTTTTTTTCTCTCTAAAGCATATTCAAGAACTTAATTGCATTTTCTTGGGGTGTTTAAATTTTACATAACTGAATTATAGTTTAATCAAAGTCGACTTTACGTGCATGATAAAGTTATAGCTCAGTTAAAAATCCTTAACTTACTCATTTTAGTTCAAGTTATTTAGTATAAGGCACTTAAGAAAACTTTTCCTCCGTTAAATTAGTTCACTTAGAAGGAAATTCTACTTATCGGATGTTATTTTGCACTAAATAGTTGTCCACCCACAATAACTTGAAACTCGCCGTAAGAAAGTAATGTGTTCTCCTTTCCTCAAGTTTGTGTAGGAATTGCTCAAAATGTGTGGGTGCTTACATTTTACATTCAGTAAAGCGGATATATTTCTTTGCTTCTAATTATAAATAGCAACTGGTACGGGGAAACAGTTATTTGAAGAAATAATGAAAAAAAAACTTTTTTTAGAACTAATGGTTTGTGCAATCTTTGCAAGGGTAAAATAATTCGTAATAAGATCTATGGAAAATAATAAATGTTATCTATTGCAAATTTTTAAAAACTCTTAAAATTACATACTATAACTTACAAAATCTAATAATTCGCAGCTGCAAATAATTACACCTTTTAAAATGTTTCGTTAAAGATTGTTTTGAAATTGTACTTTTGATTTCACTTGTACTTCTGTAACGGCACATAATTTTGTCTAATGTATAACAAGCCGTGAAAATACCTGATGTACACAAATCTGACAGTATATTTGAAAAATGCAGTGAAAAACTTCAGTGCAAACTAATTGACAAGGTAATGATTGAGCCAAAAGAAGAACATCTCTAGTCAAAACCAAACTATAATGTAAAGCATCGTACTTTAAATAAATGAATCTAAAAAAAAAATTTAAAAAAATGTATGCATGATGGGGGCTTTGAAAGTTTTACTTTTTTGATTGTATTTTTAAAAATTAACTGTTTACAAATACCTTCACGTAGAAAGTTTTTTTTTTAAATAATATTTTGCCAATTTTTTTTCTAAATATATATTTATATAAGCTAATTTATGAAGCAAGTTGAAGCTAACGGAAAAATTTAAGTTTAATTAAAACTTAAATTTTTATGGGTTTTCCGAAAAAACCCAGCTATTGATAAAATATGATTTTTTAATCTAAATAGCATTGAATAAATTGTCCTAAATTTACTAAAATGCGTAAAATTTTCAAAAGTTACAATGAATATTTTTATGTTTCAAGTAGATAAAATGCTTCATTAATACTCTATTGCTATGCTCATGTAAATGCTATAAAAGCATTGACAATGCTTGACCCCAATTGTAAATGCAATGACCCCTAAAATATTAAAATATTTTAGGGGTACCTTTAAAGAGCTAAAGTTAAAAAAATTAAAAAAATAAGGAGAACACACAGTCTGATTCTTACAATGAATTCAAAATTTTTCTGAGGATACAAGTCATTACAATGAATAGAAAAGTATCGAATTTACTGAGAATGTATAATACATTTGCGTTACCTTTTCCTTTGACCAACTTTAAAGAAAAATCGTTAGAATACACTCAGACATGCTTTAAGCTTCAAAGATTATTCTGAATGTATACCCTAATCCAGAAGGAGAAGTTTAGCTGGGATTCGTACCGCTGCATAGCCAATTCTCTCTGTTGCAGTGCTTCCCAAAAAACAAAAATCTCCACAGAAATAAATCCTTAAACAAGTGCTTTTCTTGTGATGAATGGCTTTTATTCGGGACTTCTCTTGGCAAAAAATATACGCAGCAAATTAAAGTTACAGTTTATATTATGGTACCTTGGTTATTTTTATGTTCTATTGAGTTATTTATATTATTATTATTTGCAATGGACGTAACTGATCTAATTATTTATAAAATTTGATGTGTAGTTAGTTTATTCATCTGCAGTTTCAGATTCAGGTAAAATATCCTTGCCACGTAAAGCTGAAAAATTCAAGTTATTATAATAATTGAAAATAAAAATGTTTCTATTTTGAGCAGAGGCCAAGAGCAGAATTTTGGTTAAAACGAACTACACTCTTGGAAAATATTACTTTAAACTGGTATTTGCACATGAAAGTGAAAAAATAAAAAACGTACAATTCACGTGCTGTGTATATCGAAGTTCTGAGGTCTCATTTTCGCAAGAATTTTAATGCATAAACATTTTACTATTACTATTTTAAAATTCGGTGCAGTTTAATTGAGACTAGTTGAATTCATTTTGGTATGATGCTGGCATAATAATAATTTTTCGTATTTTATAAATGTTTTTGTGCATGTTGATATATTTTTTTTGGGGGGGGGAGGGGGGATTTTCCGTTAAGGACTGTACAAGAATAGTGTCCTGTGCTTTTAATCTCGTTATCTTGAGTTCGAATACCATTAAAAATAAAAATGTTCATTTTAATTCGAAAGATATGGGAAGGGTTTTGTATTCTTTCAGCGTATTCGCGGAAGTTTAGCCTATATCACAGAAACGTAACATATAATGAACACTTCCATATTACCTATTCTACCACATTTTGTTTTGTGTGTGGATTCAAATAAAACGTGCACAATATGTTTTAATTTTATTTTTAAGAATACAAAAAAAAAAGGACAGATTTAAAATAAAATGTGCGAGGTATTTATTCGAAACCAAGTTTCTCTTAGTTCAGGAGAATAATCAGACGTGAAATTTGGAATAATATTTATGCTGTTAGAACTATATAACATGTTTTCAAACAAAACCTTCCGTTTGAGTAAGCGCAGTAATTTTGTTAAGATGAAAAGTTCTTAAAAGGAAAATAGATAATTACAGAGTAACCGCTCGAAACTAGTAGAAATCAATAGACTGTGCATGAGTATCCTCAAAACATTTAAAAACGAAAAAGTTGCAAATACTGTGAAAAGAAATATTTTGCTTCAAATCTCACTGTTGTAATTCATTTTAAATGTGCAGTTTATACATAAAATACTAGCGTATGAGGAGCTTGCGATGTTGAAAGAAAAGACACTATTCTGCAATAATAGATGAAACATTTTTTGACGCCATAGGTTTTTTGCTTTATAAAGAGCAATATCACGTGAATACATTTCTATTTGAATGCTTCTATATTATTTTGATATACATAATTACAGTGGTACTTTGAGATACGAGTGCTTTAACATACGATCTTTCTGAGATACGAGCCATCATTAATTTTTCGGCTGGATATGCTAATCGGAATTTGAGGTCCGAGCAATCCTTTCTGACGTCACACGCACCATTTACACGAGTTTCATGTCAGAGAACGTCTAAAGCAGTACTTTCAGAATTTTCCAACCTTTTTACAACTGCAGACCCCAACGATAGAGGAAAACAAATTCACTGACCAGCGTCAACTAAAAATTATAAACATTATAAAAACATTCATTTTATGTACTAAATAACGTTTTACACAAGTATAAGTTTTAGTTAGAATGAATTTGCTGCTGATTACTTTTTCATAAATTTGATATACGTGGACCCGGTCCAGTGGTTGGGAAGCACTGGTCGAAGGATAGAAAACTTGAATTTTTGTCCTTTGACAGCATGACAATAAAGATGGAAATTAGTGAGAGTATTGAGGTAAATTACTAAGGAAAAGGTAATACCGCATACTAACTGGTTGTGACAACATATGAATGTTTGGATTTTATTTTCCATAAAGTGCATATATAGAGTGCTGATATTTAATGCTCCTCTGTTCATAACGATGTATGGCAAAAACTACTGGTCAGAATTCTACCAAATTTCCAGGAAATTTTTAATAAAGTATATGAGAGGGATATGCGTGGAAAAAAATTAGTTAAAAAATTACTACTATATTGCGTTTTATAGTGTTGTAGCTGTTGTAGCCTATATACAAATTCTGCCACCTTTTAGAGGAATAAAATATTCACTTCACATCTTCCTAGCTTTCTTTGCTTGAGAAAGCACAAAAATATTTTGAAACGCTATCTGATGATGATTTTTAGAACTTTTTACTTCCCCGCAAACCTTTCTTCCATGGTCTCATTAAATTTTACTACAAATTTGATAGCTAATCGACCATTTTATTTTGATGTGCATTGTTCTGAATAGGTGAAATTTAACAATGAACAACCTGTGCGTTTGGTTTAATTTGTATCTACATGCGTCTACAATCTATACATTATTGTACAGAAATCGTGAATGATGTGATTTATTCGAGTCTGGTACACATTAATTGAAATTGCAGTTAATTTTAATGCCGAGAAATTGATTCGAGATATGAGTATTTTGACTACTGTGTCAAGAAACGATTAAAACCATCTCAAGATATCACTCCATTTTATTATGTCTTAACATCTTTTGAATTTCTATAACTAAGCAACAAGTATATGGTCTACCCAGGGCCTGATTTCCGGGAAAGCATTAGGGCCCCCAATGAAGCTTTTGCCTAGAGCCCCCAACTCGACAAATCTGTTCCTGGGTCTACCTGTGGCAAAAGTTCAGAGGAAAAATTCTCTCACTACAGTGAGGGAAAAAAAAGTACTCATGAGAAAAAGTGTACTTTGAAGTCCGACCCACCTCACGAATGCTTCTTTTTATATATTTTTTCCAGTGACATGTTCTTACGTTTTTCTCTTACACCTCTGATTCTTTCTATACTCTTTTTTTTCTGTTTATCCATTCTTTTCACGGTTATCAGTTCATATGGACGAAAACATGGATCGAGAGAAAAGATTTCTCTGAGACGTGGCTCGGGATCATATGAGCATCTTCTGATATATATTTCCAGATTACTCGCACTTAAACTCAAAATCTTACGTAACACTTTTACTGCTACAGCATATTGATAAAGCATTGTTTGATTTACAAGTCAGGTTTGATTAATTCGAATTTTTTACGTAACTCTGTGCGTAAGCTTAAAGTATTAGAAATGGTTTGGGATTCTCATGAGACTTAAAACAAGCACCTGAAGTGCGATTTTAACGTTTTCCAGCAGTGTTGTAAAAGTTTCTTGATTTTGATTAGCCTGTTTGTCAATATGTAACTGCCCTAGAAATAAATTGATTTCTGGGAAGTCTATTAATGTTATTTAAATGTTCTACAGGGTGTTCAAAAACTCATAGTCCAATTTAAGAACTGAGAAAAATCACATAAGCCATAGTTGTTTCAAACACAGTCAAATATAGTTTTTTAATGTACTTTTTAAATAATTATTAATAAAATAGAAATAGTCCGTTTTTTAAGCCTAAACACTATATTAAACCCAAAGAAGTCTTATATGGTAGTTACATATTTTATGAAAATATATATAAATATTTCTGTGGTGTCATTTCTATTATGGCCGGAATGTTGCGATTTGAGTTGTTTTTGAAATGACAGATTCAGTTACAAAACAAAGAAAATAGAATCTTTATAAAGAAATAAAAAATAAATAACATTTCAAAGTTTATAAAGTTATTAATGTTGAAAGTGACTAGTCACCAGAAATAAAGAAAAGGTGTCATGGGTTTAACCCCTTCCCACCAAACATTTACAAAAAAATTATAAATAAATAACGGAAGTACAAAGAACTATTTACAAAGAATACCACAGAATGACGGGAGCTTATTTGTTTGGTGGAGTTAATGTAGCCCCCCCCCTCCAAAATGGAATATTCTTTTGTAAATAATATAGATGTGTTTTAAAAATTCGGGGAGGGGGTTGAATTAAGTGAATTGATTGTCTCATGGGGGTTGGGAAATTAAAAACGTATAATTTAATGTTTAATATATTATTTTTAGTTAATTTGTCCAAAAAGGTTGTAATGTCTTTAATTTTGTAACTACAGCTCTAAAAAATTGGACTAGTCTTTGGAAAACACCATATGTTTTGATGTTTGTACAGTATCCCGTTGAAAAGCGTGAATATAGCGTTCTATACACGAACAAATATGAGAGTATCTGAATCGTCTCTTTTTGACAACAGACTTACAGGTACACCGACATTCATGTAGCTTTCTGAAAGTTTTTCGATATAGGATTCCATATACTGCGTAATTTGGGGCAAAAATTGAAGACAAGTACTTTTTGCAATACCATAACATGGGCCCTTCCTGTAGTTAAATAATTCGATTGAATATTTACCTAGCGTTGAACTGGTAGTTCAGGATCAATACTTTAGCCTCCGCAATCCCCCGAAATAATAACTATCCTGGATTCCTTTCTGAGATTATGTCGAAGAAATGATTTACCTAACACCTGTTCCCGATATTTACATTTTAATAGAATAGATGCAATCAGCAAATTTTCAACGTAAAAAAAATGCCTGAAAATCTGCTACAGTCTAGAATTTTTTCTGGCTACGAATAAAGCCCACTTTAAAGTTTTGAAAACCCCATTTAATTTAATTTTTTAGTATTTTGTAATTCAAGCTTACAATAATAAAGATCTTTTTCGGATACAATGCACAAGATATTCCCAGTAACTTGGGATATGAAATATATACGCCAGTCTGATGTCACAAGTTTTAAAAGGCATAGAGTTTTTAGCGATTTTAAAGCCGTGACGTCAAAATGACGTGGGAATAACACCTGAACAATACCATGTTAGACATACGATAGATTTACATCACGGAACACCGTGTTAGAGTGTTAAAATGGTTTTGATTATATACGGGAAGTACCAGACCCAATCAATACACTCAGGCAGCATCTCGCGCGATCAGTACTTGGGAGGGTCACTCCTATCTAAGAAATGGCCATCTGCGAATATCACACGTCAGAAACATTCTTTTAAATGAAATATGTAAAAAGTTCGCCTTGTTTTATAAAAGTCTCATACTCGTTTAACAATCTCCATGGTCTGTGAAATTCTTCGAGCTTACAGAATCTTTTACCAAGGTGTTTTGTTGTCAGACGATTTTGTGAACTGCAAACAATTTAGTTTCTGTGGATCATGAGTTACCACAGCGATATAATCTGTTAACTCCTATTCTAATTTATGAATTCCAAGATTTAAGGTAAGAATTTCTTCAAAATATATCTTATTACTGATATTTAAACAATGTAAATATTCTAACATGGTAATAATTTAGAATTCAGATGTGTCGTTTTCGAAGGCGATTTTATAACGGTACCATTTCATTTGTATTTTAAAAATGGCGTTTTGTCAACGATAAGTATCGGAAACCTGACAAAAATATAATAGTGTGCCGTTGAAAAATTGTGAGACTTTTTGGAAATTGGCTCAACAAGTTTAGATCCTCATCATGAGGAGAAGGAGCTTTTGAATAGTTGCACTCATCAAAAATTCTGCTTACAACAGCAAGTAAGATTTTGCAATCACCCAGTAAGCATCCACGAATGGCGCCTCGGTCGAAGAATATCCCCCCCCACAAATCTAATACCAATACTATTAATGTGTCTTCTGCAATGTAATGCAATTTGATCAATTAGTGAGGGATCAAACGCGATGTCAAAATCCTTGGATGCAGAGGTTTCGAAACTATTTTTGCCACAATTGCAACTAATTTCAGCGCATTGCAATTAAAAACAGATAAATCGATTTCATATAAAACGCACTCAAGGACAACTATATTTAGCGTCCACTATCAATTTTTGTCCATGTAGTTTGAACTAAGAAAAACCGACAAGACTGCAAATGTTGCTCGAATTCTAAAATAAATAAATAAATAAAAATAATAATAGTAGAACATGCTTATTGTTCTAAGAAGAGTCCATTACTGCCGCCATTCACCGATGAAATCTGCAAGACTTTTAGGTGGGGCTTTTGACTATCTGGCAACCTCCGCCCCGCGAGATGGCCACCTCCTAGTTTCCCTCCTTCTTGTTTTTAGAATTCTCTTGCTGGTCATGAGACTTTCGACCACAATACTTTTGTACATGGCCTTCGACGCCACACTTCCAGCATTTTACTTTCTTTGGGCCATCTCTCGTTCTATCGGATCTTAATTTTCGCTCTATGAGATCTTCAATTCTCTTCAATCTGTTCTCGACGCTCTCTGTGTCTTTGTTAGCTTCCTCTTGGACCGTTACCGCTCTAACAGCGTGCCGATCTTTTCTCACGGCCCGCTGGGCTGCCTCTAGCTTCATTGCGAACACCAGAGCAGACTTCAAATCCTGATAATCCTCCAACATGAGTGCCTTTTGGGTTTCTGGATCACGGATGGCTTCAATAAAATGACGCACCGCCATTTCCTCTCTGACATTATCAAGGTGGTCCATGTAGGCTAGATGACACAGCCTATCTATGTCCGAAGCCAGCTCTTGAAGGGTCTCGCCAGATCTCTGCATCCTTGACTTAAGTTGGATTCTACTATATTCTTTCTGGCACTTCTCTCCGAATTTCATCTCCAAGGCACTGGCAAGGGCGTCAAAATCTCCTATCTTCGTCGCTCCGATAGTTTGCAATACATTAATTGCATCTCCGCTAAGGGAAGCGGCCAGTTGATTAGCTTTCTCGGACTCGCTCCAACCATTGGCTCTGGCGACGATCGAAAATTGGGTCTTGTAAGCTTCCCAGGGAGTCTTTCCGTCATAGGCAGTAAGTTTCACTGCTGGGCGGTGTGAAGATAACCTGATGTTTTCGGGTAACTTTCCCAGCTTTACGAGAGAGTCCAATTTTTCTTCAATTTTAGCTTCACATTCTTCATGTATTTTCGAAACTATATTTTCTTTCCAGTCTAGTTTCTCCTCAATTTTATTCTTAAATTCTTCCCGCATTCTGCAAATATCTTGCTGCAATTCCTTAACATTTTCTTCTATTTTTCCTTCAATTCTTTGTTCATATTTCGTTTGAGTTTCTTCTATGAGCGACATTCTTTTCTCCATTATCTCTTGACTTTCCTGCACACTCTTTTCGAATTTCTCTAATTTTCCCAAAGCAGTCTCCATTTTCTCCAATCCCAATTTCATTCCTTCTTGTCCGGCTTCAATTTTCTTCTCTAAATCCGCTTTCATCTGTTCTTGTCCGGCTTCAATTTTCTTTTCTAAATCGGTCTGTCCGGCTTCAATTTTCTTTTCTAAATCGGTCTGTCCGGCTTCAATTTTCTTTTCTAAATCGGTCTGTCCTGCTTCAATTTTCTTCTCTAAATCCGCCTTCATCTGTTCTTGTCCAGCTTTCATCTCGTCTTGTCCGGCTTTCATCTCGTCTTGTCCGGCTTTCATTTCTTGCATCATATTCATGAGCTTTTGAAGTTGTTCTTCCATTTTTTGTCTAGTCAAAACCATAAACTGGAAAATTAAAGTCTTTATTTAGAACCCCACTTCTGACACCAAATGTTGCGGAATTACTCGGCTACTCCTGGGGTTCGTCGTTCTAAAGTCCAGTTGGTGTATAAAGTTCAAGTAAAAAGTCTCTTGTCAGGATGGAACACAAACTTTATTGCTTCTAGATCTTCGTAGTACAATCAGCTGTACACAATTCACAAGCACAATCTAGCAATAACGTGCTTTTAACAATCCGCTTGGATCAGAAGCTCTCACAAATGCTGTATTTCTCACACAAAATAGAACACTTTCACTGACAAGAATTCAGCGAAAATATACGAGAAATAACACTAACAGTCTCTCAAGACTCAGCAATGAAGAATTTACACACAGCACTTAAATTCAAAGCTTCACAAACAGCGCGAAACACAGCTTCCTTCACACAAGCAAGCGTATTCACTCTCTCAAAGCTTGATCAACAATGAATCGTCGGGGCGACACGCTTCTATAAATAAATATCCTGTTACTGTTAACAGTGAATTTCGATGGAAGACGTGCATCGTCATGCGGAATTTGTTTCGATATGAATACATTATAGTACTAAAAATTAATTCCTGCATTTATATAAAAATATACTGAGTTTATGGAAATGCAATTTTTTAACAGTATGATGTCGGCTTGCCTGCCAGTCTGTCCGTATATACTGCTATTTCCGTAAATACGTTTCCACTGCTATACGATACGTATACAGGTCATTTTTATGTACTGTACTATATACCTTTTTTAAAATGGTTTATGTAGAATTCATTGATCTTTTGCAACAGCGCTGAAATGAATTTCCATACATCATGCTCAAACGTATCGTTGTTTAATATGCATTTTACGGATGTATTGATCTATTTCAAAGAAAACAAAAATGGAGTATACTATTCTAGATTATAGAATAATGCTCTCCATTGAAAATAGCACACGTACCATTCACAGTTCTCTAACAGGAGCTTTCAAGAAATTACTCTGCATTACGGTCTTCAACAGTTTAGAAACGTTACTCCATTTCACATTTAATTGAATAAATGAATTTGTAAAAGTTTATATAATATTATTCTTCATTTACAGACTGGAAATAATATTTACGAAGTCTGGAAAAATTACATTATTACTAATACAGCCTTTTACGGTTGCGCCCAAAATTTCTCCAAAATTTCCGACAATACATCATCACAAGTTGATACATTGAAAAATTTGGCAGGAAAAAATTAGAAAAATTTGTTTATAATCGAGGAGTTTGGCATGTTTTTTGGTTCTCCACTAAAGTATTTTTGAAAGTGGTGTCGAAACTAAGTATCAATTGGGTCTTGATTCCAAAAAAAAAGGCCAGCAAAGAATAATATAAACTGAAATAAAAAGGAAAAATACTGTAACTTCACTGGGAAGCAGGTTATGAAAAATTATTCCAAAATTTTCAATTTAACTCTTCTATAATTACATTTCAAATCATTCTTAACCGCTAACGCTTAAACGGGCTCATGATCAGTTGTATTCTAAGGTATTTTTTTCTGCTTCTCTGGGCCGTTTTTTAAATTTCAGAATTGCATTTTTATCCTTCGAAAAGAATGGAACCGGGATCTATTGAAAAGCAAAGGATCTTCTGCTTGTAAATATAGGTGCCATTAATTGCAGTTAAAAAGACTGATTAAATCTGAAAATATACCGACTATTTCCTGTTTACTTTAAAAAAAAACCAAATATAAAAATGTTTTACCATCAAAATAAGCACTCACATTTTCAGGTTTATTTAAAGAGGTTTTAATTTTTTTTTTTTTTTTTTTTTTTTTGGTAGTGAAAGATGTACTTGCATATGTCTACTACCAAAATAAATTGCATTTCCTTGAGACCCGTATAAAAACGATTTAATAAGCATTTCAGCTGTACGCTTGCATCATTATATGCACTGTTCTGGTTCACCAGCTTGGAAGTCCAGTACAATTTAATAAAGTATACGTTTTAACAAAGGGAACACATTTTTCATTCTTCTCTTCAAATCTAACAAAACAACACCAAATCAAGTATCAGCTAACTTAAGTCACTGAAGTGATTTTTTTTTTCTTTTTCTTTCAAATTAATGCATTTCAGTAGATGCATTCAGTGTTCCTTTTTTACAAAACGTAGAGATTTCTCTTTTGATGAATTCGTGAGAAGCAGGAAAGTATTATTAAACGGATCATTTACCACAGTGTGTGCGAGGCATGCTTGCAAGACATTGAGATGTGACCGAGGCTAAAAAGTCGCTCAGGAAGCAAATGATATTGTTTTGATAATAAGCAAGCGATGTATGATGTGATTTCCAGGCAACGGATGTAGAAGTTGGCGGTATTAAGATTGTGCGAGCAATCAAATGGTGGGTTTGTTTGAAGTTTGTTTAACCTCTGATAAAAGTTCAAAATATGACAGATTTAAAAAAGGACAGGTTTAAAGGAAGACAAAGTTCAATGACTCGAAGAAAATTAAACTAGAAATAAATCATTTTTATATTTACCGTGCTTACTTATGTATCATTATCTTTTTAATTATTAAGATAATTAATTACTATAACTCAGAGCTGTCAACTCTCATTTTTTCCGGGAGATTTCCAACCACAATTTTTAAACAGTTTTATTTTACATTAAATTTTTGGCCTTATTTTAATTATAAACTGCTTATTAAAAATTAGTGGTGGGAAATCTCCCGAAAAACAAACGGGAGGGTTGGCAGCTCTTCTATAATTATTATCATTACGATTATTATTATTGTTATAATTGTGCAAGAAATCAAACGGTGGGTTTGTTTGAAGTTTGTTTAACCTCTGGAAAAAGTTCAGAATACGACAGATTTAAAAAAGGTCAAGTTTAGAGGAAGACTGAAGTCCAATGACTCAAAAAAATAAAAAAATAAATAAATAAAAGCTAGGAATAAATCTTATTTACATTTACTGTGGTTACTTATTTATCATTATCATTATAATTATTATTACAAAAAATATGTAACTGGAACATAAAAGAAACTTACTTATAAAATTATCCAGCTATAAATTATAGGGTTTAGATACATTACAGACATTTAATTAAATTTTATTTCAGACATTTTTACAAGCATGATGACAAGCATATCGTAAGTTGATAAACTGAAGATCTGACTGAAAAAAAGTGATAAACTGGAAATCCGTAAATGTTTGAAAAAAAAAATTAAATACTTTTTTATAGTAAATCAAAAAAGTATTAAAAAGTAATGATTAATCATTTTTAAAAATAAACTAATTCGTTACTGAAACATAAAAGCTTATTTAAGCAAAGTATGCACGTATATAAATAAGTGGTGACGTAGTTGTTTAACGTTTATTTAAAAGTAGAAATAGCTTATTTAGACATTAATTAAAATATCAGATTTATTATATTTATTAAAATACTCTATTTTGACTTTTAATTTAAAAATATTAGGATTTTTAAATAAAAGCTTGATTTAACTATCGCAAAAAATAGTAATAAGCTGAAAATCCATAATTTTGACTTTTTAACTAGGAATTTCATAGCAAAATCGTAAAAATACCTATATAATACAATTGATATATAAAACTTCATTAAAATTTACTATCACTTAATTATCAGATATTTCCAGCGATTTAACTGATAAATTGAATTAAAAAGTGATAGATAAAAGCAATGACCGACAAAACTTTATAAAAATCTTTTGCGGTATACATATTTTTAATACTCATTGCTATTTTATGAGTAATCTAATTCTTGTCATATGAGATAAGTGTGCTCTAAAAAGTGATCTTTTGAGTAACGTCTCTCGTTTTTTGCTTAGATCTAAATTACTTTGAAGTTTGAAATCAAGAAAATATAATTTTTATGATGATAATATTATCATAACTACCAACATTTCCGATTTCTTCGGGAGATTTTCCACCACAATTTTTAAACAGTTTTATTTTGCATTAAATTTTTGGCGTTACTGTAAGCATGAATTGCTATGTAAAAATTAGTGGTGGGAAATCTCACGAAGAAATCGGGAAGGTTGGCAGCTATGAAATTATATATAGAATGCACCAAGAGCTATCTTCTGAAAATTACTTGAATGAAACGAAAAGTTTTAGGTGACTACATTAGCAAAACAATATTGATTAATATTGCACCAATTAATTGTTAGTTTTACTATATTACCATTTATTTGGAAATATTTTACATGTATCCCAAACATTAAGTAATTATTGAAGTAATATTGAGAATATATTCAATGTATCGCAAATTAAAAAAGCTGATGCAGTATTCATTTGCTTTTAGGAAATAAAAAATTGATTTGTTTTTAGGAATGCTATTAATAACGAATTTTCATTGCTGAAAAGAAGTGATGCTTAAATTGCGTACTTGGATTTAAACATTCTTTTTGAAAAATGTATTTACGTTAGTATAAAAAAAATACTGTAATATTAATTTATCAATTATTTCGGTTATTTTAGTCGTAAATTTATTGTAAACTGTAACATTATCTAAGGGGAAAGAATATCCTTATTTAAAGCACAAAATGTTTGCAGTACGTTATTTTCTTGAGGAAGCAACATAAATCTCCAAATAAGTAAATTGGTCCAAAGGAGATTAGAAATAAAAAGGCCTATCGATTCTGTGCACCAGCCTCTGAACTATTACAATAATTGAATGAAGTTTTTTTTTTTCAGAGGAAAAAATTAGTGGGAATGTTACAGAATAATTACAATCACAACTGAGTTGATTAAAAAAGTGAAAAGCACCCAACTTCATAAATGATGATACTTGTATCATCTAAAATATGAACAGCTAAAAAAAAATGCATTAAAAGCTTTTTTGATGGAGTCAATCATAAAAATGTGACTTTCAACAAAATTTCGTTGAATCAACAAGCGTTTAGTTTTTTATTAGAAAATTTATTACTTCAAAATTGTACTTCATTTAATTAACAAAATTATTCCGTTGAAATATCATTACAATTTTTTTTTAACCCAACAAAATTTTTGTTTGTATTATTTTAACGAGTAATTTTGTTGGGTCAACAATATCCTTCGTTGAATCACTATAAACATTTCACTGAATCAACAAAATTTTTCGGTCGAAATTAAATTTAGTTGGCGTTATTTTAACAGAATAACTTTAATGGATCAACAAAATGCTTCATTTAACCAATCAAACATTTCATTAAATCAACAAAATTATTCAGTTGAAATATCGTCCAAAACTTTTTTGTTGTATTAAAAAAAATAGTTAGCGTTATTTTAACTGAAAAGTATTATGCTCCATTAGATCAATAAAATATTTCATTGAATCGACAAAATTATTCGGTTAAAATATCATAAACATTGTAAAATTTTACAAAAATATAGTAGACGATATTTTAACCAAGTACATTTGTTGAATTAATAAAATACTTTATTAAATCATCAAAATTACTCAGTTGAAATATCGATCATTTTTTGTGGTATTCTAAAGAATTAGTTGGTATTATTTTAACTGAATAACTCTGTTGGATCAGCAAAATATTTATTAATTGTAAATTATTGTAAAATATTTTGATTCATTAGATCAAAATATTTTATTGAATCGGCAGAATTATTCGGTTGAAATATCATGAAAATTATATTGTTGAGTTAAATAAAATTTAGTCAGCGATATTTTAACTGAATAATTTTGTTGAATCAACATTTTGCTTCGTTTTATCAACAAAATATTAAATTGAGTCAACAAAATTATTCGGTTGAAATACCGTCCAAAAATTTTATATTGCCTGGTAAAATGATATCGACTGAAGGAATTCCAGTACTGGATCCTAGTCATCATGCAGCCTTTCAGACTTTCTCAAAATGCGTGACTTCCCATTACATTATTTAATTTATTTCTTCAGTTATTGCAACTCATATTTTTTGAATTAAAATTTTGAAATACTCCATTTTAATGTCCATGATACTTTTTCATTTTAAAATTTTCATAAAATAAATTATGCATACTATATGATTGTAAAACTTGTTTTATTTCATTATGTACAGCCATAATTATTTTTACATCTTTTATTTTGCCGATAAAAGGAAATTTTTAATTATTTTTGGATGAAGAATCATTTTGCCTTTTGGGTGCCGGTATAATGATCTTTTTGGCGCATTTTTAAAATTCTATTTTTTTCCAGAACTTAGTGTGGGCTTAAAATATTATTAAAGTATGATTATGATGCAAAATATAGTGTAAAATATTGTGGCAAAGAGCCAAAGTTTATTTACTTTTATATTATTTTATGCAAGTTTTCCTCTTAAAGGGATCATTTTGGGCCACCTTTCCCCTATATGTTTAATGGTGTTAAATGAATTAAACCTGGGGGGAAAAACTAAAGTACATAACATGCATTTTGTTGAAATATGAAATTACCGACCAGCGAAAACAATTTTACATTACTTTTTTTTGCCTTGACCTTCTGAGCGAAAAATATAAATTGTTAATGATTACATTCTCTTAGAATCACTTTCCATCAATCGTGCATTTCTTTATCTTTTTTCAGTTTTTCTACACTGAACAGTGCGTTCATTTTAAAATCGTAGCGGTATCGATGCATTTTACATCTTAGGGACTTTTTAAAATACAAATGCACTGCATATAACAAACGAAAGAAACGTGCACAGACAACAAATCAAGGACTCCATTTCACTTCGCTAAGGAGGTCAAGCAACTTTTGTTTTTCCCCAATGCTTAAGCTGTCGAACTGCTTGTTGCTTTGCCGCCGCCCGCCGTCGAAAGTGTGGCTAAAAGTGATGGGTGTGCTTTGTTCTTTCCAATCTGCTAAAGGATTTTTTACCAGCATATGTAATCTTTGAAGAAGAGAGACTCTATAGTGAACGTAGTTTTATATTGTTATGAAAACTACGCAGAGAATTTAAATCCATTAAAAATGCTTTTTAAAATAAAATCTAATTTTACGACTGTAAACTTGTGCCGGTTACGATAGTTTCCGTTGCGAAAATTATGTACAGGGTGTTTATCAGGTGTCCAGAAAGTCTCGAAAGTCACTGAAAAGTCAGGAAATGGAGGGGGGAAATCACAGAAGTCAAGAAAGGTCACACAATAAAAGCCTTAGGTCACAGAATTCGCCAAAATTTTTAAAACTGTTTTTGTTTAATAACATCGATGTTGTTTCCTGACACTCATTTGTATTCTTAAATGTGAGAAATCTAAATTTCCATCACACGTAAGGGAATGTTCACCAGAGATCAACAAAAATTCAAATGAAAGTCATGGTGTAAAATATTTTAACTGGTAGACCCCGTGTTGTGTTGAAAAGAATATTACGTTTAACACAATTTTTTTAATGGTCAGTTCCCCGCAATTCATCAAAACAATAAACATTAAGTAATACTCGATATCAAGTATTTGTGTTTTTTGTAATTTGTATTAAATTATAAATGTATGATTTATTCAGTTTCAAATCATTTGATTAACAAGTTATTGAAAGTAATACGTTTCGGTAGCTAAAAACCAATAAATCTCTTTTAAACCGAAAATTTTTTTTAATTTAAAAAAAAAAAAATTAATTATGACATGCAGAAATAAATTACAATTTAAAAAAATAAAATTAAACCTCACAACTTTTTTAACGTTTCTCTATGGTTCAGTTTGTATTAAAATTCACATATTACTATGCTATATTTTACAATCAAAATGAGACGTTTTTGCTTTTGTGTATGTTTAAAATGCAAAGCGAACATTTATGCAGAAACTAGTGAAGCACGCTCTTAGTCCCATTTAAAACACTGGAAATATTTTATTAAAGCGAAAAGTTTAATATATTAATTTGTATTTCCTAATTAACTTAGAATGCATTATGATGCATTTGTTAATACTTAATAATCAAAAATTTTAACTTGATTTAAATTTTGCCACTTATTCAGTAAATCAGTGAAATCATAAGTACTGAAAATTTTAGGGATTGGAAAATGTTAAATAAAATTAATGAAAATAGCACATATGCTACTTATTAAGTGCTGAATATGAATAAACATTAGATAAAAAGAATAAAGTAAAAGAAACAGAAGGATGATAACCATACAAATAAATGAGTACAAAATGTATTGTTTGTTGAAAACATTCTTTTCAATTCATTTTTCATACTTTTTTAAATCGTGAATTTGCTTTGCTATAATTGTAATATCAATATATAAATTCATCATCTAGTATTTACCAATGAAATTGATTCTACCTGTACATCAAATCCATTTTATGTACTTATATGAAAGTTATTGATCACTTGTCCTAGACAGTTTTTTATATCACTTGTCTTTAAGATTTTCCACATATATAATGTTATTAGTGTTGTTTTAAATTTACCGGATAACTCAGGCCCGGACTGGCCAGGTCGGCTGGTCGGCGATCGCCGAGGGCCCCAGGCCCAAGGGGGCCCGGTGAGGCATTTAAAAGTGGATATACAACTTTATACTAAGAGTAATTTGATTATTTATTTTTCAGCAATCTTGACGCAGTCAATCAGTGACGCAGCGGAGGATCCCAGAAACCCCGCGACGCAAGGGGGCCCCCGAAAAGTCAGGGACCCCTAAATCTCTAAAATAGTTAAATGTGATTTTTAGGCGTGTAAGCCTAATTTTCAAATATTACATATTCTATTATTCTATTTCCTCTAAATTCCTCAGTAAGAGGCAGGGCCTGATTTCCGGGAGCGCATTCGGGGCAAGCGCCCAGGCCCCCAAATTGTTCTTTAAAAATTTGTAAATTTTGAAAAAGTTTTCGAAAGAGGGGGCCCCCAATGAAGCTTTTGCCCAGGGCTCCTAAATAGACAAATCGGCTCCTGAAGAGGCCCCTTTTAAATCTGTATCCGAGGGCCCCCAAGAGAGCCAGTCCGGGCCTGAGATAACTGTAAAATATATATTCAGCATTGCTTATAAATTTTAAATTATAAAAAAGTAAGCGAGAAAAAGAATGGAAAAATATATTTACATAAATACAAATAAATACAAATTTTCTAGCACATTCACTTGGAGACTTATTAAGCAAAACGTCCCAAAACTGTCAAATCTGAGTGACCTCTGATTATTAAATGCTGAAAATATTCAACTATAGCCTGAGACAGTAATTGATCATAATTTTACATGTATGTTTGTCTTAAAATGCATATTTACCATCCTTTAACTTGAATAAAATTAATAAATTTAGAATATATATATTTATATTAAATACTTTAACAAGGTTATCATACAAAAACATAAGTTGATCACCTTTAAATACAGATTTTCCATTATCATATTTGTCTTCAATTACTAGAGAGATCAAAATCTTTCATAGAAATAGAAAGTTGTTCTAGCTGTTTAGACCCGGCTGCCAATTAAGCTCTCGGTCTTATTACTCTTAATTTACATACAGGCACACAGAATATAGACATGGTTGTAGTGTGATAAACGACTAAACGAAGCCAGTATATAATTTCAGCATAAGAAAGGAGGCGGTTTCTTTGGAAAAAAAGTACGTTAATAAAATCTTCCCCGAAAGGGTAAGTGTTGAAAGTGATATATAATTCATCGTTTCCTAATAGCATATTTGAACACAACTATTTCAAAGTGGACATTTGACTGGTGTATTCCTCGTGCGCAAAATGGTACGAAAATAAATGGTCTAACTAATTTGGACCTCATTAAGAGTTATTTCCATATAATCACGCAGATAATTCTATAATATGTAACAACTACATTAATTGGAGGAGTTTTGAAAAACAGTCTCTTTTTGACTATGCACCTTACTCTTCATGTTAATATTTCGGTTTATTTTACGCTCAGAATTTCATTAAAAATCTCAAGGTATATTGAGAGATGGGATAAAAATGTTAAATAAAACATTTATGAATGAAGCAATAATATATCTTATTTTTTTTCGCATATTCTACTTTTGTTAATTATTATTTACATTTTGTCAAAATTACACCAACAAAATCACTTGCAGAAAGTTATCGTATTAGAGGTGGAATGAAAAGTGTAAATTCGCTTGTCAATATATTATGGATCACTCATATCCTTAGAACCATTATCTGCGAAAAATTTTGTTTACACTCTTGCCCATGCATACGGTACCGATACAAGGGAAAGTGATTAGAATTGCTCGCAACTCACCAGTAACAGCTGTGTCTTCATCCAAATCCACTAGCACTCTCCCCGTCAAGAAAGATCCAGGGAAGTATAGCAAACTTTCGTTATCTAAAAGAATAAGAAACTTTCTCAACTTCTTAGCCATTTCTATTCACAGTTCCAGAAATCCACCGAATTCTTGAACAGAAAATTTCGTAGCACTGCTCAGTCAGTCATCGTTTCCAGTGTGTTTCTGAGCAAGGTAGGCTAAGACACATTTCTTCTCTGGTTTCGGAACAATTGCAAAGTTATTGTAGGTGGGTTTACTGTTGATGGCCTCGACAACCGGTCTTCGAGACATGACGTCACGCAGTTTGTTGCCCAACGTGCGCCCACTGGTGTATGACGTAACTGTCGGGAAGGGAAAGCAATAACGGTATTTACCTGGAATCACTTGGTAACGAGCAGGGTCGGAAGAACTTGGTCTCGGACGATTGAAGATGGTTGATTTTACTTTTAGCTTTTCCAAATCGGATGCTATTCATAGGGAACCAGGTCAAAGTTTCCATTCATCAGCATTCTCCATAATCATAGATTTTATTGCTCTGTCTCAAACGAAAATGTTGTTGGCTCAAAGTTCACACGAAACAGTTAGTAGTATTAAAGGGATGCGTGTATCTAGTAGGTTCGTGAAAATTTAAATAATTGGGTTTTAAACTCCATAAATTAACACTGCTATAAATGAATAATTGTTGTTAAGGGAGTGAGACAAAAATTCTTTCTTTTTTTAAAGGCCGTTATTGTGTTTATCGTTTTCTTTTAAATTTCTAAAGTGATTTTAAACATTATCTGTTTTTTTTTCTTTTGGCAATGAAAAATGAAATACTAATGGGCATAGTCTCGGAGGAATACAGGGGTGCATTTGTTCCTCCAAAACTTTTTATTTTAAATATTTGTTTCTAAATATGAGAAAAACTATCATTTTCTACACATTATTTCAATATATGCCCTCACTTCCAAATTTTCAGTTACACTATGGAGGCAGAACTGTGATCATGGTGATTGTTTCTGTATACTAAACTTCTTCATAGGACAGATTGACTAATTTATGTAGTGTTTTGGATAGAGTGACCAAAGCTCTAGATCTATAACTGTTATCGGTATGACTCTTGTAGTTGTGTGATTTCAAATCTTTGGCAAAATACCCCCCTAGTTTTGTTCGGCTAAGTTTATTTTTGCCAAGAATATTGAGTTGCCAAGAAAGTCCTCATTTACTTAAACTAGTTATTATTGTTAAACCAGTTTAAAATAAAAAAATACAATAAAGAAAACTGGATTATAAATGTTAATAAATTCTGCAGAAATAAGGTAATACATTTTATATTCAAATTATAGAAATTTTCCATGGGAAGGAAAAGTAGTAAAACTGATTAAAAAATATAGTAAACAACAAATCAGAATAAATTCGAATTCCAGCATGAGTTGGAGACCAAGCTCGAAGATAACTGTGAATAATAATAATAATATTTTTCCTTATGAAGTACAGATATTTTCAGTAAGCATGCATTAATTATAAGTTTTGTACAATATAAGAACAATATTTTTTTTCCATAATACATTAATACTTTTGATAATATTTAGTTTTGAAATTTAATAACATGTACAAGAGGACTGAAACCGGCGGAATTTTCTACCAACATATAAATAAGCAATAAAACACTCAGAAGTGGACCTTTTATTATGTCCCTTTCTATTTGATTTAAGAAAAAGTTGCTGTGTACGTGCTTTGAGCTCTCATTCTGTTTTCTAAATATAAACCTACGGTAGAACCATGTTCAAATTTTGATGTGATGGGAATCTTAATACGGGCTTAGATACTTTTACGTACTGTTCTTAGACAAAGATTTTTTTAATCTAAAAATAGTATATAAAAGAAACTTAACTTTCTTTGTGAAAATTAATAAATATGGTTCTTTTTGAATAAAAAAAATTAAAATTTTAACCTATCTGTAATTACAAAAATGGGCAAGTGTGTTCGTTCAAACTGTATATTTACCTGCTGTAATAGTTAACATTTTCACTTAATTCTAGCATAAGCAAACATTTTAGAAAATGTGCAAAATATTTAATGCAGAAATTTTCAACACATCATCATCGTTCTCCAAATTTAACGCAAATTTAAAACAAGGCCCACATTACATAAATCCGTTCAGTTTTTTTTTTCGGATGTCTTTCTATCGAATTCAAATTTCCAGAATGGAAATAGTTGTTTTCCTGTGAAATTTTAATTTAGAAATTAGGAATCTTAAAATTTTTACTGAGGAAATGTCCCATGATATAAAATTTTTTTAAATGATATTTTTTTTTTATTTTCGATTTAAAATGAAGTAGCTTAGTTAAATTAAAATGAAAGAGGAAATATTTTATATACATACTAACAAATTTGTGTTCTTATCTTCAGTTAATAATTTTTAATACTAAAGAGAAAATACAATAATATTTGAACTAACCTGAAAAATAAATGTGAAATTCCTTTTCTATAAAAATATTCTTATAAGAATTATATCAAAGGTAAAAATATACTCAAAAGAAATAGATCTTGAATTAAACATTTTAATGTTTATCATTAGACGGAAATGTGCTTCTGAAAATAATAAATATATTTCAGAGGTTTACCTTCGCTAAGGATTTATTTGTTCACTGAATATATTTTGTTATATTCCTGTAGAGGAACTGCGGATGCTACAGACACTATTTTTGATGGAGAGCATTATTTTGTAATCCTTAATAACATGCAAGAATTTTTTTTGTTTGGAATAGATGAATATCTCTGAAATATCTTCAAGCAATGAGTGCCCATAGAGCATAATGCATTAAAACTCGTTTGGGTGCTCCTGTAAAAATAACAGTAAATACTACATACACCATATTTAATAAATATGGTGCAGTACATAGGAATAATACATCTAATCCTTTCATACCCTGCAACCAAAATTGACGACACCGAAATCGATGCCCATTTACGGCAGTTAATGCCCGGAGGACAGAAAAACCAAACCAAAATCATAAACACTTTTCAACTTTGATGGAAAGTGTTTAAAGCACTGTTATCAGATAAAAATCTAATCTGAATGGTATTCAAATATTCACGGAAGAAATTACAATTTTTACAAATGCAGCATCATCGTACGGGTATTAAACTGAGATTTCCAAACACTTCGCTGAAATCTACGTAGAAAGTAAATCTAAAGGTGATTTTATAAGTGCACAATTGTAAATATAGTAGTTTACTTCAATGATTTCTGAATAGTCAGCATAAAATTCAGTATTAATGAAATCTTGTAGTTGTTCAGAAGACTCAAAAATTGGATGGACTTCAGTTCCTGCTCTTGACAACTATTTAGTATAATTTGTTTTATGAACCCGAATTCCTTATTCAATTGATTGCGATCTATAAGCACTCGATTTATAATATCGACAGTTTGAGTAACTCCAAAACAAGAAATATAGCTCTAAGGCTACATTTCAAAAGTTATACGCTTGGTTTGCCAAATTGTGCATATATTATATATACTTGAGTAGTTTACAAGAATTCTCATTACTAAAATAACGGTGAGGTATTTCAGTGTAGTACCATTCAAGTTACGAAATTAATAAATCTGAATAAATAAGCTTATCTGATAAATTAAATTTTATGTCGAAAATTTTCCCGTCGTGTAGAATTTGTACACGATATGCGTTCAAGGAAATATTTAGAAAAGTTTAGTTAAAAAGACGTCCACTGGGTTCAGCTTTGCACGGAAAACCGGTGAATACAGATCAAGAAATGTCCCAAGTTACTGAATAAATTTTTAAAAATTATTGAATAAATATTGAAACTGCTTGTACGTTTTGAAATAATTATTTCCGTTGATAAATTTGCCACCTTTTCATGCAATGCGCCTGGTTCAAATCCAGGTCGCGTCCGCCGACGTAGCTGTTCGGAGTTTTCCGTGGTTTTCACTGAAACATAGCGTAAATACGGGTTAGGACCACACGTAAGGCACCCCTCCCACATTGTGTTGCCCACTTCACTTGACGTGGATTTATAAGCGGATTCTTCGAAACAGGCACACAAATCCGAAAATGCATTTTCCAGTTGCATCACATTATATCCCAAATTTTTTAGCGAGCTCAACAGAATGTTTCGTTACAATTTAAGCATGATAGATCTTAACCAATCTATGTGTAAAGTGAATAGCTTTAAGTAAAACGTAATTATCGTTTAAATAGATAAATCAAAACTAAAAAAATAAAATGAACCTACTAAATTGCTTGGTTTATTGGCTTGCTTTTGATACAATATGTATATAATGCGGTAAAACTGTTTTTTACTCACTGTTAATAAAAGTAGTTAACATTTCACCATAAATTAGTACTGAAATAGCTGCAACTTTTCTACGGAGAAACGTTGAACCATGATTTCGTGCTTAAACCGAACATTGGAACCAAATCATGGTGAATCACTTCTCCATAGACAGGATGCAGCTAATATAGCTCCAGTATATGATGGAACGATGAACTACTTCTGTTAACGGTGTGGTGAACTAATAAATATTGTTAATCCAGTTTCTGTCTGTAAAAAACATGATAATTTTTATGCATTCTACTATAATTAATAAATTATAAAAGAGATTAACAAATTAGCTAATTCAGTAATTGTTATTTAACACCTTAGGTCATTTAATGACTTCGTTGCGACATGCACATGATTTCCCTAAATAACGGATAAGGAGTATGATTCGTCATTCAAACTAGGAGAAAATTTAACATTCCGGCACATTCTTGTTCATGGCAAGAGGGATTTGTAACAGTGGTTGGAGGATATTTCTTCCAGTCAGGATTGCCACTTTGTGGCTAGATCTGTCCATGATATCCGTTCCAAAAGCAAGAATTTCTTCAAACCAATCTGTACCCAAGGAATTATGACAATTTTTGTTTTTCATCTGAAGAATACATTTTTTAACGGACATCTTCCAAGAGCCTAGTTCTCCAGACTAAAACTTTCTCTCCATTTAACTATTATTGTTTTCAACTGAAAATTTAAAACATAACGAAACCATCTCTCATTATTCGAAGATCCATTTAATTGCGTACGTCTTTTTGAGCTTTTATTAAAATTTACAATGCGTCCTTATTTTCAGAAATGGACACGACTTCTGAATTCAGAAATGCTTTTCAATCATTTAGAGATATAAATGGTTTATGTTTTAATCTTTTAGTAGTATGTCAAATCGTATACCTTTCCTGTATATGATGGAAAATGTTGCTGCAGTTTTGCGGAACAATTAAAAAAACTAAATGCTTTAAATGAGCCATTATGAATGATACGGTTCAGTGATAATGACAGCTAAATAGCGATTCATATAATTTTCATGATTACTGAAGCCGAATATTTAAAGGAGAAATTTACTTTTATATGTATTTGACAACTTTGTTGGATAAATTGCTCAGTGAGATTTCTAATTCTCATGATATATTTTGAGGAAGCATTTCATATTATTAGGCAAGCTGGAGTGTATACACTCCAACTTGCCTAATAACTTAAAAGATTGACGGAATCACTTTCTAAAAAAATGTATCATTTCATATTAAATGAAAATTTCAGTGGGCCCCCACCATGGATGAGTGGATAAGGCACTGAACATGGTAGACGGCTGAAGTGTGAAATTCCTACGTTCAGGCCTGCCGCGCGGCTGTCGATTTAACGGTCTGGAGTATTTTTCGGTTTTCTCCAAATGTAACGTGAATACGCGCTAGAGTCCCCCTAAAAGGTCCTCCGACCAAGGCACCCTCGAGTAGTCAGGTGCCTTTTGTGTAGACTTGCGATAACACAGACATGTGAAAATTGCAGTATTTTCTACATATTAAAAGATGTTTGCTTTGATCTTTGTTATGTCTAATTCTTTGTCGTAATTTATCGTGCTCATACGTGATTGAAACGCACTGAGGATTTTGAAATGAAATTTAACTACCCTGTTTTTGTGAAATATGCTCGCAATTTTTTAAAAATATTTTGTAAATCTTTACAATAAATTATTGCAACTTAATTTCTAAGAAATAGGCCTTCATTTATGCAAAATGATTTACAAATGACTTTAAATACATTATATATAGACATATCAGCAGTGCATTTTAGATACAACATTTACTTTGAGCTTAAATATAAATTTCGGTTTTTATTTTTATTTTTATTTTATTTTTATTTTTTTCCGAACTAATTATTTTTAGAACTTTTTTTAAGAACTAGTATTTTTAAGAGTCAGACAGGCTTGTACAGTTGAAATATTTTATTTTGATGAAATTTACAGAATGTATTATTTATGTAAATTTAATGCACCCTTTTTATCGAGAAAAAAGAAAATTTCTAAATTTTGGGGTTGAAATTTAAAAATCGTATGTTATTTTGAGAAATTACCTACCAATTTACATGAGCCAATATTTCTTGTGCCAAGAGTGAAACATAGCATTGGAAATTATTTTATATTCTACTACTTCTATACAAACTGTTAAGACATGGTTGACTTTTATCACAAATTCCAAGGGCCATGAAAAAATTTATAGAAAAAAAGCCATTGTCTGAAACTATGAAAGTCAAAATCTTCTTGTGCAAAAAAAGTGAACCACAAACTTGTATATTTCAGTGAATACATACTAATGAGAAATACTGAAAAACTTTAAGATATGTGGGGTTTACTTTTGGCGTGCAGAAACATTTGACCTCGAAATTTCAGAAAACACAATATTGCATGATTTCAGAGACCATCCATGGCTTGCGCTAAAATGACCGTGTATGAAGTTAGCTGCAAAAGGAGCCTTAAGTGGAGCAGAAACAAAATCAATTCACAGATCAAACTAATTTAAATTTCACATTAAACGGCTCAATACATATGTGCGCTGAGACATATGTTTTCATACAGCACAAATTTGTCTAGAATATGTCTCTATGGACAATTAGACAAGGGTTGGGCATACGGGCACGTCCATAACTTATCCATAATTTTTTTTCATAATAAGTTCACAAGCTTCGTGGCACGCGATTACCGAATCGATCAATCGCCATATTACTGGTAGTTAAAGCGAGTTATGGCAACGGCTGAATTTTTCCTGGAGCCATTTGAGCAGTGTGACCAGTTGTTCTTTTACAGCGATGCATTCTGATCACATTCTCCAATCTTCAGAATATTTCAGTACTCGTAATAATAAGTTTGAGATAATTTTACAAATAATTGATGATTTTATTGGAAATTGTGTGCAAAAAAAGTAAAGGATTCTCGTGTAACTATGCCACCTTTAAGTATTTTACTGAAATCAAATTTATTATTTGTGACTAAAAGCAGTCAAAATGTCATAATTTTGTGTCCCCACAGCGATCACACTGCGCTTTAAAGGGTTAAGTGAAAGACCGCATACATAATTCACGTAAAAATAAAAATTGAGGATTAATTTGCATAAACCTAACAGGAGGATGAACTCTAACATTTTATTCACGCAATAGGCAGGTAATTTTAATTAAGTAATGTTAGAAGGTCATTCTTTAGGACGCAGAATCTTGTGCAAAGTTATTTTGAGAAATTATTATGGAACGGGGAGAAATAGCTTAAACATATAAGCTTTATGGTGAGTGAGTTTTATCTTAAAATATCTTACATGCTATTTTATGTTTATAAAGATTAATTCCCCATGCACACCCAGAATACAACTTATCGTAAGCAACATTCCAAACACGTTAACACACACACAATTAGTAACAATTAAGCTTATAACATATTAAATTCCATTTATCTTTGTTGAAGTGCACTCTAACAAATTCTGCTCAGCATAAATTGAGAGATGAAGCATCAAATCAGAGATGAGTGATCATAAAATTACTTTTGTGATTGTATCAGTTATGCCTATTATTTTCAAAGCAGAATGGCTCTTGTTTGTATCTTTGACTGATTAAAACAATATTAAAAGTAAAATAACCAATTTTGTTTTTTTACAAATCATTGTGATAGAACAAATAAACGATTCGACGGTATATAACAGTTTTTTTCATTTCAATGTCAGAGTTTTAGTCCAGCGATTAAGCTTTATTGTACATAGAATAAATTCATTTCTGTACTCTAAGTGATATATTCATATATTTCAAACAATATATTAATATTGGTTTAGATAATGAAACTACAAAAAAAAAGTAGAATACTCACTTGAAAAAAACTTTTTTAGCAGGCTTTCATCTTTATTCTAACCATACAACGTGAAATTTTTAAAAAGTGGATCCAATTTGAAACAAATTATATGCCAAATTTTGAATTTAAAGGTAAATACGTAAAAAATACCTTCTTTTTAAAATTGAATTCAGTTTCGATTTTGTTTAATGCCGAATAACATTGAAAAGTATAATTTAGTAAAACATGCTGTTTTCCCAAGTTTATGTCTTTCTCATTAGAACTTAACAGAACATTTGTACTAAATCTTTTCATAAAAACACAGACTGTATCTGAAATATTTAAGTGGAATGAGCCTTAGACCTTAATTAAGAGAAAGTTATGATGCATATTCCTACATAATTGACCATGTCACTATTTTAGGTTTACTAATTCTAAATACCTAGTGATGTAGATATAATTTTTGAATCATTATTTTAATGTTAGAACACAGGCCATAGTTAACAATCAGCAATTAACACAGGAGGAGTAAAATAATTTCACCTTTTTGGGATTCTGCTCGATCTACTCACTTTACGTTTAAAGCGTAGAGTGCAGATTGTACAAAAGGCAAACTTGGAAAAAATTTCCCAAGTACCTTTAACCTTTCGTAAAAATTTGCCCCAGTTTACTATTTAACTTGGACTTAAAATATCCTCAGCCATTTTACTCATCTATCGTAGCATTTTGATAGAGCTATGTAACAGTTTCTTTGTAAAATTTATCTCATTAGCAAAACTCAAACGAATTCAAACGCAACAGCCTTTTTAACAAGATTTGATGTCTTGAAAGAACATTTTCCTGTTTTATCAAATAACATGTTCTTAAACAAATATTTTAAATGTGATATGCTTTCTATTACACGCTTACAAGAAAAGGAAAAAAAAAAAAAAAACCCAAAAAGCATTGAATTATGTTTGCTGAAAGCAGCTTCAAAAATGTTCTGAGCTGACGAATTTAATATAAACTTAATAGAATTCTCCACAAGAGACAATAAGTTTGTTTCTGGAAAAATCTTTTTCTCCCCAAACGATACCAGTATATTCACTAAATCAACAGATACACCAGATAACTGCAGAATCACGGTAACATGATGCATTTTTCCACAGAGAAAATTTATCTGTGGCGTATGTAGTTTTATATCGATTTAATAAAATATTCACTGAATTTTAGAATTCTAGATGTGCTCAGAAGTTTTAACTGGTCTATTTTATTTTTCATTACTCAATTAACTGTTCTGAGACTGGTAAACAAATTGAATTATTTATGAGTTTTAATTTAGAGTTATTTGTTAGTTCTGCTTGGGGAAAAAGGTATAATTTAAAGCTCAAAAATCATCATGTGCATCTTTGTATGCTTCCAGTTCATGCGAGAATGGATGATTAGGTCATCTAATACAACAGAACAAGTTCAAAGAAGAGATTTAAGAGAGTTTGATTAAAAATCTTCAGATGGGAGAGATGGGGATTCAGAAAGATACAGAAACGATAATGTAAAAAAAAAAAGACTTTTCAGCTATGTACATTTATGAAATATTAGGCTGTTCGGAAAGTAATTTCGTTTTTTTCCCAACTGAAGACTTTTGTATTTTTTTGACAGCCAACTTCCTAGTTCAGCCCCATAAACATTATATATTTTGACAGCTTATACAGCAAGCTTGCTTGCGAGCAGTATTTTTTGGTTGGTACATTTTCAAATGTGGAAACTGAAAGCGGAATTTTCGATATGTTTTGCTTTATCGAAAAGGTAAAAATGCTGTTTGGGAAAGAAAAAAAAAATTATCCGATGCACACGAAAAAGATGTATTCAGAGAACGCCAGTCTCAGAACCAGTTTTCAAAATTTTGATCCGACAATTATGATGGAGAAAACGCTCCACGTTCTGGAAAGCCAATTGAAGCTGATGAAGACACAATAAATGCATTAATTGATGTAAACCTGCAAATAGCAACTCGTGAGATAGTTGAAAGATTAAATTTATGGAATTCGACCATTCATGATCCTTTAAAACGTTCCACATATGGGCTCTTTATGTTCTAAAAAAAAAAGAGGCTTTCCGAACAGCCCAATAGAAAACTAAAAGAACTGCCTCACAGTGTTGAAGAAAATGAACGACACCTTTTCTCACTTCATTTTTCAGACTTTGGGGAAATATACTTTTGTTATTCTGATTATTTATGGATGAAGTCTACCGTGTAACATTTTTTCGTTTTTAGTTCTTTTAATTATTAATAAGGTTTAGTGATTTATTCAGATGATTTAGTGCTTAGAGTTTCATGCGCAGTTCTCTACATAATATCGATTACCAAACTAGTTTCTTTATTCTAATGTAAAAAATTAAAATTGTGTATTTTCCTCCTCCTTTTGAACAATCAAGGAATCAAAGACTTCTCTGCACTTGACCTGGTAATGTGCACATTAACGACTTCCACATCGTTAAACTTCGAAAGTTTTCCGTTCCATACTCCTTCCTCCTATTAATAAAAAAATACAGCCTGATGAAGCAAAGAAAGATTTAGAAAAGCAAGATAAGGAAATGTTAGCAGTTTCTGATCCAAATGTCGATGCTGGTGTCACTGTGAGAATTAAAGTATCCGAACTAGACAGAGTAAAATCTGATGCCCGCTTCATTTAAACTGCATCTTTTAGTAAAACAGGGAAAGGCTTTTATAAATTTGGTTTGAAAACGGACATTTTGAAATAATTATTTGCAATAGGGGAGATCGGGGCACATTTTTCAACTTTTTAAATTTAATTTTTGTATTTTGTGTTTTTAGCTGGTTTTAGAGTAAGCAGGATACCATAGTAATTCCTATACCTTTTTCTACAAACTAGTATGTTATTTTTAAATAATTGGATTAATAAATATGATTTTTGGCATCAAATGGTTAAGTATGTTCATCTTAATTTGGAAAATGTGCTCCGAATGTGAGACAAGTTTTCCAGCCTACCAAATATGTACAGAACATATTTTCCAACTATACTTTGAATGGTGAAACACGAATAATAAATATATCTTGTTGCTTAATGTGCATTTTTTATTGTAAAATAAGAAAGCAAAATAATAGTAGGTAATTAATAGCAGAGTAATAAAACGGTAACTGGAGTGGATATGGAAAATAAATGCCACTTGACAATTTTGCAATGACATTTTTTTCTAAACAAAAGATGTCATTGTCTGAATAACAGAGATAGCAAACAAAAGATGTAACATCGCCTTTATTAAAGTCTTCTTGCACCCATGTCTTACATTTCGTACACCTCACCCTCTTTCAATTTGTGTTAGACAACATGCCATGCCATTTTTAATTTTGAGGATTTAATGTTTCAGTACCTTTCACATGTGAAGACGAAGGTCCAAACAGCTTTTTATCACTCTCTCCTTTTATCTGAATTCCTGCGCAGTTTTTCTTTCTTTCTTTCTTTCTTTTTAGATAAATCGTTTTCCATCATCAGCTGCCTTTTAACGGAAATATCAGTCATAGTTATTCGGCCTACTTTATTGCACAATAAAAACATTTTTGATAAAACAACACTAACTGCTTGAGTCCGAAGCAGGTTTTCCAACGCGACACATGTTGGAATACGTGTCCCGTATGCTGTTGGAAATCCTGCCCTGCCGCCAGTTTTGAAACTTTGATACTACCCTGACGAATAGCAGTGTAAATTGTTTACAAAAAAAGCATGTAGTTACACGTAGTAAAACTCTTTTTATTACAAGCAATACTTAAACATTAGGTTTAATACCAGTACGTTTATTTAACTTTGAATGAAGATCTGAAAGCTTATCCACTATGAAAAAATTTAGAAAATAGCGTCTTCCAACAATATGACAGAAGTTACTGAATTGAAATTTTCGTACATGATCTAGGTTGTGTCGCTGTTTCAGCTACTTCACTTCTGGGATTCATCTATTGGCTTATTTCAAAACTAAACAAGTTAGAAAACGGTCCCCTATGGAAAATGTACCGCCATCTCCCCTATCTGAATTGAGAGTTTGCAAAGAGAGAATTTTAACAAAAGATGCGTTTCTGATGTGGAAATAACTTTACACCAAACAGAAATAAAACAAATCTTCGGTACTGGACAGAAATTCGGAAAATACGACTGCAAATCTAAATATAAGGCAAATAGGTGTACTTGTCGTAAAAACTAATTTCTGTGTAGTTTAAAGTGTCACCAGTCATTAGATTACACAAAACTAGACTACCGTATTGAAGTACTGTAAAAAAGATGAACAAAAATAGCACATTTTTTTGTAAATAGCTCTTTTAATTCCTGTTGTAATTTTATTATTTTACTGTGGGTATCATCTTGGGTTGAGAGGAAAACGTATATATAAGAGACATTAAAATAATGTTGCACATACAGGGAAACAAAAATTTAAGTACCGTTCATCTTCACCCTTGAATGGGATCAAGTTGAACGCTTACAGTTATTATCATACAAAGCCACTTATATGGTTAGTATTAACACCATCTATTCATAATAGTGTGAAAAATAATGTAGAAAAAAATCTACTTTACTTTAAAAATCTGAAAAATCCACATATTTTATTTTCTGCGAGAAAACTCAGTTTTTTGGTGTATGAACATTGTTTACATTATAAGTTTAAGTAAAATAATTTGCAAATATCTAATAAATAAAGTTAAAAATTGTCGTATTCTGTTCAATGTCTCAAGAGCAAAAGAAAAAAAAAAAAACCCTTTTTTTCTCCTTTGAATTCTAAAAAAAAAAACATTACATTTACATTACAAAACATTACAAAAAAAAACATTAACATTTTCTACATTATTTTTCACACTTTTATGAATATTTTCTATCTGATCAGGGTACTTACGGATTTTATTGCACTTTTAGAGCGTAACTTTTTCACTTTTTAGGAGTGCTGCCGATAAAAGCTTTGTTTTGGAATGATACGAGCTGTAATGATTATACAGAGTCAATTATTAGCATAACTATATGTAAAACGATTAATAGATATCTTAAAATAATCACTGGATCAATGCCTTACCATAATGCATGACATTTACCGAAGTAAAACAGTACTTTTTTTTAAAGCCTGCAAGTCAACTGGAACCCCAAAACATCCTTTTGGTTGGGAATCCGAAATTTTCAACAATTAACCTACTTACCTTCCGCATTTTTAATATAACATAACAATTCTTCGTTTAATATATTCGTTTCGAAATCCGTTTAATGTCTTCAAACCTTGCCCTTAAGTAACAGAGACTAGATCAATGAAAGTTTGGCATTTGTAGGTAATGAATAACTCCAGTTCCTTCAAATAATCGTACTGCGGTGTACCATTCGTGCCCTTTTATTCATAAAGGAAAAATTATCTTCAACATGACAATATGGTGGAAATCTTACAATGGAAATTTAAGAATAATTGAAATTTGAGACTAACGTACCTTTTAAGCCTTCTACGTCAAAACGAAACTATTTTCAGAACCTAAAATTTGCATTTTTGTATCCATATAGCATATCTTTCTTTTTGAAAAGTATTACATGAAAGGATTTAAGAGCATCTCATATCTGATATTTGCTTGCCATGTATTCTTCTTACATCAGAAGAAAATTGTTTTCAGAATTTAATATTTACTTTTAATATCTGAACTGCGCCGTTTTCTTTTATTTAAGAAGCATGTATAGTAACAAGTCTCATTTTTTAAAGATTTTTCGAAAATTTGCCTCCAAATTTGGCTTAACATTAAAAAACTACGCAATTTCCCCAAAATATCTTATAAATGTAATTTGTATGTTTATTTTTTTGTTTTTTCTTAAAGGTAAACTATCGTGCCCTCGTGATGAACAGAGTACTGAGCTTGTAGAGAATGATGATGGGGGGAAAATTACCAATAGTTCCCTTTCATTTATAATTATTTGTTTACTTTGTATGTACTTAAATTTTCTGAAGTGTTTACATTTAAAATTGTGCCGTTTAATTATTTTGTCTTGTGAAAAAATATTTGTAATTAAATTAGTTCTTTCGGGGATCGTCCACCTAGCCTAGTTTAAATTTATGGGAATGGCCGTTTTACGTATCCTTGCCGAAATATTTATTTTTATTTTATGACAAAATTAAAGAAAAAAAAAAGAAGTATAAATAATTTTTAACAGTTTCTTTTTTATTTCTATCATTTTTTTTTCCTTACAAATTTTTTAGCTGCTGTTTCCCACTAAATTTTCACATATCTAGCACCCCGTATTTACCGAGCTTTTATTATAATATGAGGGTAATTCCCAGTGCAAATCATGATTAAACAAATTCGTTTCACAAAAAGAAAAACATAAAAAGATTATGTTCTGCCCTACCTCTGGGAAAATACGGAATACCTGAGGTCTACACAATTTCTAATTTTAGACTTTGTACTTTATTCTGACTTTTAACAAAAGTTTAATTTTCTTAATATTATGCATTTTTCCGATATTTTTCATGGGTTATATTCATTAGTCTAAATTTAAGCAAAAATCGTATATCATAAAATATTTGTACGCTTAAATCTTATATTGTACAAGTATTTGATGCAGCATTACTTGAGTATTTATACAAATGCTGAAACTGAAAATGATGAGTATAAAATCTCGCCATACAAGTTCTACTCGATCCTAATGTAAAATACATTTTCAGTAACTAGCCCAGAGTAAACATGTGCAAGGCTCGGGGAAAGTAAAGCCAGGAAAATAGTGAAAATTGTAATGTATCAAATTCGTCTTTTGGCCATGTTCATGTAGTTTCCCAAACATATGACTTTAGTAAAATGGAAGCCAACAGAAAATGTAGGCAAATAAAGCGAGTAACATTGCAAATCGGATGGAACTAATAATATGCGACCCAGTTTTCATTTGATAATTCATTATTTCATACGAACTTTTGAATAAAGCTATGAATATATACAATAAATAATTTGTACATGCTATATAAATATAAGATACACGTTTAATATATTTTATATCACCGTGAGAGAAATAATGAAAAGAAGGTAAACTAAACTGTCAAACGGATTCGAACAACAGAACAATAAATAACTGGATAAAGAAAAGTAAAATAAACGAAATAGTTTATTTTCTTTTTGAAAATACATTTAGTTACATTATTTCATTTCTATATTTAAACATCAATAAATGTTTTACATCACATTACGTTTTATTTTAAACAATATATACATAATAAATAATATTACACTATTTACAAGAGAAGTAAAAACTTAAGATGAACAATTTTCTTCTGTATTTAAAACCCGTACAATTTGCAATAATAACCATTTAATCTTCAGTTTTTAACGTCCAAGAAAAAGGAAGTTTAATTGGCTTAGACAAATAATTTTTAAAAATTTATTATGAAATGAAACTCATGTCATTTTGTTCTCATAAACAGTAATATCTGTAAGTCGCTTTTTGAGGTTCATGCATGGAATTGGACCTTATTTTCAAATAAAAGAAAAATAGCATTTTGAATACGTAAATGTTCACCGTTCAGGTTTTCAAAAACCTAATCTACTAAAAATACTTTTAAAAACAAAGAAATGCCATTAAAAATCTTACAAATAGAAATGTAGGGGTGCTGATTCGTTATTTTCAGCAAGTTTTAAATGACGTGTAAATAATAGTACATTAAAAAAAAAAGAAATAATACTTTTTTATTAGTACAGTGCAAAAATAATTATTTTAAAAGTAATTAATAAAAATCTAACCTTATAACTTTCTTGTATTTGATAGCTCAAGGTCATTCTTTGACCTTTGATATTTCGCTTTAATAAAAGAAACATGGTACTTTTCATAGTATAGCAATCACAAAAATATTTTTACTGCTTAAATTTCCGATTAGAGGAGAACAACTTAAGTACAAGAACTTCATTTTGAGGTGAAAAAAAGTATAAGGGGTGTGGGAGGGTTAAAAAAAAAGTTGCGAGGAATAAGCATTTTGAATGACCTTAAACCTCTTATATAATAGAAAATAACAGTATACTATTGTGTTTTCATCGAAAATATGTGAATATAAATTATTGCGTTATAAATTATATATCAGGAAAGCTTGCTCCAAAAAAAAAATGGTCAGTGTCAAACATGCAATTACTATTTTAAATTGCAGCTTTATAATACGTTAATTCAGTTGGAAAACAGTCCAGATAAAAAACCTGAAGAAAGATCTCAGCTTTTATCTGGACTGCTGTTCAGATCAGTCACACCAGTCAGATAAAAAAATTACAATAAACTTGCATATTACTTGATATATCTGGATATTACTTGATAATATGCAAAACTGCGTGTGCTAATTCATTATAAATTATTAAATGTTAAATAATTATGTACTTATATTCTCTTACCTTTTAGCATCTACAGATTTATAATCATCAATTTAAACATTCTGTAGAGGCTTTCAATGAAAACCACCTCCTCAAAAAAAAATATTACACCTGCTTTACTTATAAAGATGGACATTATACAAATAATCGGAATCGGCAGTATAAGAAAAAAATCAGCAGAATTGGAAAATAAATAATATGTGAATATGTAGGGAGAGGAGGGTACATTGGGCCATTCAAGTTATTTTTTTGTTCAGCAAATAGTTTTCAAATGAGAAAATTATTTGAAGTATGTATCAAACAGCTTTGTGGAAAAAGTTAAACACCTCACCTTGATTGCGGCGGGAAGAGAAAGCTATTTTGTTTTCTGATCATCTGCAGGAAATTTGAAAGAAAAGCAAGACTTTATATTATTACACTTGAAATTTGTCGAGTAAATATGAATTATGTGGTATGCTTGTATACTCTCAATGACCTTCCTTTCTATTACGTTGTATTTCAATGAATATTTTAAAGATTTGGAATTTTGAGATGAAAAATAATACACTTGTTCATAAGGGGCACACTGGGAAACCTGAAATGGGGTACAAAGGGTCAGTAACCCATGGTGCACCCATTTACATATTTATAGACTTCTTCTTCTTAATGTTCGAAGTATCTAAATTTATATAAATAAGTTTTTCACATCAGCCACAGAATCTTCAGTTTTTCAAGAAAATTATGTAAAACAAACCTAACGCTGATGCAAAAGGAATAAAACTTAGAGGCAACCTAAAAATTCAGAAATTCTTACAGATATACTTGTGAAGTTCACAATCCAAAATGATAATATTGGAAAGAAGAAGAGTGAAAGACCTATTGATATAAAGCAGGAAAGAAAAAAAAATGCAACCAATTACAAGAATAGCTCAAATGAAGAAGAGGAGGCATGAAAAGAATATACTAGTGAATCTGACTTAGAGGATTTGGAAATTGAGGATGTAGAAGATGTTCAATGTTGAGGTTTGAGATTTCGTGTTATTCAAGGTCTGCGGTAAGAAAAAATGCAGTTTTAAGCACTCTGTTACTGTAGTCAGAAATTAAAATGACTTGTAAGTGCTAAGGAATTCAGCCAGGCTATGCATTTATCTTTGATAAAGCAGACATTTGCATTTGTACAGCAGACAGTAAAGATATTGTGAGTTGCCAAAACCAAATGTATTGCATGGAATTGAGAGAACAGTGACAAATTTGCCAGCATAACAAAAATAACTATAAAACTGAAATTTTCTAAACTTAATAGAACTCAAAGTGATATTATCTAAAGCCCTTTTCTTCAATTTTATTAACAAACTTAGTGTGTGTATATTTTAGAAGCATAAAATTAACATTTACCTTATGAACTTTAAACTACTTTAATATCTAACTTAATACTAAATATTGTCAGACAATAAAGAAGTTTAAATTACTCAGTATCTAGTGGAAGAATAGTTTTTACTGTGTTTCTCGTAAGCTGACACACTGCATCCCATTTGTTGATACAGTGTACCCCCTTATGGGGTACAGTGGGTCAATAATAAGTACCACTATAAGTAGTAAAAAATGTTTTTTTTTTTGTACAAAATTTTTTCTTAGACTTGTACTAAAATTAATTAGGATTGGCAACAGATCATCAAACATAATTCATTAATTCAATATTCTGTTTTTAAAGTTTTCTTAGAATTAAAATTACCTACTGTACCTCCGTCTCCCCTACATTCATCTAAAACACAGAATTTTATTTTAACACATTTTATTATATAAAAATGTATCATATAAATAATTTAAAATTGAAGTGCTAGGAAGTTTTCAGCAGAATTTAAAAAATAATTAACAATTACGTGTTTTATGGTGAAAAGGATACATAGTTTTATCACATTTTATATTATTTGTCTTGCTTCAAACATTAATTTTTCAAAGAAACCTTCCTTTTACATCTTCAAAAATATTACACAACAGTATTTCCAAAACATAAATTTCAATTATAATAGTATGAGCATTTTTTCGATTCCATTTATTTTAATTGGAAAACTTTTTGATTATTTTAAATTTATTACTTTTATTTATCGTTTTTCAGCATGATATTTCTAACTATTTTTCCCTTGGTACCTTAATTAAAGTTACTAGTCAAATAATAATCTCAACGATAAGTAACTCTAATCATGTGATGAAATTATTTTTATCAATTACTAAAATATACACTTATGTTAAAAACCTTTACTAAAATATAAAATGTGCTTTCGCTTATATTATTTGTATTTGTTTTCCGCTATTTTCACGGGCAGAATTATAAATATGAAATTTAAAGTTAAAATACGACAATGAATTTAAAATTCCTTCATTTACTAATTAATATTAAAATTGAGTTTATTAAGGTCAGCTATATCCATCTTTCGAATCTTGTTAATTTATCAAGTGTTTCAAACATTTGCTTGCATAAAAATGCTTAAGACAAATTTCACATATTAGTACTTTTGGCGATCAGTGTATTTCCTGATGTAATTGACATATTGACGTATCTATTCCATCCTACACAAGCAAAATCACGAATAAAACATACTTCATATAGATGACATAAACGTTGTTAATAAGGAGTCACAAGGCAATTGAAGAGTATACATCAGCTTTATGGTTTAAAATGACTTTCCTGAATTAATCTAAAATTACTTTTATAATGTTTCTTCTGTTTCATGTATTAAATTTTCAAAAAGCAAAATAAACAAGATCGAAACATGATTTCATCTCCAGAACAAATTCAAATAACTTCTTTTGAAGCTACATTTGTACAAATATCAACATCAATTACAGTAGAAATAACTTTCTCTTGGAAGATTGCCTGCTTCAGAAACTCATATTTCTACAGTGTAATACATTGATGAATTACTTTTCATAGCTATCATTTCGATATATGCAAATTCTGAAAAATGATGATGCATTATATTCAAAGGAGCTAAAAGTTACATGGTATTTCAAGCATCGTTACAGTTGAAAAATGAAGTTGCTTACTAAAGATGTATATAAAAACATTTTTTAATTTTTCATAAAACTAATTTAAATTTTTTAAAATTTTATTTACATGGCAAATCAGTTTAACCTAGTATTTTAACATCATAGCTTTTAGTCTGAAAATATCGTCTACTAATTAAACCTTAAACATACCTGTAAATATCGAAAACTAAAAAAAAACTGCTTTAAAATTATGACTCAGTTAATTAGTGCATATTTATTTTAAAACTGAATGGAAAACTTGAAACTTTATAGTACTAATTAAGAGCTGACTTATTGCTACTTTTTCGAAAAAGTGGTTAACTATTGATTAATTATGAACACTAATGAATGGATTATGTAAGTTTCAAGTATTACATTGAAGGATAATTAGCTTAAACTATGTAACTCTTCGACTATACGACTCTAGGTCTATACAGTCAATATTGTGTTTCGCTGATTTCATAAACCATGTATTTGATTTCACAGCCAGGTAAAATACCGTAGAAATATAAAAAGCACAGAATTAAATTCATAAAAGTAATTCACAAAAGTGAAGCTACACCATGATAATGGAAATTATTGGTGAGTTTCTTTTTTTAATAATCAGAAAGTTCTTTGCGCTATTCGATTTTAGAATATGAAAAGCAATAAATTATGCAAAAATATAAAAACTACAAATAAATGTATCAAATATTTTAGCTTTAAATTCATAGATTATAAATTATTCGTGAAACTTACATTCAACATTAAAAAAAAAAAAAAATTACAAAATTTGAAATATAAGGAAGGCTACATTAATTTAATGAAAATAGTTTTAAATTTACAAATTATTAATTATTTATATTACTCTCACAATAACAATATTCTTTGCTCAGTTGTATTTTATATGTAACGATACTTAAGTTAAATTCATCAAAAACTAGCTTTAAATTTATGTAATAGAAATGATTTTTGAAACTTCCTTTTCACAAAAACAAAGCTCTTTACACATTTTGAATTTAAAGGCTAAAGTTTAAATTCTTCCAACAACTCTATTTCTAAATTATACTATCGATTAAAAACTCACAGGCACCTGCATTTACGGTCAAAGTGACCTACATATGAGTGAATTTTACACCCCTATATTTTATATCATAGATATTAAATTTTATCTTTAAATATCATTTTATGCAAGTCAGCTTGCATTCTTCATGGGCTATAAAAATATTGGTGCATTCCAAATTTTATTAAATACCTACCTAGCAGCAAAAGAAGTTTTGGTATTTATCAGAACTTTAATGTCTTTTCACTATTCCATTGATTTACATTAGAAACTTTACTAAAGTCTTTATGAAAAATATGACCAAGTATTCATCATTCTGTTTTTGAATCTTTATAAAGCATATTTAATCCCTGCTGTGTCACTCACGTGATATTTTCGGGGAGAGCTCGAAAGTTACGCTCCAGAAAAATTAGAAAATTTCAATTCTTATGTACGGAATTTTTTTTATATCAAAATACCCAATACCTTAAAATGAATGCATATATTGCACATGCACTTACTTTTGTACAATACTTTTTATTTAGAAAATATGTACTTTTATAACTGTTTTCTTGAAAATAATACTATCTTTAAGAGGTTAACTGTTATTTTATGGCAAATTTTATCTGAAAAAAGTCATTTAAAAATATCGGATCAGTAAAAAACATTGCAGTCATTCGTTACAAAAGCAAGCTTACGAAATTGTGTACAGTGTTTTAAGTTACAGGTGATTTAATCTAAGGAAAATTTATCAATTTTAAATGCGACTATGAGCTGTGTAATATTTATGCTTAAAATACGTTTTTCTTTTCTTCTTAATGTATGAAAATTTTAGAATAAATTTTATACATTTTTTTCAATGTACTTTTGAAAAATAGAACGTGCTTCAGAGCGTCGATTCAACTTAAAAATTTCGTTAAATAAAATTTAGTCTAATTAAACTAATTTATAGGACATCGACATATATTTTAAATGAGCTTTTGTCTTCTTTCATTAGAAAGCATTAGGTATGAACCTTGTTTGTATTGCATACGTAACATTAAAATAAATAACAAAAAATTCAATTAATTATAAAACAGCATAAAATTAATTTAGAAACATTACCATTTTTACAGAAAGGATATTTTAAAACAGATTTTTAAAATAATTTATGAACTAATTGAATCAAGTCGTCATTTCTTTTAGCTTATTTATCGTAAAAATGAAAATTGTTAAAACTGAATTTATGAAAAAAATGTCAATTTGCATGAGTTGCAATGAGCGAGGAAATTAATACTTTGCATTTTACAGTTCTGAAAATAGCCATTTTAAAAATTTTTAAAGCAAAAAAAAAAGCTACATTTTTGAAATATTTCCTTTGGAAAGAGCCCAAAATGTTGCGTTTCTTATATTTTACATTCGCAATTTAACGCTAAAAACTTGTTTTCAAGAAAATTTCATTTGATTTTTATATTTAAAAGTAAAAACTATGCTCTTAATAAACATTGATGTTTAGATATTAATATGAGAATTTGTTTCAAATTTATAAAGAAATATAACAGCATTTTTTTATGAATATTATTATCTCACACATTCTTAACTATCGCTCATTAAATGCTTTCACATGGACATATGAAAGTATTGTCACAGTCACTTCACTCTTGAAATCTAAATGCTATAAATTGTCTTATATCTCTAACTTTACACAGTTCTTTTTATAAAGACTTTTATAAAATTCTTTATGATAATCCTTCTCTATTAAATATAAAAAATACCCGATTAACACAATATATATTTTTATCTCTCGCTTTAACAGATGAAAAATTTATCTATAGCCATCTTTTCATAACTATTCTACGCAGAGTTCCATTTTTCATTTTTCGTACAACATTACATTCAATAAAAGCACTATGAAAGTCTCACAGTTTACAAAAATCTACAGCAATGACATTGCATTATAAAATACTATTGCTAAATGCAACCATTATATATTTACTGCTAAATTTTCTCAGTTTTACTAGATACTGCTTTGCAATACATAGAAGAATACAAGAATAAAGCAAAATAAAGTGATTTTAGGTGAAAATTTCAGTATTTTAATTGATAGCAATGTACATTAAATTTTAAATGAAATTTGCTTCTCTTCCAAAGTATACCAAATTTTACAAACAAAATTTGTTTTTAGAATTTTTAAATATTTGAAAAATGTTACAAAAATTATTTATTCTTTTTACAAAAAATTTAAATATATGTATGATTATTAATTAAAAAATTTAACATTTAGATTATTTAATGAAAGATTATACAAAAAAAGTTATGAAGTTTGATTTTTTTTATAACTTTGAGAAAGATAATACTTTTCTAGAGATATAACTTAAAGCAGCAAAATTGTTGTATCAAAAAACAAAAATGTAGTTTTTATTTGATAAAAAAAGATAAAAAATCTGAAAATTCCTGGATCTTTGAAGTACCTTTTAACAATAAAGTCTCATTGTAAATATTTTTTTTCAATGATTATCATAGAAAATATTTTTGTTATTTTTAATCCCATAACTTTACTAAAATGAATGATCACTGAAAATTGTTAATAAATAATCATGTTTTTCATTTAACACTTTTCATTTGGTGAATTGTTTAAGATAATTACTTTTTTAATTGTATAAACGACACTGCTCTACTCTCTCATTAAAGGTAAATTTTAATTTGCAGAAATTGTCCTACAAATAACATGAACACGAAAAACGTAAATTCTCAGTCAAAATCACATAAAATAAATAAAAAAGCAAATATATAACGAAATTTTTCAGAGGGACACTAAAATTAAATAATTCAGGAACGGTGATAATTATAATTTAAAAATTCAAACAAGACTGGTTTCACAGAAATGAGAAAACAAAAAAATCTCCGTTTCATAGTCATTTGATAAAAGAAATTTTGTTAAGTTTACATGTGAATATATCTCATGAGAGATCATGAACAAATAAATAAATGAAATAATAAATAAACTCTCATGGTATTTCAAAAAAGGATCAATACAAAGAATGTTTTGTTTAAATAGTTCAGAGCGCATATAGAACTATATTATCGTTGTTTGGAAGATATGACTTACAAGTTCATTGTTCTCTACAGTCTTGGAAGAATTTCATTCGCTAACAGAGAGCATCATTTGTGTTCCGTTTATGAGGACATGAAATAAGATTCTTTCTCCCGAATACTTACAAAGATTGTTCTTAGAAAAGTTTTAGTAATACTGAACATCCATTTCCCTTATCAACATTACTCTTCTAAGTACATAGTCACCACTAGTGAAATGCTTCAAATGAGTTACCAAATTGCACCAGGATTGTAAATGTTAGCGTTGTTATCATGTCGACAAACAGTTTATTATTGTGACATGTTTTAGAGTACGCGTTTTTTTCCTGTTATCGTTGTTTTACATTTATTTGAGGATTTGTCAAACAGAAGCAAATGTCTGAATCTGCCTAGAAAACAGTTTTGACTATTGGGCATATATGCATTTTGAACCTAATTGATGATGCACCTAGAATCAGCCTTCGCCATTTCAACTGCAGTTGTCTCTTTTACTTTGGGTAAGCTCGACTTTCTCCTGACGTTGAGATTTATGTTGCCCAAGGAACTCAGCCGGCGACTCAGCCTTCTCGATTGCTGCGGTGGGGGTGGGGGCGTCTCTAATTCTTTCGCGTGTTCCAGAAGTTCTATGAAAAGCTGAGCAACATTCACGTTGTATTTGGCGCTGGTCTCGATGTATTTGTAGACTATCGGTTGGTCCTTCAGGGAATCCTCCACCATTTGTTTCGTCACCTGCCTCTCGTCTTCCAAATCCGTTTTGTTACCTACGAGGATTATGGGAACTTTGCTGCCTGAAAGAAAGAAAAAGAAAGTGTTGTGTTTACTACACAAAGTTCTATAATGGCACCTATAAGAAGCAAATTATTGTTAATAATAAATATAATAATAATAAATATTTCGGAAGAATGTTGGAAAGTGTTAGAGATTTCGACTTGTCTGCTTGAACTGTCGTAATTATTGACCGAGTGCTACGAAGTTTATTTGTGTTATTTCTATCAACAGCACCATATGCCCTATTGAAAATGGTGTATGTAGAATTTACCATTCTTTTACAGGAGTAAATGAAAGAATTCCAACACATTACCCTCTATTCCTATTAATTGTTTAAAGTGTCTTTTAGATATATTCTTCTATTTGAAACAAAAGAAATTTTATATGCGTTAATGAGGATTACAAAATAATTCTCATCATCGAAAAAGGTGCACGTAGTATTCATAGTTCTTTTACAGGAACCCTCAGAAGAATTCTAGTACATTACGTCTTGAGACATTCATCCAAATACTCATTCAATCATAATACAAACAGGATCTAAACATTTATAACAGCTTTCTCTTCATTTAAAATGTGAAAATATCACTAAAATTTATGGTCTCGGAAAATTACATTAGTAGTCATTGAAGCTTTTTAAGGGTTATTACGAATTTGTCGCAAGAAAGATTGTTATTTTGGAAAGTGTTTTACAATTGATGTGTTTGATATTAGTTATCTTTATTATTATTATAGATATTTTTTATTGTTTTCAGTGCAATGAATTCCGGCATTCGATGTTGATTTACATTTTAAAAGCCAATGTTTTTTTTTTTCCAAAAAATATTTTGTTAACGATGTTTTGCAGATTAATTTTCAAAATTACTATACGTACAAATATGAGAAATGGATGTAAATAACCGAAAACTCATAAAGTTTTATGCACACTCTACAAATGTTCTACATGTCACAGTTAAAAATCAATTGCAATAAAGAACCACTTAAAATGATCAATTAGTGGAAAGCAGTCTTATATTTTATGTAATAGTTCGGCACGCTAGAGTGATTGTAGCCGTTTTGGTGTATTTGAGAAAAATTTGAAATATGATTCCAGTTTTTGAAGATATACCAATGAAATATAAATAAAAGTTGTTTTTTGATGTGTTAGGGTAAAGCTACTCAAGGCTATCTGCCTAGAGGGGAGGGGGAGTGCCTTGGGCAGTAGTACAGTAATAAACATTTTACCATTTTAGAACTTTTGTAAACTGTTCCTCTGAGCTGATGCTCAGTTTGCAAAAAAACTCTAAAACTGGCTCTGAACCAAGATATGATAGTCACTTCGACAGCCATAGCTGCTGAAAAGTTTAAAAATTATTGTCAAAACCATAATAATTTGGAGTGACTGGTAATTTAGACCCTCAATTTCTATCAGTCCTAATTTTTTTTAAGCTGGAAGGATTATATTGCCTTAGATACAAAACACACTTTATAAGAACTGGCCGATGTGCATTTTACGGCACGATAAAAACGTGCTCAATAATGATAAATTTGATTGATCGCAGCTATTCCAGATGCAATAAATAATGTAATTTCAAAAGAACGCTCAAGAATTAGATCTGAAGAGTTATTTTTCTTTTCACGCTAAATTACTAAATGATGTGTTTACGACTTTCAGCTAAAAAGGGGTTATCTACGGGGTCGTTGGTAGTTTCAGAACAAAAGCAATTTCTCCTTCTTAGCCGGGATTTCAGTGTGATCATTTCCTAACTTGCTTTAAGATTTTTAATTAAAGCACTGAAATATGTTAGGAAATTACGTTTTTTATCATAACAATGTAGTACTGTAAATGCTTATATCAAAATGGGTTTATCAGAATACACTTAAAAGTAAATAGTAAATATATATAATATAAATAAATTACAGGTCTGTAGTCACCAAAGTACTGTAATCACAAAATGAAAACCTATTTTCTCAGACAGTTTCATGTTGCTGTTCTGTAATAAAAGTTAATATTACTTAGCTTTAAATGCATCGATTACTTAATTTATATATTTTATTCCTATGTATTTGGATTCTATTTAAAGTGGTAGCATTTAGAGTTCTTTTACAGGAGCACCCAAAAAAGAGTTTCTATATCTTACGCTCTGTGGGCAGCACTGTTTAAAGCGTGTTTTAGAGAAATTCGTCTACTTGAAAAGGAGAAAAAAAGAAAAGAAATGGATATAGATTATTAAAGCTTGCAAAATAATGCACTCCATCAAAGTGGTATATGTAGCATTTAAAGTTATTTTAAAGCATTTCCGAAAATTACATTGATAGTGATATACATATTTTTTGAGATTATCCTCAAAATCTCGCCACGGGAAATCCCGAAATTTGGCGGAAAAATAAAAACAGATGTGTTGAAAAGTGTTTTAAAACTGATACTTTTGGCATGATTTACCTTTTGTCATTGTTATTTTGGAAAGTAGTGTATATATGAATGTAAACATTTGAGGTGCATTTCTTGCATTGAAATCAGGACCTTACAGAAATTCGAGGTAGAGGGTTAGTAACATTTTGCAGTACCATTCTGCCTCGTTCTCCATTCAGACTCTATTCCATAGATAACCCTATCCTATGTACAGGAGATGCGCTGAAGGAGATATTTTGAAAGATTTTGTTCCAAAACTGTCCACAAGGTGGCGCTTTTCTTTGGGAATTCAGCTTAATAAATGACACAAATTAGTTATTAAATGTTAAAAAATTTTTGAATAAATATTAAAATTGTTTGTATATTAAAATTGTTTACACATTTCCATTGGTAAATAAATTCAGTGTTTTTTCACGCAAAGCGCCACCTAGTGGACTTTTTTCGAAATTCCTTGAGCCCATCTCGTGTGTAGTCTATATACCAAATTTGGTTACAATTCGTTCACCGCTTTAGCTGAAGAACCCTGCTTATAGAGGAAGTTCAATTATAACCACCCTGTATATGTTAACGCAACCAGCAAAAATAATGAATGCATTAAATTTTCAACCACTTGAAAATTCATATCCAATGAAAATGGCCGTTATGAAAGAGTTTATGAGCAATCTTAAAACTATTCAACAGAATTCACTGCATAAATTATTAAGATTTCGTCTTAAAAGATCGACATTCTAGTTCGCTGATTCTCTCATATTTTAGCTGGGATAAAAAAAGAGCACTTTCCCCCTTTAACTCAAGTAAAATTTCTCGAAAAAAGATGCGTGTCTGAAACAGTTCAATAGTTTCAGTAAATGAAAATTTATGAGACTTTTGATTTTAATGTATGTAACAAAACAGTCTGCAAATCACAGCACGGAGTACATAAAATGAAATATGGGCGCGTTTATAATGGTGTAAGCTATATTTTCCCTGGAAAATCTCAAATACCGCCCTAAATAAATTATAAGTATTTTTTTTTTTACTTCCGTGGTAATTTTGAATAGGAATCTGGAAGTACGCCAGGACATTGACGGAAAAAAAAGCTAAATGACTTGACTTTCTATCAAAATTATCGTTTATGTCATGAAATAATGTTTAGACATGTAAAAAGTTGAAACTAAGAAAAAAAAATTCCTTTATTGTTTCTTAAATAAGCGATGAAAACGTTCGAAAAAAAAACTATTAATATTTTATCGATTATTATTTTTTATTATATATATTTTATTTTTAATCGAAAAGTAAAAATTATTGTTTACTTTTCGATAAGAATAAAGTATAATAATATTTTTAAAAATATAACATGCTTTTTATTTTTTATTTTACATATTTATTTATTTATTTACTTTGTACTAGCTGAGAATTTTCATTCTTTACGCCGAAAGAAAGCATACTTTTTTTTAAAAAATGTAAAAAGAAACCTTCATAACGATAAAAAATGAAAGAAGTCGTTTCGAAAAGAAGCTCTTAAATGTTTAATTCAAGTTTCGATAATTTTTCGAAAAATCGTAAAAGAATTTTCCGGAACTTACTTGTTAAATTTTCTGATACAACACAGCAAAGCGTGCCTTTACCCAGAGTCGAAAACAAACAGCAGGAAGATGAACATGTTCCGTTCCAAAAAAGAAAATTTTCGAAATCGATTGCAACGGTCCAGATCCTTCTGGGATATTTTAGAAAACTTAGAACATTCCATAGCTTTCTCAAACCTTTTCCATAATATTTAAACTCGATTAACAGCTGCTTCACAAAATACCCATGCGGAATCTTCGACAACATTTTCAAACGCTCTGAAATATTCTAGAATATTCCGACCAGTCTTGTCCACTTCGGCTGTCAAATCCCAACTGTTTCACGGATTTTCCTTTAGAAGGCTATTGATGTAATGACCTCTTTTAACCCCCATATCTTCGTACTCAACCAATATACTTCCAAACCAAAATCTTCTCCGTAGATGGAGTCGAGGCTTTCAATACCATACAAGCCTCGCGGAGCAGCTCTAGTTAATTACGGAGTTTTAGCAAATTGCTCAGAAAACCACACTTTCTGTTATTGCATACAGTGATTTTTTTTAAATTCAAGCAAACCTGTTCTAAGCCATATTTTTTATAGATTTAGGCACAGCTTTAACGAATCAGAGAGTGTCTTCTGGAGCAATCTTCTATCAACTACACAGTTTATTCAGTAGAATTTGATTCAAATTTTTCTTGATCAAAATTTGAGCGTGACGTGGCCGGGAAAGTTTGGATTTGAGATCTTGAGTCCTTTCAGATACGTGAAGCATAGCAATATACTCTGGCTGAAACGAGATCACAGCTTTTTGGACAGAACTACATCAGCAACAGTTGGAGGTCGAGCAAGTGGTTATCTTTCATCTAATTGGCTTTCTTTCATTATTAACTCAGAACATGAACTCCCAATAACGAAGACTGTTGACGATTGCAACGTGTTTATGTCCTCGCTAAATCAAAAGCCAGTGATAAAGAAAAAAAGGCGCGTGAGATATGGCAGTAAAAGTCTTCGAATTGTGGCACGCAAGTTCGTGGTTCATGAAAATCAAACTGATTCTGTAACAGGGGATGACAGTGCGCCGGACATGTGATCACTGCCTCGACGAAACTACACTTCGTCATTCGAATGCTGAACAAGAGTTACCTGCTGCAGAGTTGAATAAAGCTTAAAGCCGCCACACTAGAGTTCCAAGGTGCCAGGCTCGATACCAAATTCCACAGAGATCTCACTTCTGTTGTATGCTTAGGAATCGTGCATACTTCCGGACAATCCTGTATTTGAAAAATTCGCTGTTACGCATCGACGTTTTGACACTCACGGTGAAACGCAGTGATTTTCAGAATAGTCGGACGATTTCTATGAAAATGAACTGGGGGAATGGTTAAACGATGCATTTTAAGTTCTTTACTACAGGCTCAAGTTTGTTGAAAAGTATGTTAAGGTTCAGACATTCGTGTCAAAGTAAAATTATATATATTTTTTTATTTCTCGTAAATTTTATTGAATGTGACAGTTGGTAACATTGCACGGCTGTCGATCTAATAGTTTGCTGTTTTTTCCAGATACAGAGCGGCTATACGTTATAACCCTTTAAATATTTTATGCCCAAGGCATCACCCCCTCTTAGGCAGATAGCCTTCGTATAACTTTGCCTTAAACACAAACAAACCCTTGACCATGGGTAAACATTTGTTGCCTAGTGTGTTTTAAATGAAGCTTCGATAAGGGAATATCAATTTTCACTTGCAACTAAAAAAGTTACTAAAAGGGAAAACAGAAAACGTGCAATAGAGTCTAAATGTTTGACATTGGCAGCCTGTTTCTATTAAGAGTGGTTTCCTTTCCTTTTCTGTTTTGGTCTGCCCATTACTAACAGTAGAAGTTTGTTGCATCAGTTCGTAACTATTCCTTAGAATTTGTTTAGAGTTCAGATGCTTTAGCGGGTAACTTTTGGAAATACACTGCTGGCCATCGTAAATGCAACACCCTGAAGGAAGCATGCAAATAATATGAAATTTACAACATGCATTAGCTGAGGTGAGATATGCAAATGATTAGAATTTCAGCGCAGACGCACATCAAGCGCGCCTGTGGCGCCACCTCAAAGCGCTATTTAAGGCTTGGAGATTTCGACGGTTTCAAGTACAGCAATTGTGTTTTTCTTGCTTTTTTTTCAAAAAAAACGATAAATTATGCCTCGTAGGAAACAACGATCATCTTTTGATCAAGTATCCGAGTTTGACAGAGGAAGGATAGTGGCATACCGAGATTGTGGGTTATCTTTCAGGGAAATCGGTCGTCGTATTGGACGAAACCAAACAACTGTGATGCGGATATGTGATCGTTGGGTGCAGGAGGGTACGACGGACAGACGTGATCGACCGCATCGACCTCAGTGCACCACGTCACGTGATGACAGGCAGATTGTACGCATGGCAGTGACGGACCGCTCAGTCACATCACGAACCATATCACAGCAGATTCAGTCTGTAACGCATCATCCAGTGTCTGCGCGTACCATTCGACGTCGTTTACAGCAGAATGGTCTGTCCGCAAGACGTCCGTTGCTTTGTCTACCTCTGACGCGGAACCACAGACGTCTCCGCCGCCAATGGTGCGATGAAAGAAGGATGTGGACGACAGAATGGAATGAAATTCTCTTTACTGACGAGTCACGCTTCTGTATGCAACACCACGACGGTCGGATTCGAGTCTGGAGACACCGTGGAGAGAGGATGCTGAACAGCTGCATTATGCACCGTCACACTGGTCCTGCACCGGGTATTATGGTATGGGGCGGTATCGGATATCTCTCTCGCACTCCTCTAGTACGCATTGCCGGTACTTTAACCAGCCAGCGCTACATCTCCGAGGTGTTGGAGCCAGTTGTCCTTTCTTACCTTCAGGGCTTGCCAACAGCCATATTTCAGCAGGATAATGCACGGCCACACGTGGCACGCATTGTCCAAGGGTTCTTCGTCAATCACCAGATTGAATTGCTTCCCTGGCCGGCGCGCTCTCCGGATCTTTCGCCGATAGAAAACATGTGGTCCATGGTTGCTCAACGACTGACCCAGAGTTCATCCCCAGCTGTCACACCAGATCAACTTTGGCAACGTGTGGAAGCTGCTTGGTCTGCTGTACCCCAAGAACACATTCAAAGTCTCTTTGAATCAATGCCGAGGCGTGTGGCAGCTGTGATCTCCAACAACGGCGGCTACTCTGGGTACTGATTTTGGCAGGAACCACGCTTCATAGAATGCTGTAAATTTAATCATTTGTTACTTGGTCAACATGTTATCTACACAATAAATTTTGTTGTGATATCTCTTGTTTTTCTTGGTGTTGCAATTTGGGTGGCCAGCAGTGTAGTATAGGACACCAACAAGACTGGAAATCACGCAGTACTGCAGGGCCACAAACTTTGTCTTTACGTTCTGTTTAGTAATTGTTTTTGAAAGTTGAAATACCTATTAAATTTTCCATCTTGGGTTGATAAAAATATAGTACAATCTATCTCCTTTCCGTTGAGAATCTATTTCTTTCTTTAAGCTTAGACTTCAGTCTTTTTATAGAGAAGATGCAAAGCTTAAATAGAGCTAGTTTGGGGAGTAGTAGATTATCATTTTTCTTATTCCTGGACGTTTCATGAAATCATGGGTTGTAAAAATCATTAAGGAATAAACTTATCGGTTTACGTTCTTTTTCGAAGGGCAAACTGCTGCTTTACTGAAATTATAAAATCATAATAAACGAAACCTAATTGTAAAATTTTACGCTTACACCTTATAAAAAGGATTATTATAAACGTATGAAGACCAAGTCCACGACCTAATGTTATTCCTAGTCCCCTTATATTAACCTTAAGTTAAATTTGCCATTGCAGTATCTGAATACTGTATAAATTTTAACAAAAGTCTTCCTTTCTGAAGTCCATTTTGTAAAACAAGATCCTTTTGTTGTTGTTATTGTTGCTTTATGTACACCACTGTAGGAAAAAAATCGTTTAAAAGTCAACGAGAAAGATAGACGATAAAATGCTAGGTTATTTTTCTTCTTTTTTATGAGAAGTATTTTAGTATTAGGTTGTATTTTTTATAGACGCCAATATGTCCTCGTTGTTGGATATCCATTGGTTTCCATTGGTTTGCTTCGCCGTTTTGGATTTTTGCCATGAGCTTGGCGCGACACGAAGTAGGTCTAAAAGATCACTTCATTAATTTTACTTTGTTTTTATTCCTAACACCGTTGAGTACCGAAAACAAAAGATAAGGAGATTTGTTGATGTCGCACAGTATTAGAGCATATTGATGTTGAATTACAAAGGGTTTTTGATCCTTATAGAAAAATATCTTTTGGAATATTTATTCTATTGATGGACGAGCTTGTGATGTTTTTTCTTTATTCATAAGATTTCACCAGCTACTTTTGTGAAAGTAAAAATATTTTTTAAAACATATTTTATGAAATTAAGCACCTTTCTTGTATTAAACCCCTTAAAATTTATGCCCCTTTCCTTGAGTCATTGATAGTTGAAATATTTACAGCTCATTCAATATGATGAAAATGAATTTCTACATAAAAAGTTGAAAAGAAAATTATTCCATTAATTTATTCGATAGTTTAATGAAAAGATTTGTGTTCTTATGATCAATGTGCAGCTTGAATAGTGCTGTTATATATTTAGAAATTAAATTATGTAAAAATAACCCATTTCTTGCACGCACGTTTTAATAGTACAGAAATCTTTGTCTGTTTAATTCTTTATATTATTGAGATAGTTCTTTGAAGATACAATTTGTTGCTCAAGACTCTTGAGCAGTAAAGAAAAAGAAAGATGAATCATGAACAAAAAGAGCCGATCTTCCCAACGCAATTATATCTTATGTATACAGAAAATTGCATAATAATTTTTTTTTCCAATGGCCGATCGCTGCCTTTGAAGACTTTTGGCCATAACAGGCCGGAATTGTTGGCCTCTTTATTATGAGGGCATATAGTAAGTGGACCAACGTCGCCCTCTATGAAGGGAAGGACGAATGACAACCACGCTCAGTCGGGGATCGAACCCCGACCACCGGGAGTTGAACCCGGAACCGTAGTACGGTGCTTTACCCGCAATACAATCCGGTCGGCGCATAACAAAATTCGAATAACAGTTTACTCTCCATCGAAAAAGAGGATTATAGCATTTACTTCTCTATTCATAACTCCCTTAGGTTTCGAAGCGCTGTAGTAAAATACTTAAGACGAATGTAGCAAATAAGAATATTTGAAAGAATACTGATACAATTCAAGTTTTATTTGCATACCTTAGAAATGTTACATTGGTTAACCTTTGGTACACGGCATACATCAGTGCGATAGTCTAGTTCCTGCCACCCTCAAAATGGTACTACCAACGTTACTGACAGCACGTGGTATTCTTTCCTATTCTTACAGGGTAATGTAGCTAAACTGCATGAAAGGATAACACATACTGTCAATAACGTTGATAGTATCATGTTAAGTAGAGTGTGGCAGGAACTGAACTATCACAATGATGTACGTCGTGTGACCAAAAAATACCTGTAAGGCATAGAAATGAAACTTGTATTGTGCCTGTAGTCTTCCAAATGTTCGTTTTTGCTGTATCCATCTTATAATTTACTATAGCTCTTCGAAACTCCGGAGGAAATTATGTTTAACTTTGTATAATACAAATATATTTACAACATGATATATAAAATATACATGTACTATATGAATAAATAAATATACATATCATGTATAAAGATTCTCAAAAATGGTTGTCAAGGCTGGCTGCTATTAAAGGTAGGTCACCTAATTTGGTTCTTGAAGGTCTCCAAATCAGATGCAACAAAATACATTATTTGGCTGTTTCTCTATTGGACTATTAATGTTAGTCTATTTAAAAACTCAGAATAGTAGATTAACCGGCAAATACATAACAAAAATTCACACTACAGTGGCGGTAACTGAACATTTATTGTTTTCAAAATTTTGTCATGCTATTTTATATATACATGGAATATCATTGCGTTGGAAAGTGTTTTGCAATCAATGCTTTTGACACGATGGGCCTTTCTCGTTTGCTTATGGAGGAAAAGTCTCTGAATTATCGAACCATTCATATCAAATTTCATGTACACAATACGTATGTCATGCATATGCAACCACATATTTTTTTAGTCATGGCATATGTATTTGCGTAAATGCAGACTTTACACAAGGAAAGAATTGCATAACAATGCTAACATCACCTAAAGTCAATTTTCTTTTTTGTGAAAAAAAAAGTGCATGGCATTCATTGTTACATTAAGACTAATTGTCGGGAAACAGACATAGCTTCTGAACTGTTTACCGAGGAGTCAGAATTGATTGAGTTCGTATTGCTCCCGATATCGCCGATTTCGTCCACAGAAATAATCCCCGGATCAATAGTCACTTCGTCTGTGTGAGCTTTATGGTGACAAATGGTATGAAAGCATCGGAACAAAGAATTAATATTTTTTATCTAAAGGTCAAGAGCGAGAAAGCCAATAAATAAGTGAGAACGAGTTTTTGCCCGGAGTAAGAGTGAAGGAGTTGCGCAACGCTCTGCAATACTTGTGTTCTTCTTAACCCTTTAACGCGCGGTGTCCTGTGAGGTTCACGAAGAATAAATTTGACTTCAATCGAATACTTAAGGAGGACATCTAGATAGATTGTCCAATGTCGAAAAAGTGGAGTCGTTGCCATGGCACGATTTGACTACAGTAAGATAGCGGTCGATCGAATCGCCTACTGCATGCCATGGAACTAAAGACCATTTTTGACACAGCTGGCTGTGACATAAATATTCTTTAGCTCAATGTTCTCTTAGCTCTATGTAAGAGCTCTTAGCAACGGCTGCACTTTTCGACATTAGGAAATTGGTGGCACTTCAAAGAGTTAACACATTCCAACAAGACTGTAAGAGTGTTAGGGGTTTCGGTTTGTCTTGCCTGTCCATCAAATTACTGCTGTAAATATGGATCGATAACTACAAAATTGACCCATGTTATTCTGCCTTGTAACATGTTCTTTAGAGAAACTTGCGCCATTCCTGCAGACTCCTTCAACAATTTAGATTTTCCTTGTAAGACTTAATTGAGTGGTAAAAACAACCGAAAAGTGTATTATTTCGATCTCCCACTTTTTATATAAGAATCAATATTTAAGTCACTTGAGTGCTGCTTTGTTTACGACGGTTTTCTCTGTTGACATTTATTTTTATTTTTTTTTTTTTTTGAGGACGTGATTTGCGTCGACATATTTTCGTTGCATTTTTCAAGGTTTTTTTTTTTTTTCAAGGGCTGCCAAGTAGCTGCAGGGTAGTGAAATGTCAAAAGTCATCAGTGTTAGCTACAAAAAAAATTGCCAAGTTTGGGAACAAAAATTGGAGAGACGTGGATCCTGCCGTCGCTGCGGGGGTCCGCGCCTCTCCCCTCGGAGAGGGTTCGATACACTTAGTTGCAATATAAGACAAAGACATTAGAATACTTAAAACTATTTTATTTAAAAGAAACTATTGACACATTAAGTTATTAAAACGGCTGGTGGTGGCTATCGAAATAAAATGTACGTTCCATAAGGACCGTGATAATAAGATGGAATGAATTAAGAATTATGCCGGCAAAGAATAACACATTGGCGAGAACAAGAACTTGGCTGAGATAAATAATGCCAATCCCAGAGCAACCTTAAAACTTAATCCAATACAAATAAAATGAGGGAATCGCCAGCAAATAATTTTAAAGATGATGCAGGGCAACCGAAAATAACTTACGCCAGCAGGATGTGTCAGGCATGGCGCTGCGAACGCCTAGTTTTACCCCTCTACGACGCATTTTTTAATTCTGCTCAGAAGAGAAGAGAAGGTGGAAGTCGGACCACACGGGTGCCGCTGTTACGCAATGCGTTAAATACGATCATGATATGTTAAATAAGTAACCTACCTTAAGTTTTCCAACGAGAATCTTGTAAATATGTGGACATATTATGTAAATTAGTTTGTCCGTGTAAATAAATTATATTAGTGTTTTAAAAGGAGTGTTAAATCAAGCCACCTACAACACCATTTCATGACTTAGGTAAAGAACTCCGCATGACAGGATGCCAAAGAGGGGAAGCAAAAATGTTCGTTGCGATTGCAAACGGACGTAATGTAATCTATTTTTAGCACAACGACTCTATAAGGTCTGGTGAGACAAAAAACAATCAAGAGTAACGCATACGGGGAAATACGAATATACAGATTAAAAGCCGAAGTTCTAGAAAAATGAGAACAGAAATGATTTAGAATACATGATTTTGGGTAGATTACATTAAAGAAAGCCAAATTAAATGATTATTAAAACTAGATATGTGATCTTCATCACAACACAGATGTCTTGTTTGGTTGTAAAATAATAAATTCATACATTAAAAAAGTACAGTTAGTGAACTTCATAAACTTGCACTTCTATGTAAAACTTCAGAGTTATTGTTGGAAATAGCTAAAATATTTTTAAGGATAGTACCAGAGTGTACGTCATGCATTAGTGTCCCAATCTGCTTAATCGAATCACTTATTTTGAAATCACTAAAGAACATTGATAGATACTGGGGGTTAGCACAGTGTCCTACGAAAAGCGTTAATATTTTATAGTTTACACTATAAAAAGATTCACTTATATTGTAAATTCAAATCTATTTATAAATAAAAGGGAAGACAAAAAACTTTGCACGTCCCTTCTCAGATATTTTTCTGAATTTGCCACTGCATAAAAGTTTTATGGAGGTGTAAATTACAATGTAAGACCATGTTAATTGTGCTTGGAATTACTCGTTGCTTTTTTTCGAATTGAAACGCTTTTTATTGTCAAATAAATTATGCATATTCAGTAAAAAAAAAAAAAAAACTTTTTATCTGAGAAAACAAAATATTTTTCTTACAAGCAACACACTTCAATGAAACCAATGTTTCTAAAACATGTGGTAAATACTGGTGCTGCTTTTATTCTTAGCAGCTTTGAAAGCATAGAATTTGTTTAATGCACCCCATATCCAAATGTACCCTTCTTATCTTACTTTATTCATATGCTGAATAGTAGAAATATGTTCTTAAGTGTTTTATTTGTGATGTTTAACATTATACAGAAAAGAGCATGACATGAATAGTAAAATTAAACAAATGCATCTACCTCTCAGCTTCTGTATAAGGTCCCACAGCTGCAGGGCTTCATGGAAGGATTGTAGGTTGTCGACGGAAAATACTAAAATGAAGCCTCGTCCAGAGCGTATACTTAATTCCCGCATGGCAGGAAAGTTGTGTGACCCAGCTGTGTCCAGGATCTCGACTGTATGGAAGACGCCATCTAAAAATTGAGAATAAAGTAAACGTGATTTAGTTAGATGTAGAGTGTACATAATTTTATTTATTGCAAAAATTATTTTCAAATGTTCTCACTTTATATGAAAATGCAAAGCGAGAGTGGGAAATGAGTGGGGGGAAAAAGTTCAGTACCATGAAAAGAGCAAGGTTGTGCAAGAAATGTACAGATATGTGCTCGAATGAGAAGTATATATAACTAAAAAATGCATCACCTTGGTGACAAAATAAACAGAATGACTGAAACACATCGAATACACGAAGAAAAGATTTTGATAATAAAGCAGACAAGTTCCGACATTGTAATTCGTAATAGTCCTAATACATCATTTTGAACAATAATAGTCCGACTCCTCTTTTGAATTGTGATTGGCTGCCATGAAGAACTTCCTTTAATCGACGCTCTGCAATTAATGCCGGAGACAACATGCTATTTTTACGCATTTTAGATGTTTGGGTGCTATATGTCAAAGTATGTCTCATAGGATTTCTTTCAACTTCAAACATTTCTTGATGCTTTCCATGACTGTATGCCATGTTTCTACCTAAATGAGTTTTAAAATATTTACACGTACATAGGCTGAAAATTGTTCGAGTGAAATTATGGTTGGGATATATGAACTATATTTTAGTAATGCTTTGTGAGTATTTTCATAAGTGGTGTAAAAAATTTCAAAATTCACAAACGCTTAGTGGTTGCTTGTGCAATGCAGGAATTCATTAAAGATTTCTAAAAAAGCTTAGCACGAAAGAAACTAATTTAATAGTACGCCGATACTAATTTTTAAAAATGAAAAAAACGAAAAAAATTATTCTTATTATTTTATGTCTTCAGTAAATGGAATAAATGTACAGTAAAATGTAAACAAATTTTAAACTAATTTCATCTCATGTTTAAAGGATTGAACTTTTTAATGAGTCTAGATGATATTCGTACTTTATTAAATTAAAGTAACAGATATAAATATGACGTATTCACCAGTATATGTATCTCTCATAAAACGGAGCATGCTTTATCAGCATCTTTTAAAAAAAATTGTTCAACAGGAGTATCGATCTTTGGGTGTGGTTCACGAAAGAAAATATGTTTTAGCGGATTTTAATATTCACACACTCTGTTTTATATTATTCACAGATTGAATAGCAGAATAAGTTTATAATAGTGCTTCCCAGTCTTTTGCACCTGCGGGCCTCCACTTATGGCAAAATATGACAGAAGGCAGGGATCAGCATTTGAAAAAGAAATGCAAGTGAGTCTTAGTCCTACTTTTTGTTCCTTTTACGATGCAAAATCACAGCAGGAAAATTTTTATACATTAAAAAAAGAAAGAATTCTCTAAGTGCTCCCGTGAAAATAAAAAGCGAGGAAATTCAAATGAAAAGTAGGAGCACAGCTTCCTCCCCCTTCGACTACACCCATAGGCATGCAAGAAGAACTAAACAGGAAATGGATCTATGAATTCTGGGTTCTGGGGCCCTACCACGATTTTTTTGCAGGTATCAAACGGATAGTTCTCCCTCACGGATAGTCACATTCTTCGGATAAATAGCTTCGACCTTCAATTTGGTCATACCACGAACGGTGCCGTGTAAAAGAAGTGACAATTTTTATAACTGTTACGACAGTGTCGGGAACTGGGACCTATCAACCAATCACAAAACATCGCTTTCTGTCACGTTTTCTACAATTTCTCAAGCGAGGCATTATTTTCAGAATTTCCGAGGGGTCGGGGGACATCCATTAAGAAAAGGGTGTGTTTTTTTAGCAGTTAGAGAAACTCAAGCTTGTCAATGAAAGAGGGCCTTTTATGGGATAGTTTGACCCTCAATACACACACAATAAAGAACCCATTCATCTTCTATTCCTCGAGCCAGAAATCAGTTTTTGACTTCATTTACCCTGTCGGGAAAAACACTGGTATTTTCGATAGTGATTCCAAAAGCAGAAAGATTGCGACTTCTTCGTGGTAGCACACAGAGATGTTTTTTCGGATTGTGACGTCATGAGTGAAGAAGGCTTGATTTGTCCGCTGCAGAAACCTTTCAGATAACATCGTGGTAAGGCCCCTGGACGGTGGTCTGGACTCTGTTAATAGATTTAAAAAGCCCTCCTTATAGAGACCCCATTTTGACGAGTCTAGTCTCTCTGCGACGGGTCTTGGCTTTACGTGAAAGCTTAGGGTTCGCATAATGTATTTCAAGGGGAAAAACCCGATTTTTAAAATTAAAAACGAAAGGATTGAATTTAAGTTGTTGGATGGGTGTAATGGAGTGAATTAGTTAAGCTAGCCTCCAAGTTTGATTATATAGAGGTATTTTTATGTTTTGAATTGATTAAGGATAATTAAAATTGATTTTTATGATAGCCTTTTTTGGTTTGAATAAAATAGGAAGATTACAGGAGAATCTGAGTAGAATTCTGTGTATTATTCTGTTTGCCCTGCTATTCCCTTGAAATTGGTGACTTCACAACTCCTCTAGTTCCTGTGATATTAAGGTGACCAGATTTTTGAATGAAGATTTTGGAGATATTTTTATATTCATTGCTTTTTTATTTATTCAACTAAGGCATTTTAACATTCATAAAATTAAGGAAACATGATGATTTTTTTTAAAATTGGGTAGAAAGAACTATTATAATTAAAATTTGTCCCTAATTTCTGTTATATTTGGTTAAAAATTGAAAAACATCCAGAAATTGGGGACTGTCCCGGAAAATTGGGGACTTTTGGTCACCTTTCCTAAAATGCAAATATGCATAACGCGTTTACCCTACTTACTAGAAGTTGCGATATCTGGCATTTTTTGAACAAACCCGTTGCGTTTTGAGAGCTTTAGCCTCTGTCATGATGCATATTCTCAAATTGTAATTCACAGTTAGTAGGATTCCTTTTATCTGAACTTTCTTTTATCTGAACGCCTGAATATTATCATTTACAGAAAATGCATTGTTATTACTATTTCTGCACCTGTTATTTGAACAATTTTGGATTAGCGTATATAAAATATTTTCTTTGTCAATTTTCAAATTACTGTTAATTTTTATGAAAATTTTCAGAATTCTTTTAAAAGATAAATACCCCAGACTTTCTGAACAATATATTATGTTTTAAACAAAGTTCGTCACTTAAATTTTTTCAAGAGGAAATTCGCATCATTAAAGAACTGTGATTATGTACATACATGTATACATGCGATGACAGCCTTACACAATTTTCACAAAATGCCCGTAAGCTTGAAAATAAATAAAATAAATTAAAAAGAGATGAAAATATATATAAAAAAATAACTAGAATGAAAATGACAGTTTGTAGCAAAGTCTCTTAATTAAATTTTCTTTCCAACGAAATTCATTTTTTATCCATCTAAAAATAGAAATTCTAACAAACTTTTCTAGAAGTTTGAGAAAAAACGTCAGCAAGAAAAAATTTTTAGTAATTTGATCCTTTGGAAGTTTTAAACCGAAGGAGTTATTTTTAAACATAATATAAAGCTTATTAAGTACGTGATAAAGAGTCTTTAAGTATTATGGTTTTTTAATGTTGAAATAAATTATTAGCTTAATCTTATTTCAGATCGATGCTCATGTACCATATTTTTAAATTATCGAAAACATTAAGAAAAAATGAATAATAAGATTTTTTTTTTTAAATCCCAGGTCTGATCTTAGTATTAGGGGTAACCGGAAAGTAATACCGTTTTTGCGTGCGTCAGTAATTAGCCTATCCGAAATAACAGACGTTAATAATTTGGCATGAAAGTTTGGTTTATTACGTATTTGCTCCATATCAGAGCATATTCCAAAATTCATAAGTTAGGAGAGGTAAGGGTCCAAAACGATCTTTTATCGGTCCTTATCTCAATAAAATATAGAATAAAATTAAAATTCTTACTGTAAAATGTAATACACGGGGATACTTAAAAATAAATCTCAAGACATTTTGAAATCGGCCCTCCCAGGAAAGTGGGCAGGCAACCTCTGCTTTTGCCACATATCTTTCTCGAACGAAAAAGCAGTTATCTATAAAATTCTTGCTTTGAAATTTTTATAAATAAATCCATTACTCAGACCTCCAGCTTGTTTTCAACTTATTAAAATTTACTCATTTAATATAAAATTAGAAAACGACAATACTTTTCAGTACAACTAATACTATTTATTTGTATATTTTTATTATTGCCTATAAAGTTGATTACCTAGGTGACTGAATGAAAAATTTAGCAAAGAAGGAAAGTAAATTTTTAAAGAATTTGATTTTTATTGCAGTTAATTTTAGGTAATTTTTTTCTGTCATATGAAACAGAACTCGTGAACTAGAAACTAACTTCCTCTGTGATTGCATTACCTTAATCCACATCAACAAATCTGTCTGACGAATTACACACTATTATTATTATTATTATTATTATTATTATTATTATTATTATTATTATTATAGGTATTACCTATTATTTTTGGTAATTATTCCCTCGGGGGAGCCTGTAACTCCTAGAGGGCGCGTCCCCGGGTGGCGGATAGAGGAATGCCTCCATTGGACTTTCCTCTGGGTGGTAGAAGGGAAATAAAATACCTTCCGCGGACAACAGGCAGAAGTCCAACCTCCTAGGAGGCAATGGCAACCACTTTTCTATGGGAGATCATTTTGGATATTTTGTGATTTGCGATTGCAAGGTACCGTCTAAGAGAAAACACCATTAAAAAAGACTCACAGATTTGTGAAATAAACGCTAATAGGGACCTCATTAAAACTATTACTCGCGTTAGAACAGGCCACTATCGAGGCATGAAAATCCAAAGAGATGGCAATAGAATCTACCGTGTCTGCATTAATTGCTATAATATTCCACTGACTCCAAAACACATTTTTGACTGCCCTGCCATTTTAAGATCTCTGGCTCAGCTCGGGGGATTCTCCCCCTTTGACATCGAAAAGAGTCTATACTCCGATAACATCTAGGAGATAGCCAGCTGTGTTCTGTACACTCATGGTCATCTATAGATCTCCCCATAGACACGACACCAACCAACCAACTCTTTATTTAAAGGATGGAAATAGCATTTATAGTTCTATTACAGGATACTATTACAGGTACGATTACTCGCCTTAGAAGAGGCCACTATCGAGGCATGAAAATCCAAAGAGATGGCAATAGAATCTACCGTCTCTGCAATAATTGCGATAATATTCCACTGACTCTAAAACACATTTTTGACTGCCCTGCCATTTTAAGATCTCTGGTTCAGCTCGGGGGATTCTCCCCCTTTGACATCGAAAAGAGTCTATACTCCGATAACATCTAGGAGATAGCCAGCTGTGTTCTGTACACTCATGGTCATCTATAGATCTCCCCATGGGCACGACACCAACCAGCCATTAATATTATTATTATTGGTGTGTTTATTAACGTCTACTGATCTTTTTGTAACATGCAATCAAATATTTTAAAAAAAAAATCCCAACTCTCTCTTCCGTGTTCTACTTAAAATCATTCGAAAATTGCGATGGAGAGGGAAAAAAGCACCAATTTTCAAGCAAGTCTGCTCGACTTTTTCATGGCATGTTGAAAGCTTGTACCTTAAGGCTATAGTGATTTTGAATAGCAAAAGTCTATTGCATGAAAGTAGAAGGGTATACATGCTTAAAAGCATTATTTTTTACTACAGCCAATACATTTTCAAGTAATGAAATATCTATACTATTAAAATCTGTGCGCGTCTGTCTGTGTGTCTGTGTGTAGCATCATCTCCTCCTAAACGGCTGGGAGTTGAGTTTCGACCGAGGTATCCACGAATTCGGAAAATTTCGAGAAAGAACTTCCGCTAATTTAAATTTCGAAATTCGAATTATTTTAAGAGATATTGATAAAAGACCCCGTCAAAAACGCTAATTTTTGCTCTCCGCAATTCCGTGATTGCAACCCCTGTAGCGAAAATGTGAGAAAAAAGCATCGAGGTTGCCAAGTTTGGCTATTTTATTAAATTATTTAGACTCCTGCAGTAAAAATAAAGGAATAATGATTTTTTTCTGTTTAGATTATTTACAAAGTTATTTTTTAATTAAAATATTGCGTTCATGTTAAATCAGAGCTGGAATTCAATGTTTTTTTATGTGTAAAAGAATAAGGGATTGAGAGATTTCCGAGACTAATATGTATATTTTTTAGTTTGGCCGAAAAAAAATGGCTCATTTGGCGATTTTGAGAAAGTAGTAGGTTCTACCGATTTGTACAGTTTTGGGCTTGGCGCAAATTACTGAGAGCGTAACGAAATAGTATTTTTAATAACAAGTATAAATTTTACGGCGCTATACTTCGATTTTTCATACAGAAATAATGCAGTTATTAAGGCGATTTTAAACGATCTATAGAATTTTCACCAAATTAAGTAAACTGATTTAAGCTAGAGGAATTCCGCCAAATTTCAGAAAATTGAAATTCTCTCATTTTGTACATGGTAGTTAACGGTGATTAAAACCCGTTATAGTTAACAATAATTTAAATAACTGCTACTTATCAATAATATGCCTGCATTAAATTTTGGCGATCGAACCATATATGATGATAACTATTTCCCCATTTTGATTGCTGTTAAATCAATGCTTCGAATGATTACCTGAAAACAAAAAATCTCGCAAAATGGTGTATGTTGGCATTTTGCGATCGAAGTACTGTGTAATAAATAATTGATTCTTATTTGTTAAAGCAGCGCTACGGAAGTTTCTTTTACTAAAAGCTGTTAGAAAGGCGTAATTAATACTGTCTAATATATTTTTTGTTTTACGAATTGAAATGTATGTTGATTCCTACTTTAGTACATTTCTTGGCAAAGTTGGCGAAAAATATTGAAATGTAGTGCAACTCTGTACATATTATTAATTTCATTCCACAATTAAGATAAGCCGATGTCACTAGCGTATGCATAGATATTTTTTTTTTAATTCCGCCAAACAGGGTATTGCGAATTGCCTTTAGTGTCAAGTTTAATTTGTGATTTGAGCTATTTGGCATCGACTGGTGGCGTTATTGACACCAATATGGCAGTTCTAGCAAAGTAAACATAAATAACTCATTTCATGTTCCGTTTTTATAGTTTCCGTAGCAACGGAATCCATTGTTGCCACTTAAGTTATTAAATTTAACAATTAAGTGAAACCACTCATTTCTACAACTTTTAAGACTCGAAAAAGTGAAAACGCATCAAACGTGAAATAAATAGAACTAAACTAACTGTAACAGACTTGCACTTTAAAAATAATCGAAGTTTTCATGCAATTCTACATATCTTTAATTTATTTCCTTCGCGTGTGGATGTCATTTTTTACGTCATTTTTGCTGTTTGGCTGGCAGATTATCCGGAGCAGCAGATAACCTTTAATGTATTTTCTCCTCCGGACAAAAGCAAGAGCGTATGTCCGGCGCGTATTTGTGTAACCCCACTGTGTTAATCAGAATTTTCTGGTGTCAGCTTTTTTAGACCATTTTTTTACCGCTTAGATTCTCATCCTGAAGTATATTGATCACTGATACATTTAAAAAAAATATCAACTATATGCAAGCAGGAGTAGCCAAAATTTTTTCATGGGAATGTTACGGGAGTGAAGAATATATATTTTGTATGGAAAAAAACTCCACATGGGGGGTTGTGACCCCCTATCCCCTCCTTGGCTATGCCACTGTACACAAGCATCAGTTGTCACGTCATGAAAAACCGTCGAAGATGGCAAACTCCGAAGTTGTTCTGAGAGTTATAAAAAATTAAAACTTTTCCTTTAGTAAATTTTACTTTTGATACAGTTCGGATATTTGGTTTTAATACATTTCGGCCACCAAGGTGAGATGAAATATTACTAAATACGGCAACCCAGAATTTTCTTAACTATTGAATTTGACACTTTGCAACTACAGTAGATTCCCTAATACGGTAGATACGTTCCGTGTTATAGGAATCCGTGTTGTGCGGGTCCTGCGCTATACTCCACCTGGAGTGCGAACTGCGCGGTATAATCGCGGCAAAACTTATTCGCGCTCCGTAAAAATGCAATGATGCTTGGTGTTGCCATTCAATAGGAATGTTAATTACAGGAGCTAAGGTGTCATAATATGAGAGCATATGTCTCATTTCACCGTGCTGTACGAGTCTCTTTTAACGTCTCTTTTAACACGAAAACGATCGTAATGTTTTCGTCGTGTTCTAAGAATTCGTGTTGTAGACCCATGTTATAAAGGGGTCAACTGTAATCTGTAAAAAATGAAAAATGAAATTAGTTATTTATTTAGTGCGAATTGACAGTGAGATAAGCGTCACTTTTATGTAACAAGTGTGATACTGCATTAAGAGTTCAATAAGGGTAATAAGTTTTTTTTTGTCAGAAGTTACATCACGGACGTTTTCATTTACAAAAGCGACATGATTTTCACCGAAGCAGGGTACATTTTTGGCTTTTAAATGTAAATGATGCATCCATTGTTTCATGTAGGTTTTTTAATTTAGGTAAAATTTAATAAAGTCGTGTGTAACATAACTGCCCTAATGCATTGTCCACGCTTTGAAAAATGCAAGATAAAATTATTGTCAACATCATGTAATGTTATTTATGTGGTATATACTATATATTAATGCTATAAATTAAACCTCACAAAGAGAATTATATGATGTAGAAATCGGGCATTTTTCGAAAGAGAAAAGTTTTGTCTGGATACCATAAAGTTCTTTCTTTTTTGATCGCCAGTCACATTGACGTAGTTTTTGTGTCATGTTGCAATCGTCTAAAATTTGCACTCATGACGTCAACTTTTAGTCACGATGCAAGTATTTTTTCGCGTTTTGAGATTCCCAATTACTGGGTTTAATTTGAATTATATATGTTTAAGGAAAATATGCGTTTCCCACCGTGCGGAGAACGGGTACGCAGCTAGTATAATATATTAAAGTGTAATTTCGACTGCATTAGCTGATATTTCCATAGGTATTGAACAGAATGTAAATAAAAAACTGATCTGCGATTTTAAACCATATAAATTCCAACGAATAGAGTGCATGGCATTGCTCATACCTCTGCTACTAAAATATTATTGAATTCATTATTAATATGCTTTATATAGAGAGAATGAGCGCCAGTTCTATGTTTGAGATTTCATAAATAACTTTCATAAAACTTTTGAAATACATATATCAATATGAGGCGTAATATTTTTATTTTCTCTCTAATAGTATCTGTTGTTCAAGGATAGAAATTCAGTTAAAAGTTGCTAAAAATAATTGAAAAACACATATTAAATATTTCAAATAATATGTGAATTATTTTTTTTTTTTTGATTCTGTACTAACTATGCTCATGTGTAATTGTTTTTTTAGCATACTATACGCTGATATGCAATATTATAGAACAATAGCGAATGCTAACGATATTTGTAAACAAAAACGATCTGAGAAAAAAATTAAAACCGAAATATTTATTTGCCTGTTGCAATAAAATAGCTAAATGTATGCCCAGAAAATATACAATCCTGCCATCTATCTATATTATTCATTACTGATAAACAATTCAAATAGTGGGAAGGAGTGGTTTTCGCTAATTTAGTTACTTTAGGAACAACAAAAATACGTTAGCCCTTTACTTTTTTAAATTGCGCTTAGAGAATAAAACAGACTTCTTTCTACTGCATTGAAAAAAAAAAGTAGAAGAAGATGTGAAACAGCTCGACAAATTACGTAAAGGAAATAACAGCAGTATGCTATTGCCATCTTCTAAGATGTCACCAACAGACGTTTTCTTTACATTAATTTAAGCACGCTGTAACCTCACGTGCTAAGTTGACATTTTAAATAAGATTCTTCTATCACATGGGATTCGTTGCACAGACGACAGCGATTGACAGGCTAAGAACAGGTGGCTGCATGGGCAGACCGATTCAAGTCGTTGTAAAAGATGTATGAGTAAATCTAGAGATTCTTTCGTGAAAAACTCCGTTAAACTGCAGTCTTATACGTACAGCTTTGTGTTAAAGGTCGCATATCACATTGCTTGCTTCCGTTGTTTTCCCAGTTTGTTAAAATATTGTTTTAAACCGTATTTTACATTGCGATTTTTGTTTTTTATATTTTTGTACCCAAAAGAAAAATGAAATGGATATTTATTTCCCCGCAAAATAGCATTCTTGTTAGATTCTCTTTTTTTTATCTTACAAGTTGTTCATTTACGACATAATATTTGTGATAGTTATATAGTTACAGATTTTTTTTTTCAAATTTACTCTAAAAATAAATTATATGGAGTACTTCGAACAAAAATCGATGAAAATTTCTGAAAATATTACGATGCTTTGACGGTCAAATATTCTTATTTCTTAATCTTTAGTTACATGTACCAATTATTCTACTGCATTTAAATAAAAATAAAAAATAAAAATAAAAAAATCTTGTTGAAACAATTTGAATACAGCATCTCAATAGATAATCTACAAAAATAATAATGTAAATTACTAAATTTACATAAATGTCTTTCATGGGACACTTATTAGAGTCATAAAAATATTTTTCATTATGTCGAAACCATTTTATGATTTCGAGAGTTTATTTAAAACTGTTTAGAGCCAAAATGCCTTATCACATAATTGAAAATAGAATCTCTCTAGTGCCATTTTCTTTCTCAGCGTTAAACGTAAAGCTATTTGATCTCAAACAGCTGTACGTTAGAAAGCAAATTTAAGATCATTATGGAATATATGCTTTTCATTACTGTAAATGACCATTTCATTCATAATTTCGTTTATACAATAAACTTAAATATGTTTAAAATTCAAAAAATGTACATCGGAGTTTTTGAGTCAGGTAATACGCTTATCTGAGCAATTTTTTTTAGCTTCACGTAATTTCAGTTGTTTGAAAATTTCATAAATTATAATTCCTTTATTAAATTTGTGTAGTGTTAAAATACCATACTGTTACAATGAATGTAACATTTTCATTATTTTTTAATAATTTATTGAAAATTAACTCATTTTGTGATCTAAGCATTTTATCATGTTAGTGAACAAGTTGCATGTTTAAAAAAATTACGTTTTGCTTGTGCAATACAGAAAATTTAAATTTTTCAGGCTCCTTGAAAATTAGTAACTTTTTATCTTCATGTTAGGTTGCTGCAATAATAAAATATAATAACAATGCTCCAAAAGTAAACTCAAAATTGATTTTAATGTTGCGGTGATATTATCTATAGCACAGTACAAGAAATTGCAGAGCTCATATTTTAATTTGATTCTAACAAGGAACGGGGCATGTTGGTTTCGATTTGGTTATCTGACGTATAATACTGAATCATGCCATGGCCGTTAGAGTGTAGCTTAAATCTTTATATCACCGTGTTGCGAATCTGCAACATACTAATTAAAGCTGCATAATTTAATCACTATATCGTAAAAAATATATTTGAATGACTGTTTTTTCTAGAATAACGAAAGCATAAAATGTTTTTTAATTCGGAAAAGTTTATAATGTCTAATTAATATTGTAACACTAAAATATATTTTGTCCTTCAGCAGTTGCACTGTTGGTTATTGCAGCACCTATAGTGTTTTTTCGTAGGTCAACCTAATAAAAGTGTTAATCATTTTTTAAAAAGTTCTCAGTTTAAACTGTTCACAAATACTTCAGTAACACTTTACTATACTACCGATACTTTTTCAATTTGTTTTATTGAACTCTACCACAGACACATTTTGGTCAATAAATTTTTTATGTTTTACACAACTGGAAAATAAAGACTTACATTAGTACAATAATAATTTAGTACATTAATAATTTGTTTCTGAAATTTTCAGTAAAAAATTTAAAAATATTAAGTTATTGAGATATTAAGGGTTAAGCCTTTTGTACGGCCGCCATCTTGGATTCACTAACTCAATGTTAACAAACAGGGAAAATTTTCTCCTTCTGCAACAGCATATTTTCAATTATTTTTATAAGAAAATTACTGTAGATGGTTTATCAGACAATTTTCTATTTGGAAATGCCTCAGTTTTTAAATAGATTGAGTTTTAAAAGTATTTTTGACTATTTATATCGAAATATTTCCCACCACTAATCATTCCTTAGCGATTTAATGAGAAAATAAGTCCATATCTATTTAATTTAAAATGAAACTGTTCTAAAATAGTGGTGAAAAATGTTCCGATAAAAACGGAGCGGTTGGCAGCTATGCTGAAATATGCACTTTTTGGAGACTTTGACATTTTGACTTTTATAACTTGTTTACTTAGCAAATTTTTGTATAAAAAGACTTCTATGTGTCTCTAAGCATTATACGGTGAACTGTGGTCGCTAAAAGTAATATGCTATGTGCATCAACCAGAATATTGTCAAATAATAGCTGCTAATAAAAACTGGTAATAATGAATAAACTTTTGCACATAGCAGATATTGGTTTTGTAACGACGACAGACAGTGTGAAAGGATTTACTGTGAATTTAATTTATAATGAAAGCAATTTTAACTGCATAGTTTGCTTACACGTACTGAATAACTAGGCGTTGTAAACACATGAGGCAGAAACATTACTTTGCGATTGGTTGTAGAAACGCGCAATTTACTGATGAATTAACTTTTTCTTTACAATTTAAGCGATGCATAGTTGCAAGTTGGTGGGAACGTTGGTGATCCCAAGATTAGAAAACAAGTCTAAGACATCAAATCAGAGAGTAATGAGGTGGTTGGTGACTAGTACATGATGGCATAGGAAAGAAACGTCTAAATGAGAGTCAAATTATGTTTGCTGTAATAGACCTGAAAAGAGCAGTGTAAGCACAGACAGCAGAAAAAGGGAAAGACAAAAAATAGATTGTACGGCACCAAAATATAAAACATAAATATAATCAAATTACTGCAAAACCTTGGTACAAAAAATTTCTTCAGCAAGATCATAACAGAAACAAATTCATATTTGGTAATGAATGAAGCGTATACTGAACGCATACATAAATACAGGGTGTATCTAAATTGTTTCAACAAAATATTATGGGAGATAGTCGCATAATAAGGAATAAGAATCTCATAGTATTGTGGGGTCAAGAACGTTGTCTTCATGTAGCGGTTAATAATCACTTTGGAACGGGTACTGAAAAAAACAGTGAACTTTCCGACCATTGTTTGTCCAAAACTAACGTATTTTCTCAGAAAACATGTGAGTAAAATTTGTTTAAAAATTCGACTTTATTTCTTGAATGAGATTTTTGGAGACAAGCTCATTGTATACGAAACTTGCTTAAGAAATTTGACAAACACTTCAACACTTTTCCTAAAGTTATTATTAACAGCTACATGAAGACAAAGTTTTTGACGTTACATTGCTATGTATTTCAGATTGCTTATTATGTGCCCTATCTCCCATAATATTTTGTTGCATCAATTTAGATACACCCTGTAGAGACGGAACGTTAAGCTTAGATGCTTATAAATTAACTGCAGATGCATTAAGTATGTAAAAGATGCCTTTTTAACGACAAGAAAATCGAAAGAAAAGACGGTGAATTACAAATAATTTTGAACAGAGAAGAAGGTAAAGAATCGTTTTAGCAGAAAATTCCGAGTAATCAAACGATAAATGGAAACAAAATATATGGGGGGAAATAAATTATATTGCTTTCTTTTGAGTTTTAAATGTTTAAAGGATGGTAATAACTTAAATTTAGATCATTAAAAATCTCAGTAATTAACAAATGTAATAAAAATTAATGATTGTTTAAAAAGTTAAGATTTTGAACAGCGTTACAAACAGCATTCATAAACAAAATTTAAAGTTTGAATGAAGTTAGAGTTATTAAAAAATAATTGCTGCATAAACCTGTTTTCTTTTTCTTTTAAGAAAGCTTTAAATATCCTTCTGAAGCAAATAAGATAATCAACACATTCTATAAATATAAATACAAAGGAGGATAGTCTATTTTTAGCAATAATCGATGAAAATGTATAGACTGAAAACTTCTTTGATTTTTCCGAGCAATTATGCAGCAAACGATTTTCTAAACACCAATTTCTAAAGAAAAAAAAGTTAATTTATTAGATTTCCTAACCGAGCAACATCGTTTTGCATGATTTTTGCAAGCTATTTTGATGTAGATTTTATTCATAAAGAATAATTTTTAATTTAGAGAATGTATTAACACGCACTTGAATTAGTTTATTTCAGTCTTCATTTGACAAATTATTAGCGCACAAAAAGGAATATTTACTATTCCTTTTTGACTACTCCTTTTGACTCTTTTACTATTCCTTTATATTAACTTCTCTTTCATAATCCTTTAAATTAATATGAAGCGAGTTTAGCTAAAAAGAATTGCGGATTAGAAATTCTAAACATTTACACAAATTCTTTGATAATATTGCTAACATTAAATCCCCAGTATATTTTCAGCGTAGTAATATTTATTTAACTTTCAATGAAGCATCCTTTTAATTGAAAGATTAACTGAAAATTTTTGCTATATTACTGATGTTAAGAGTTTCAATATGCTTTGAAGTTAAAAATAACGTTATAATAAAAAAACTAGTGTTGGTGAAAGATAAATAAATATGAAGTTAAAAGATATAGAGCATTCATGTTGAAGAAAGGATATATCTTATAAATCAGTTCACACTTTTACAAATTTTCATTCTTTCAATGATGTCTTTAACAAAATTATTAATTTAACTTTAGAAGTAAAGTATATAACATGCTTCAGCTTCTAAGCTTTCAGTAAAGTTTTCCATATGAAAAACTGAAAAACTAAAAATGAATGTTTATTTGCCACAAGTGATAATGTATGCGATAACATAGGACGTCCCAAAATTGACGCAAGATTTGAATTAAATAGTAGAAAAACATTTTTTTTTCAATTGTACTTTTTTTAAAAACAAAGTACATAGGATAGTGTTAAGTATGGAATTGCGCATCGGGCAAATGACCTTCATCGCTTTGCTGGTACATACGCACTCTTTTTTCCAATTTTCGCGGGACCATTTCGAATAAATGTGGCTGAATTTCGTTGATGCATCGTTAAGTCCTCCACACATCCTCCTCCAATGGAACGGTGGATGTAGGTTTATTGACATAGACCATTGACTTGAAACAACCCCACAGAAAGAAATCCAATGGTGTTAAATCACACGATCTTTCTCTTACATTCATCATCAAAATCGCCAGGAATCAATCTTTCATTATTTTTTAAATGTTGTTCAACAATGAAAGCGCGTTGTTCTTCCGTATAGTGGTGCATTTTTACTAACCCTAAACTGTCAGGTGTCAAACTGTTTTTCTTTTTTGGTTGTCAGCACTAAATTAATTATTTTCCTATTTACTTCAAATCTTACGTGAATTTTAGGATACCCTAGAACCCTAGATAATCACTCGAAAAATGTTCAATTTTCCCGAATTTTTTTCAAATGATTATTGAATTATTTTTATCCAAAAGCATCCAATAAAAAACAACAAGAACTACGTATATCTTTTAACTATTTTTTTTTCTAACTAATGTACTATTATTTAAATTTGAATAAGAAATTAAGTACACTGAGTATAAAGTGGGAGCAAATTGAGCAGAATTTTGAAGCATGTTTAATGTTTATTCAGATTCCTTATTTAATATGCTACATAAAGCTTCTGAAAGGTTAAGTCAGCGGCTAATGCAAAAGGTATAATGGATGTAGACTAATAAATAGTTACAAATTCAAGCAAGAATACTTTTAAATTTTGCTTTAAAAATATAATAATAAACAAATTATGTAGGAATAAAACTAAATACATCAGGAATAGCACTGTGGTCGTATTATAATAGTAATAAAAATTAATAAAAATACAATTTTTTAAAGTAAAAGCTTTTAATTGTGGAGACCTAAAAGGCATGAAATAGAAATATATTCTTGCAAGGACGTGCTATAAATGAATCAAAGTTTCAAAGAGAGCCACGTATCCTGACCACTGGGCCAAATGGGTTCTAGTAACTACCTCAATACTTCTAACCTTTAAAAAGTGGAGACGCCGTGTTTTTAAGCGGGACATGATCACGGAAAAAAAAATAAAATTTCCTTAAAAAGCTTCTAAATATATCAAAGAATATTTCAATGGGAGTTTTTATTTCACTAAAAATCACATCCATCTCATTTTTTGTGTTTATCAGATTTTAAAATTTACTAAAATTGATAAAGGGCTTTTTCAATAACATACATATATGAAAAAGAAAATGTATGATATGAATATTTTATTTGCCTTTATGAAAGTAGATACTTATGCAGTTGAAGCAGGGCGGGCCCTTTGTACCATCCGAAATATTCATACTATTCTATTTCTTTAAATGTGTATTACTTACGAAGCGTTTTATTAATTTTAACCTTTGAACACCACATTGTTTTAAGTATTTTTGTTATGATAATATATTTCTGTTATTTTAGTGTTTATTTTTCTCCGCATATTTAACCTTTTATGTAACCGTGTTGAAGATTTGCAACATACCAAATAGTGGTATATAAGTTAACCCGTAACTGGAGACATGGATTTTCTTACGTGAACTGACCCAAAAAGCCTCCATTGCTATTTTTTCTTTTTTGTTTTTTATAAACAGCATTGTAATTTATTTTGGAAACTTAATATATTCTTGAAAAAAAAATCACGTAAATACCAAAAAACTCCTTGAAGGTACTGACGAGATGACTGTATGCAAGGACTAAAAGCCATATTGGTAATCAGAACCAATGACCAAGGTGGAGTCATTTTGACTCCTGTCTCCAGTTACCGGTAATCGTAGTGTGCTAAAAGTATATTTGAATGAAAATACTTTTCCTTGGAGTACTATGAGCATAAAATAATTTTGAAAAAATTCTCACAAGTTCGTGATATTTAATTAATATTGTCCCACAAAACTGTATTTTGTTGTTCAGCAGTCGTACTATTGGTTATTGCAGCACTTTTAGTGTTTTTTCGTACGTCAGCATTACAAGAATACTAATAACTGTTTAAAGTCCTCCGCTTAAACTGTTCACAAACACATCATAAACATTTCCGTATGGTATAGATACATTTTCGAGTGATACAAAAATAAAAATAACCGTTTGTTGAAATCTAAAACGAACACACTGTAGTCAATAAACTTTTAGATGAATTTACAAAACTGTTAAATGAATTAAATTGCAGCATGTTTATAATACCTGTTTGCACAGTACAGTAAACAATTTTTTAAACTTAATTTTCAAGATATAAAGGGTTAAAATACAATGAAGTAGTACCTGAACCTTTTAACAGAAAAAATCTTAAGCAAAAGTAACAGTCATGTTTTTGAAAATATGACAGAACATGTCAAAATGTTTTATCCCGTAGGAAAGCTTCTTTGAAATTTAAGAAGCCCGTTTTGAAATGAATGAGTAAAACATAAATGTACATAAAATATCTCATGCTTTAAGTGTGTCTCTAAATATATATACTGCTTAAAAATTCATATGATTTGATGATTATTATTAAAGTATTATATAAGTATAATTTTTTAAAGTGATATTTTAGCATTGTATGCATACAATTGTTTATTTGCTTTTAACTGATTTAAAAGCTTTATTGGAAAGGAATCTACCCCTTACTTAATCCTTCTGTTTTATTTTTTTAATACAGAAATAAGACTTCTCATTCCTATATGAACCATAAGAAATAATTTTTGGAGACACACCAAAATGTAAAATACAATCGCAAAGTTGAATAATATGAAATAAATCTAATTGCACACCTTATGAGCAAATTACAAGGTAATTTACTTATGAGCAAATTACAAGGTAAAATGACTTTCCCCCAATAACTATTCAGAACATGTTAAACTTACCCATACTTTAACAAATGATGTATCCGAAAAAAACTAAAGTTCACTTGAATGCAAAAATATATGAGAGTTCGTCAAATGTTTGACCTTAATTTCAGGAATAATGCATTTGATTTTCCAGTAAACGTAAACTTCAACCTTTTGTTTGACCTTCAGTTTATTTCAGATGTTTTAAGATGAGTTAGACAGATTATTCTTAAATGGAACTGAATGAACTTTTACGAGATCATCTATTTCTGGCGCTGAACAGCAACAAATTTGTCAGGTCCATGAAGGTTAAGCATAAAATAATTAATGAAAATCAATGTATTCCGATGATTCGAATCAGTGGCCAGAGGTGGTTGACAGATAAAAATCGGGATAAAGAATGATTGTGACATGTGACAGGGAGGATTTATTTTTATCCGAAGATCTTTTACAAGGTGTTACAAGATAATTCTCATGGAATTCTATGCTGTAACATTCCATGACATGCAAAGATTAGCACGAAATTTAAGTGCGTTATTCACGTTTACTGTTGGTAGATTCTTTGTTGAGAAATATGTGTATAAATTTACAGTTTTTTTAACAGGGTCACGCATAAAATTCCTGAAAGCTTGCGCTATATGGGCTGTAATTAAATGCAATAATTTAGTAACTGTATCTAACACACACTTCCAACTTGTGTCCATCTTTTCATAGTTTGAAATGAAATCGCCCAGCTTCATTATGCAGTTGGACCAAAGTCACGTTTGATTTTTTGCATGTTCAACCAAAATGGAGCCTGGTTAAAAGAAAAAACTTCGGACTTGGAACGAAGATGCTTGTTTCAATAAAATGGAAGCTTTCCCCGTATAATTTGAAAGTAGTAAAAGACACAGAAGAGCAGGGAGTTAAATTAACAGAAATTTTGAATCAGTCAATTACAAAAATTTGAGAAGTTCTAAATTTTCATCAATCCGTTAAAGACAAATAAGTAAAAAAATATTTTCAGTATCATAATTTTCAAATTAAATTTAAGGTAGTTAAACTGGTGACATAAGTCTACTAGATAGTTATTAAAATGTTTAAGTATTATTTGGTCAGTTAATTACTGTGAGTCTTTAAGTTGTTAATCTTAATGCTTCATGTTAATTAATCGGAGATAAAATTGTAAATGTTAACTTATCTTATTCTTTTTATACCCTAATTTCGAATTTTAGTAAACTTTTATATATAAGCTATGATAATGAATATACAATAACTGTCGTACAGTGTTTTCTAATAGCAACAATTCAGAATTAGACCAAATTTTCATCTTTTAATCATTTTAGCTACAGACGGTACTTAGAAGTACCAAAAACTTATTTTTTTAATTGATTCATTGTAACCATTTCTATAAAAAGTCAATACCAACTACTTCATTCAATGTTTACATCACGACTGCATGTTGTATTAATGTAAGATTGTTTTAAATGAACATCTTTCCACTTACTTTCTAATCATGGCGAGTCAGAAGAAAGAAAACATTGAGTATTTGGTAATTTTTATACGTCGGTTTTATGATTAAAGGATTCGATTTCCTAAGAGTTTGTCAATCAAAATATTACTTTACTTCTTCAGTTTTGTTTGTGCTGTACTCTTTCGGAATGAACTCATTAATTGCTTATGAAGCAGTCATCTGATGGAAAGCTTGCTTTTATTAATTTTTTCTTAAAACTTTTATAGCATTAATTAGTAATTACCATTTATTGTCTAACTACAACAAAAGAAAAGAAAGAGTTTCAAGCTGATATTCTCAGCGATTCTTAATTCAGTAGATAAAGGGTTATGCTGTTTTTTTCTCAACCCACAATTAGTTACGGCTACAGTTAATGCTTATTTGTGCTTATATTTTAGGTAAATATATCTATGTAAATAAATATAGGCTAGTTTTAAAGCATTCGTAACTATATAAAATTTCTGAATTAAAAAGAAAAACTTTTTATAACTCATTTTCAAATTTTAGGGCTGTACAGGTGAATTTACTTGTAAATGTCATATGCTCTCAATCAGGATCGAAAATGGTGTAAAAAGCCCCATGGATTATTCGTTTTACGAAAAATATTTTTTTAACACACCCTAAGACGCAAATTCTAAAGTATTTCAAAGTTCAACGTGCGAAAAAGAATTTGGAATGAGTTACTATACCACTTGGACAAGTGGGGGTAAGTGTGTTTTTGGAGGGGATCACAATGAACTTTTATAACTGAATGTGAAAAATTTTAGAATTAAGATTTTGACGGAAAAATCGATTTTATCCATCCTTGAATCGACTTTGACTGGCTACTTTACGCCTGTGCGTATGTATGCATCTACGATACATTTCTAATCAACTGCGAATTTATTTTCACAAGTTTTAGCGTAACGTTGTTACAAACGTATTTACGTAGAAACATATATGTACTATCTCGCTTTAACTCGAAGGTTATTGGTTGTAGGACGGTGAAATTTTGTATTGAGTCCTGTTGTAACATTTAGTTATGCACCTTCTTTTTCGATTGCAATCAACTGGGTAATTTATTTCCAGGGTCAACCAGAAGGATTCATCTGTGGTTACGGTTGGTGACTTTTGGCGGAATATCGCCAAATTCTGTCCCAAAAATAAGTTTCAGAAATTGGACCCACCTTAATTATGCCTCCTTTATTTGGTGTGAAATCGCCAAACCTCGTTAGTAAAGTATTGTATCTCATTTTCAAATGAAATAAGCTTAAATGAAGTTTTTCAAAAAATCTTATAGTTTAATTGCCGTACAGGGAAGTCGTGTGGTATCCATATTACCCGTTTCGTTTTTTCGTTTTCTTTTTATGTCCCTGCAAAGCTTTGACCTTCATTCATTTATAACCTGTGTATAAGAATTATATTGGAAAGTGTACAATAATTAATGTGCTTGGTGTGATCTATCTATCTACTTCAACATACTTCGACGAAAAAAAAAGTCCAATCGAGATATACAGCAATATGTGATGGAATTTTCTAATTGACAAGTGCATTCATATGCGCAAAATATTCCTTTTGACGTAATGGAATGCCAGAGACATATGATTTCCATAAGATCTCTCGAGCATGTGAGCAAAGAATTTCCGCCATAAATTTATCTCCAATGCTATAAATAGTGCGAGCGCCACGTAGGAATGAATCGCTATATCTGTCTATCTATCTATCTATCTACCGCGTGTGTATATATGTGTGACTGCATTTAACGACTCAACAAAAGCCTCCATATTTTATGGTAATTCGAGGTGAAATTAATAGAATCGTCAAATTCAAAGAGCGACCTCCTAAAGGGTCTTGAATATTTATATTGAAAAAGGAATTATATCTGGTACAAGAAGATGTAAAAATATTTTTCTGCTATAAATTTTCCTCACTCGATGATTATTTTTTATTTTTTGCATATGGAGTATTGCCTTTCGCCATAACTGGCTGCCGAATATGCTAAACACTTTTTTTTCTATACGAATACAAATCTACATAGCATTTTCTAAAGTTATCACATTGCTTGCAAGTAATAAAAAGGTCCAATAATATAAAGGGAAAGGTCAAATCATGAATAATATATTTATAATATATCGCAAAAATAAAATTGTATTCATTTCAATAAATATATGTTATGTAAATTTCCATTGATATAGTGTTACTGTTATTTCTTACCCAGAATATTGAACTTTGTGATAATTTTATTCTTAAGGCATGTTTCTATTTTCAAGAGCAATATGTAAAATTTAATATCACAGTTATAAAAGATGTTAGATCCAATGTTGACTATCTTTTCTGTACAGTGCCATTAATACTGCTGGTAATAGTCAGTTTAGTTAAATATTGAGTAAAGTATTAGTTCTCAGTATTGCGCAAATGTTGGTTACACACTGAAAATGTTTTCACAGTATTGAGAAGGTATTGGGCTTTAAATAAAGTAATAATTTCAGCTTACCAATAAACTTTGGAAAAAACGTAACTATTAAATTGTATACGCTTTCTTCCGTTTAATACCTGAAATATTTAAGCAGTCCTTTACTGTTAAAATGAAACTTTATACCCTCGGAATTCTGGTTAAAACGGTTTGAGGCAATAACCCAGTTAAATATAGTTCTTCATTAATTAACATTCCAGTACCTGGAGTAATTTATTGATCGCTTACATAGTCTGCTACATATAAATTAGAAGATTTAGCCGTAAAATTCTTATCAATCAGTATCTTTACATTTAATCACACATAAAACTTTAAAACTGGATCTTTTCAGTCTATGTAAAACAATCTTAGGCATTCTTCAAAATTTGCTCTCCGCTTACAGCTTGTGCTTAAATTGCAAGCTGTATGCTTCTAATTTATGTGCTTCTGTATTTTAAGAGTTGAATTTTGCTGTTTATTTCTCGTTTGTTGCACAAAGGCTTGTTATTTCTTTTGAAGATTTTGGCAGATTCATAGTCTGCGACATCTGATAAAATAGCTGCAGTTGTTTTATAACTGCAGTAAGTTACGAGATTTTTTATAACTACTACCTTATATAACTATCAATTCGTAGAAGTTAACAAATAAATAGAAAAAATCGTTCTTCAAAATTCAATATAATCCTCATGTGATTTAGAAGTTATTACACACAGAAAATATATTCTGCTGGGACAAAAAACTTTTTGTGAATATAACTACAATCGAATACCCTGTTTGAAACATTCCGAAGTTCAGTCTGATAAAAGAATTTAATTTTTTCTTTTAAACTAAAAAAATAATCTAATTTAGTTGTTCTGTCCGACAGTAATTTTTGTTATCTAAAAATATTTTATTAAATTATTTCATCGAAATATTTCCGTTTAACCCCATAATTTGAAATTTTGAAGTAAAGCACAACTTTTACTAAGCTTGGAAAAAAAATCAACTCTAAAATAAATATAAATACGTCAATGCGTAAAATAACTAGAGCTTAATTAAAGATTTCACTAAATAATTAATAAGATGAAAATATTAATAGATGAAATAAGATGAAAATATTTTGACTTTTAAAATACAAATTAAAAACTTCATTATTTTTAATCTGAAGCATTTTTTTAAAGATTTTATTAATTCTTTGTAAGGTTCTTTAATTGCATGCAAGGTAGCTCTTCAACAATTTCTTAAAGTTCGACAAGCTCTTTCGTAAAAAGATGGACTCTTATGAACACAAAATTGTCATTAATAAGGTTTAAAGTCAATAAGGAATAGCGCTTTTTATTGAAAGATTGCAGTTCAGACTATTAAGTACTTTCTTAATTTATTTTTCAATAAAGAGCGATGCATAAGACCATCAACATATTTATTTCGAATCACTTTTAATATAACCAACCGCTTGAAAAGAAATGCATTTTGAACGCATTAACTGCGATCATTTATTAAATATGACGTGATTTAATAACCTTACATTGGCTTGCTGCTGGAATATTAGTATACGCATAAGCAATAATAGTATAAATATATTACACTGGCCTCCAAAAGTTAAGGAACAATATGTTTTTCGAAGCTCGCCTTAAAAAATATGACACTAACAATAAAATTTATAGTTTTTATAAATGATAAAAATGAACTTTATGCAAATGTATGTAAAAACAATAGCTACCCCTTTTTTATATAGAAAAGAACAGGCATATATGAGTGAGAGAAAAATATGCAAATATCAGGCTTTCGTAATTACGCGTGTAACTTTTGCTGATTTAAAAACTTTTGCAATCAGATTTGTTGACAATAGGCAGTAGAGTCCGGCAGAGTCTGGGAGAAGCCGTTTGCCCGATTCGTCGAGGTGGCGGGCAGTCGGATGGATGAAAATGGGGTTGCCACTGATGCTGCTAAGCGTTTTAATGTGTCTCGCAGTATGGCCCACCGTCTCTGGAATCAATATCAAACCTTCTGTCTCCAGAAGACATATCCCAGGCCGTCCACGAGCTACAATACCTTCAGAAGACCGTCTTATAGGTCTTTCGGCTCCAAGGAGAAGAAGCATTTCTGTGCCGCAACTTGTTGCAGACCAGTCTGTAGCATCAGGGAGAAGAATATCCCCTACTATTGTGCAAAGGTGTCTTCATAAAGTAGGTCTCTATGCAAGGTAATCAGTTGTGTGTGTCCCCCTCAACGGACGACAGAGAAGGGCCCGCTTATCTTGGGAAAGAGAACACGTTTCCTAGACCAGACAGCGATGGTCTAGGTCTGTATTCTGTACTCTTTACAGACAAGTCCAGATTCACGCTGGAAAGCGATTTAGGACGTCTGCTGATCTGGAGGGACCAAAGCACCATACCATCAATCCAACACTGTTGAAAGACACAGTTACCGAGGTGCTGGAATAATGGTTTGGGCAGGGATCTCAACGGTGGTCACACTGACTTGCATGTGTTCCAGGGAGGAACTCTGACTGGTGGGATATATCGGTATGAGATCTTTGATCCATATGTCCTCCCCTATGCCGGTGCAACTGGCATTGATTTCATTCTGATGGATGATAATGCACGACCTCACCGAACTGTAGTTGTTGAGGAATCTCTTGAGGGTCTTGGTTTAGAGAGAATGGAACGGCCAGTTCAATATCCAGATCTGAATCCGATAGAGCATCTTTGGGACTATCTTGATAGACAGGTTGCTGCTTTAAGTCCACCTCCAAGGTCTTTGGGAGAGCTAGAACAAAGCTTACTCCGTGTCTGGTTTTCGCTTCCCATTTCGGTAACCGATTACTTAATTGACAGCATGGAAAGACGATGCCGCCAATGCATTCAAGCTAGGGTTAGGCATATCAATTATGAAAAACTCGTTTTTGTTATATTCTATGGCATTTTAACACATAAAACTGTGATATATTATTTTTTCTAAGAATGGACTTTTCCAGCGAGATTGCTTTCTTTTGTTATTTGCAAATCATTTTTGCGTTTTTCTTATGTGAACTTCTACGTTGCAGTCAATACATAACTGCTTTGTGCACCTGTCATCCAAATTTGGTGTTTCTACATATCTACATTCATAATTTGCAAATTAGGCGCAAAAAATGGTTGTTTCTTATCATTTGGAGGCCAGTGTATTTAAACAAAATAACTGGAAACACCTATAAAAATTAGATATCAATCCATAGTAATCCTCTTATTTTGTTAAATAACACCATATCCTATTTCGTTTGGAAGGCAGGATATTTCTTTTTCTATTTATCTGTATCAGATTAAACAGTGCGAAAAAAGAAATAGTGCAATGTGAAATATTTTACCTTCTTTTATTGTTATTATTTATTTTTGTATAAAACTCTGACGATTTAATTACTTTTTCAAAAAAATTAGCCTCTTCTGTATCAGATGCAAAGAAGAGTAACGATATTTATCTCCATTTTAAACAAGATTGCATTTTAATTACCATCTTATCCAAATACGCACGAAAGAAAAGGCATAATATAAAATAATAATAAACTGATACACATTATAAACGGTACATTTTTTGACAGATTTGTACATTTCCTAGGTGATTATTTTCATTTAAGAATGCTAAATCAGCTTTAATCGTAAAGTACTTACGTTCAAAGATCTTACAAACTTTTTCTTTAGCCAGCAACTGTCTCCAAAAAATCTCCCAGGAAGGATATAATTAGTCTTCTAAAAATAGCAAGTTTCGCAAATTAACATATTAATTGAAGAGTAATTTTTCACTTCCTCAGAAAACTTTTCCGCTTCCAGCATTATTCATGTATCACATTGTGAATTTTTACTAAAAAGTAGTTATTTCAGCTTTATTCATTCAACTGATGTCTCACTTACTCATTGAATGTACAAGGCAGATCAGAACTGTAGATATAAATTTTAAAGGGACACATCTAAAAAAAATAGTTTCTTGCCGCATAAAGTAGGGTTGTAACGTAAGCAGTCAATTGTTGACTTCATTTATATATTTGACCACGTTATAGTGCCAATAAGGGATTAAACTTATTTTCCACGTAGACAGATATTGAAAATGATGCTTGAATGCAAAATAAAATGCCTTACTAAGACGATTTATATGACTCTACAAATGACCATAGGAAATGACCACAAAATGACCAAGCATTCTAAATTATTTTTCCTCGTTTTACATTACTTTCGTTTTTGTTTCTGTTACGGTGGTACCTGCGTTCTGAAGAAGTAAAAGGTTAACTCCACCCAACCCTGAATTAGAGCTTCAACAGGTGCCTCCGATGCAACCAAAAGTGCAATTATCAGCGTTTGATCAAGGACTTTTGAGTCACTCTTACTTTAGATTGCTACTACAACAGTCTATGTCTCTCAATTTGAGATCCCCTCTCACAGGCTACTTCTACAACCTCAGGCAACTCATGGTCTTTTGTTGTAATATTACATATAGTAGGTGGTTGTAACAACACGTTCCTCATGAGCAGCATCCTGCATTTAAAAGGTGTCAAAGGTGTAGGTGTAGAATGTATCATTTGCATAGCCATCAACTAATGGGACTATGCAAATGATACGTTCAAGAAATTTTCTAAAAAAATGAAACAGCTAAAAAATGCCCAGTTAAAATAGCCCATGTAAGTGGTACTTTGCATCAAAAAATTACTAACTGAAGAAATGATCCAAACTTGTCAACAAGTGATCAAAAAAGCAAGTGAATAAATGCTGAAATTGTAATCTTTCAAGTTGGACATTTATTCTCTTGACCATTTTTTGAAATCTTGAACAATTTTAGACTAAGTTATGAAAAAACTCCTTAAACACATCTTGTGTACAGTCCATGTAACAATGATAGTGTCAATCAACTTACCCGTTTTAGCAAGAAGGTGCTGTTTATTGGGAAAGATTGGATATAACCACCTTGTATGTATGTTAACAGCAAAATGATAAATTTAAGATCATCTAACTTACCTGGCATACGTATAGTGTGTCTATAATAATCTTCTACGGTCGGCTTGTAGGTGGTAGAAAAAAATCCTTCTAAATACTGCATAACTAGGGATGTCTTCCCGACTCCACCAGCACCAAGAACAACAAGTTTATTTTCCCTCATTCCCATCTGGGATGCCGTAATGTAACGTGTTTAAGGCGCACGTGGCATACAGAATTCAAGAAAAGAACACCCACTGTTCTGCCTGTCTTAACTATGGGGCCAAGCTCGTTAGCATGTCTTACTGGTCATGTTTGCCGTTAGAGAGTTTACCTCTAACGTTGGATGTCTATTCGTTGCTGTATGTTTGGAACGGTGTGTTTTCGATAGAACTGTTAATGACACACCATGGAGAATCTGAAAGAAAAAATCATATAATCAGTATCTATATAAAAATTATAACGAATTGATTAAAAAAGCGTAATTTGAAATATAACACATGTAGATGAGTTTCCATAATAGAGAGTACGTATAAAAGATTAAAGCATTTTCAAAGCACTGCATTATTCAAAAGTATTACAAGCGCAGATATGAGAGATATATTAAAATAGCCACGAAATCGCCAAATTTTTATTGTTTTCCGGATTGGGCCTATAGGTAACAAGATCTCATTTGTTCTCTTGCCATCCAAGTTTCCAGATTTAATGCCTTGTGTCTTTTTACTTTAGGGTCACATTAAGAACCTTGTTTGTACGCCCCCCGCGTACATTTGGAGAGAAGAATAGGGAGGAGAAATTTAAAGAAGATTTGTAGAGTGAGCATGTGGGTAAGTTTGCGGCTATCACACTGCAATTTTTTAAAGGAGTCATACTTTCGAATGTACAGTAGCCCCCCCCCCCCATTAACACGGTCGATACGCCCCGCCCCGTCTTATAAGAATCCGTGTTGTACGAATCACAAACACATGAACAGTGTTAATATGTAATGCAGAAATAGATATCTGCCTCATTCTTTTACCGTGTTGTTCGAATATTTATTAACGTGCTACAGGAAAGAGATCACAATTTTTCTGTCGTGTTATAGGAATCCGTCTAATATGAACTCGTGTTATAGGGGTTCTACAGTATAGCGTTTTAAAAATGAATGAATCTTTTATAATATCATCTACTTCTTTTTTTAAATCTTGAAGTACATTTCTAATGTTATGGAAAGAAAGCAGTTCCTTAAAAAATAGATTCTAAAATCTGTAATAAACAGACAAATAAACTAACAGAGAGGAAAGTAAGTTAATATTGCACTATCATCCAGTTCTGAGCTATGTTTAAAGTTTAAAATTTCTAGCTTATGAGGAAGTCAGTTTAAAATTACTTAAAAATTTTGTAACGAACAGACAGATAAATGTACAGACAAAAAAAAATTGCGATTATTAGTGAAGTGTTAAAGGTTCACAAAAAGGATTCCAACTTTCACATTTCTTTCGCAGGATTGAATTGTTATAGCCTTTCATACGAAGAGCAAGAATGTAGGAAAGTGGTTTAGTTGTTTTCAATTACACTGCACAATACAGTACATATTTTTAAGTTCACAAAATTATGTTTGAAAAAAATCTATTTATTATTATTGTGCACCAATATTCTTAATGTTTTGTAGCTGGTTGTAAATTTTATTTTCTAGTTTTAAGTTGCTCAGGTTAAGTGTAGGTATTATTCATAGTAACAACAGTTAAGTGAAATGTTAAATAAATAGTTATATGAATAATGAAAGAGTTAAATAAATATGTCTAACCTAAGTTAAAACTAAATTATCTTATTCCTTCTTTTATTTTTAAAGAGTAAAAGTTGCAAAACTTTTTTATTTCAAAGGGCGTGCACTTGCTCATTTTTCTGCATCATTTTTCTTCAATCATACATCTTATATGAAATGAAACAAAAGTCTTACAGACAGATATTAGATGCGTTCTTCATTAGTACATCACTGTAAATTGAAACACAGCTGATTATTGTGCTGAACATTTTGAGAAATAAAATGCTACCTGTCTGTAATCTGTGTCTGAATAAAACCTGATTAACTGCAGAAGTTCGGATTGCATCCCTTTAATGAGTACCAGGAGTGTTTTATTACCACATAGACAGCCCACTGTATCTGACTCAGGTTAACGGCATTGAATGAAACTGGATATTTACTACGTGTAGACTAACTAAGGAAGAATTAATCTTTAAACAAGCAGTAGAAATACCAAACGGGAGAGAAAAATTTAGCCTTAGAAGAATGATAAAAATACGTCTGAGGACACAAAATGTAATTTCGTTGCCCCGTTTATTTAGTTGTGTTGCCACGTGAATCATGAATTCAGAATACATTAAGACACAAAAAATTAATTTTATTTAATTTTATTGCTGCTATTTCTTTCTCTAAAGTTTGAGTCAAGCAGGTTCATTTTTTTTATCAGAAGATACATTTTACTAGAATAGTATTAAAGCCGGCTGCGATATAAGTGTGTGAAACATTTTTTAAAAACTTTAAAAAAGAGCAAATCCTGATAAAAATAAGATCTCATTCATTAAAATCGCAATTTTTATCATTATTTGTTCTATTTTAGTGAATTTTTAAAGTTTTCACGAACTTTTGAAGCCCTCTGAGTGCGTTAAATTTTAACCCTCTGACGTGCGGTGATTGCGCCGTGAAACCATGTTATTTCAGACCATTCAATGCTAGTCGCAAAAAAATATGTTAAATGGCCCCAAATTTGAAAAGGTACTGCCGTTGCCATCGATACATTTAACTACCAATAACATGTCGGTGGATCGAGTAGCCCATCTGGCTCATAGCCAGCTGTGTCAGAAAATTTCTAGAGCTTTGCGACGCCAGATGGACTTTTCGATCGACCGCCATGTTTTTGGTAGTTAAATGGATCGATGGCAACGGCTGAACTTTTTCAGCGTTGGGCAGTCTTTCCGGTTGGTCTTCTATATTGATGTGAAAATGCTTGCTCTTTAGAGGTTTTAAATGTTATTAAAAAGCAGCCAGTAATCATTATTTAAAAATTGCGGTTAGTAGGAATCGGATTAGAAAGATTAGGATTTTTAGAGTAGAAAGTTTGCTTCATATTGTGGATGGCAGGAACATTTGTCGGTAACTTTTTGAATAATGCAGTCAACTCACGATAACTGGAAGTCTGAAGGGATCAGCCTCATACATCCGTTTATTAGAAGTTCGGTAAACCGTATTTGCCTTCTTCCCTCCTTTCCATTAATTTTTGTGCTATCCATAGTGGTTAATAGATATTGTACTACTACTATAGTTTAAGAAAAATAAATTGGTGGTATTTTATATGATTATAATAGGAAAAATAAGCACAAAAACTTTCATCTCCTTTTTTCGAATCTGAATTAGTCACCAGGGGTTTTTTTTTTTTCGTAAAATAAAATGGATGGTAAGAAATACGTAGTTTAAAGACAAAAAAATATTCTAGAATTTTTTTTTCTTTTGAGGATTATTATAGTTTTCCCAAGCAAGAAATTAAATTAAACTTTTTACAAAAACTTTAACTTAAAGAGTAAGTCTTCTAGATATAGAGATAATTTTGAAATGAAATATGAAATTGAAATAAAAATATGAAATTGTTTTTCGACTTCATGGAAATTTTGGGCTAAACAAATATTCGAATTATGAGACTTCGAGCTATCACGGCCTCAACATGGCACAGTGGTTATGCCACTAAAAATGGTGGACGGCCGAAGTGTGAAGGTCACGGGTTCGGGTCCCATCGCGCGGCAGTCGATCTAACGGTCTGGAGTTTTGGTAGGTTTTCTCCAAATGTAACGTGAATACGCGTTAGAACCCCTTAGAAAGTCCTCCTTCCAAGGCACTCCCACCGTTGGAAGCGTTGCCATAATCACTCACAGTCACAGAGCTATCACGAGTTCACTGTAACTTTTTGTCCAGACTCCCTCTAATTCTATCCGTGCAAACCGCATTTTTTTTATTACTATTTGCTCAATGCAAATTTTAATTTTTTGCTTAATTTTTGATTTTGCTGAATTTGCTTAATTTGCACAGACAGCCTGAACTTTTATAAAATATTTTGCAAAATGTATGTATCGTACCGTTTTTTCTGACAAAAACATTAGTTTTATTAATGAAAAAAATTAAACTTTTATTTGGCCTGTTCGAATAATAAAAATTTAGGGGAGGATATCAGCTGCGGAAATATTTGAACTCAAGCAAAAAATCACAAGATTAGGAAACATATAATATTTATTCTGAACTTCGCATTCAAGATCTTAAAAGAAAACACACAGAAAAAATGTCTTAAAGAGTGCCAGCTGTTTGTAACAGATATTAAGAATGTCCAAGAAATTTCAATTGTACTTGATACAGAGAAATGTATTCTACAATGTACTTGTAGATATTACTGCATTATTTTTGTTAAAATTTTGTGACCTTTTATTGATAAGAAGATTTTATACAACTCTCTCGCACAGAATAATCCTGCAGTTTATAATACATTTTTTGCCGGCTTATAGTTACTGTATAGTTTGCTTTTATATTATATCTTGATTTTCTACGTTCGAATGTCAATTCAATAAAATTTCTCTGAATGATTTTGTTGACGTTTTCCTACGTTTCAATATAATGTTTCAATCGAAGGTAAACTGACCAGTGTATAAACTTTTTGTATGCAGGGTAATTCAAAATTGATCATGGATATTCGATAGGGAGGTATGGAATAGGAAAAAGAAGATTATTTCACAGGGAGGTTCTTTGTATCCACAACTCCCATTCTCGCTTTGTACGATAGCTCAGCTAAAATAAACTTTTTATTAGGTATATATATATATATATATATATATATATATATATATATATATATATATATATATATAAAATAGCATAACTTACGTAATATGGAATCCCAATTAAAATATTGATTGATAGCACATAATAACAGATATAATACGTAAAATTGAAATTAGAATTGAAAATCCAGAGGCTATAAATAATTTAAAACAGGGTCATCAAAGACAAAAAGAAGTGGGAAAACAAGCCAGGTGCGATCACGTGGGCTTAAGCCTAGCTTGATAAACCCATGCAGTAAAGTGGAGATGGAGTGGAAAATTGAAATGTAGTACTCCATTATCAAGTCCCACCGTACTCACATTTCAATTAAATAAAAACAAAAATAGTTAGGTTTTTGCAGGTTACCTGACAAAAGAAGTCGTTATGCGAAACCTGGGGGTACGACCTAACTGTAAGGAGAAAAAAAAGCAGTCATGGATGCTAACCTAACAAGAAGGTGGAAAAACAGACAAGACTAGGTATCGATACCAACCGAAAAAATTATTTGAAAAAAAAAAAAAAAAAAGAGAGAGAAACAGCTAGAGCCAAGGAGGAAAAAGTAGGAGAAAGAAAAACAGACAAAATATTGCCTAAACCATGTGAAATTGTCAAGAAATTCAGAAAATGGAAGGGAAAAAAGTTTAAAAAAAATAAAAATAGTAAACATTAAAAGAAAAAAAAGGGGGGGGGGAAATAAATAAAGAAATAAATAAAAATAAAAGAAAGAAAGGAATACTTGAGTATAGCTAACCTATGAGCAACGTGGTACAAGCTTTAATAGCTAAGAAGTGCTAGCGAAATATGGTAAAAAAGAATTATGCGAAAAAAAACTATGAAATTAATAACAACTATTATTATAATTATAATAATTGTATTATTAAACAGGTATTAGTAGTTATTGGTGCTAATATTATACTATGCAGTATAAGTAAAATTTCACTTAGTAAGGCTTATAAATGGTACAGATGGGTAAAAAATAAGAATTAAAAATATACCTCAAAAAGAAAATATATATATACACTAACGGGTTTGAAGAAATTTTCAGTCTATGGATTGGTAATTTTCTTCCATGGTAAGTTATTTCACTCTTAATTGGATTCCCTGTTCAAAATGTCCTCCCCTTGAAAAATTAATCATTTGCTGACGTGTATTGTACTATGTTTATTTACTGGGAATACTATGTAATTTCAGTAAATGAATATACAATTTAATTATATAAATTTTGACAAATATTTGAAAAAAAAACCTCGATTTGCAATATTATTGCTTTCCGATTTGTTTGAAAAGCATCTTTTTCAATGTAGCAGAAAAGTAAAATTTTGATTTTTTTTTTTTTCCTATTTCAATTTCACGGCTGTTGAAATAATTTGGAATTTTATTTTGCAACTTTTTTAGAGTCATATTCAAACAGTAACTTTGGAATACGCTGCCATTTTCAATTTTGATAATTAAGGATGGTAATTTTTGTTGGTTTTACACATTACATCAGGAAACTGTAATTTAATGTGGTCTTAGAACTACGGTTTTTGGACACTTTTATGTACGCTAAGTGATGAATTAGATTCTGCAGAGCTTGCACGATCTTGATGGGGCACTGTTTATTCGTAACTTAAACCGAATTCTGAAGGAAGTCACTTGGAATATTTAAAATTTAGTTTAATACGAAATGTTTTATAAATATTTCTCAAAATCATAAATTTTCGCTATACTTTTAAGTACAGTCTATTTATATGACAGTCTCAGCTGATATTTCACTTTGCAAACACCAGCTTTATAAAGAGAACCTAAACTTTGAATCATAAGTTATCGTTTGAATTTCCAATTTTCTTTAGATAATACTGGCTATTTATGCTAACGATCCTTTAGTAAACATAAAATGTAAAAGGCCATATTTATAATAGTGAATGTAATAGTTTTTTTAATTCCATATAAAAATAAATAAATAAGTACCAGTAACCTTAATGATATTCCTCATCACTCTGCAAAATGAGAACTGATCTTAAACTAAAAGCTACAGGCAAATCAATCACTAAGATCCTTTCTAAAGTATCTCAAGGAAGAAAGAACCGGAATGAGTTTCTAAAGCTTACATCAGTCAGATGTTAGTACTCAAAGTTTTGAATTTAGAAGTTTGAGGAACTCTTTTCAATATTACCATTTCTAAATCGTTAACATCAGTACTACGTTGATTTCTGGAAAAGTAAAACGAAAAAAAGAGAAAAAAAACTTATATCTTTCTCTCTCTCTTTTTTTAAATCTTCGATGAAATATTTTCTTTTAAAACGCAGAGTCTTGAGAGTGAAATTATTTGAACGATTAATCCTATTATCATAAACTATAAACTATTACAGCATAGCAACTTCTTACTTATGCATAGCAATACGTATAGCAATAAAAAAGTAATCGCATTTTCGTAACTGAGAAGTGCAGTTTTCAGTACTAACATAAAACGATTTACTGTAGAACCCTTCTAACCCGTCACCTAGGAAAAACATAAGGATTTACAGTAAGGATTTTGAAACCAAAAGATTTCTTTTTAGTTTATAAAACAGAAATAACATATTGTACAAGATGTAAACTTCTTACTAACAGGGTATCTCGAACAGCAATTTGTATGTTAAATATCAGTAATTAACTTAAACTATCTGAATCTCTTAACTAAAGATTTTACTTTCATGCGCCAACTTAAAAAACAAAACAAAACGCAACATCATAAATTGTTTTCAACTTTATAGCATATTTTTAAAATATAGAATCATTGGACCAAGAATGGGGAAAATTCTACAGTCTTCCATCTTTGCGAACGCCACTGAATTCAGTAGCGTTCATCACTATGGTGTAGAAAGAATTTTACCGCATTACCTTGTTTTAAGGCGCAAACAGCCTTCAATAATTTTATATTGAAATAGGCTATATTATGCTTTAGTATAAAATTGGTAGATATCTTATGAGATGTATAATTCATGTTTTTTTTAATCTTATTTTTAACGGACCTTCTTTTAATTATAATAAAATATTTAAAGAAAAAAAAGCCTATCACTTTGCGAAGCAATTCCCTACGAAACATTCTCTCAAATCCATGTCTATATTGAAATAATAAAGATGAACTCAAAAAAAGAATTCAATTTTCAATATCCACTCCCCCTTTCGATAAGAAATATTCTGTTGAAAAGTATCTCTTACACGAAAGAGTCACTTTCTTCATAGCCGCAAAGTATCTGCAGTTAGTTGCAATATTTTGAACAGAACTTATCGAGATCAATCAACAAAATCATGGCTAAAATCAATCCGTACACAGGAAATGGGCCAGAGATGAGTTTTAAAGCTGAGATTGTCTGCTGGACCGGGAAAAGAAAAAATATTTAAGTGCGTTCATCTGTAACTTGATAGTTTGGAAAAGTTTTCCGCAAATGATAAGTTTAAGATTATCCAATCTATGTTTCTTCTCTATTAAATTTCCATATGTGATAGTGGCGTCTTTTTTTATCATAAAGAGGCAACGAACATTTTCTTTTTAATTAACATTACTGTCAAGTTGTATAGCTTGACAGGAAAAAATGTTTGTAGGTACAGTTAATCCCAGATACTAAAAACATAGACCCAAGGTTTTATTCCTTAAATATGAATCATAGTCATTTATAATAAATCACAAAATTACGTAAAAAAAAGTACAGAAATTTATGAAATCGATTGAAACTTTTAGTTGGTTAAATTTGAGTCAAGTCAAACATTGGCGCATCAGCCTTTCTCCGGGGCCAAGGTCTGCGCTGCCCAACCGCGCCTTCGCGACCATGGGCTCTGGGGTGCGGATGCATATGCTCTGCCAGGTGGTCAGCCTGACGCGAAGCCCCCAGTGTTTGAACCCACGCAAGCTTGGTCCTCATTTTATCGACACACTCAAGTGATGAAAGGCTGAGTCAACCTTGCCCAGCCCGGGATTCGAACACCGGACCTATGAGACGACAGCGCAGTGTGCTAACCATTATACCACTAGGCTTCTCAACTTCAGTAAGTACGGGTAATACTCGACTTAAGCCATTTTCAAATCGTGTCCATTCTTTTTTCTTGCTTCCAAAATAATTTCAGATTACGATCATAACCCTTCAATGCATGATTTTTTTATTTTTCCCCAAGCATTTTTTTTTCCTCATGGTCATGGCTTAAATATACATGAAAAAATACTTAAATTTTTTATTGCTTACTTTTGTAACTTTTTTATTGTTTACTTTTGTAACTTTTTTATTGATTATTTCTAATAACTTAATAGACGCATACATGAATCGTCATGAATTTAGCACTAAAATGCTAACCATATTTTAAAAAATCATTTCCTATCTTATAATTGATAAATATTGACATAAAACACAAAATTATTTAATATTTTAAAAGATATTGGCTTTAATTAAAATTTTTATTTAAACTTAATTCTCATAAGGCATGTCAGACTTTATTAAAATTACGGCGAAAAAAGAAAGAAAAATGGCATGTCAAATATTTTATACATGATGTACGTTATTGTACATTAATATAAAGATAAAAGTCTGCAGTGACTCCACTCGACTTTCCGAACACGTACTATTAAGATCATTAGCAAGCATTTAAATAAATTTTAATCGATGGGTAATTCAAACATATATATTGAAGCTCAATCGAATGCGCCATTTAAACGCTAGTCTTTGTGAAATCTTTGTAGTAGCCCTGTACAAAAACTGTACGTCCTATACACATAAAAATCAATACCGGTCTGACGAAGGTGGTGTATAACATATAGACCCAATTTCAGCTCAGTCGAATGTACCGTTTAAACGCTAGCGCACTTTCAAGAATTTCCCCCCATAGGCCATAATTTAAAAGAAATCTTTGTCGTAGCCCTGTAGAAAAACTATAAGTCCTATACACACCAAAATCAATACCGGTCTTACGATGTTGGTTTATGATATATATGCCCAATTTGAGCTCAATCGAATGTACCGTTTACACGCTAGCGCACTTTCAAGAATTTGCTCCCATAGGCCTTAATGTAAAAGAAATATTTGTCGTAGCCCTGTAAAAAAAGTTTAAGTCCTATACACACCAAAATCAATACCGGTCTTGCGACGGTGGTTTGTAACATATATACCAAATTTGAGCTCAATCATATGCCCCGTTCAGTAGCTATCGTGTTCACTCTCTCACACTACACACACACACACACACATCTCGTAAAAATAGCATCAATGAATTCAGAAGACCTCAAAAGGTGTAAATACACCAAAATCTCGAAGTCGAATTTTTTCATGATTACAATACTTTCCTTACATGGTACATATTCGGAAAGTAGAAATCAGCTCAGAAAACCGAGTGTTTTGTGATTTTTTTGATGCTAAATTCACTAAAAATTTGTATTATTCATGCAGGCCTCATCATGCATTGAAGGGTTTAATACAAATATAAAAATTACACATTACATAATATTAATATTTCAGACCTCTAATTAACAGCTATACCTGTAAATATTAAGAGGATATTGTTGATATGAAAATTAGCATGAAATAAAAAGTACTATGAGGTCTTATAAAACTACCCGAATTTCATACTGATTCATTTATACTTCAAACTGCACAATACATAGTGATGCATGAATGAATCAAACATAAAAATTGAAATATTTAATTTATATAAATTCCTTGACTAAGCATAAATATGGAAAGAAAAAATACATGCATTTTCCGCTGTATAGAATAAAATTTTGAAGTCTCTAAAACCGAATTTAATAACAACACGCGCTTGGACGAGAAAACTGGGAAAAACAGAAATGAATTCTGAGCTTTAGGCTTTGATGAAATAACACGCGTCGCTAAAAGTAGCTGTACTGGGGAGAAAAACAGTTGCACATTGATATGGATTTATAAAGATAAAAATCAGTCCAGAAAACTGGATGTTTTGTAATTTTTTTTAATAGTAAATTCAGTGAAAATTGATATGATTCATATTTGCCTCACCTGCATCGATGGGTTGAAAGTATAACTTGTTATAAAAATGTATTATATAATATCTTACCTTACTGAACATTTTCTTTTAAATTTGCCTTTTGTAGTCTCCGTCCCCAATTAAAATTAATCTGTATGTACATATTTATACGAGAAACCATACCCCGACTTACGCGATTATTAGATGCTCCCACCTACCGCGTCACTTCGGAGTATTACTGTACAAAAATTACATTTTTATACAGCCCCGTACAAAAAAAAAAGTGACCCACATATTAATTAGATAATGTACAAAATTTCAGGCTTTCATCACAGAACATTACAAGATATTTTAAAGAAACATTATCAGGACCTGTATATTAATTTGTAGTGAACATTTATTGCTAGAATGCAAATAGTATTTTCCTTTTGTAATTTCTGTACAACTCCTGAAACGTGATTATCCGAAATGATTGTTTTCTTTCAATTCGAGAGCCACTGAAAAGTTTTTTAAGTCATCATATACTTATTTTTATAACTCCAATACATTTTACTGATTGTCAAACATTTTTGTATGAGGTCCATATAAAAATTTAATTTTTCTATTTACTCAATCCCCTGAAAATTTTAATCGATTTCATAACAGTTTGTATCCTTTTTTTTACGTAACTTCGTAATTTATTTTATATGTCTATGATCAATATTTAAGATTTAAAAGTCAAGATCAAATGTTTTTGGGACAACCTTTATATATCACTATACCCTTCCGAGTTTGGAAGACTTTTTATAAAAATATATATATTACCAATATAGCAACAAAGCTAACTTTATTGGAGAAAGAAATGTTACAAGTTTTATTTCACATAAGTCCAACATGCGAACCTTTCGTGGCAGCGAAGGATTCATGAAATTTTGTCGGCGTAGGGGTAGGGTGGGGAAGGACAGTTAGTTTGTCAGTGGGGCGGTTGGTTAGAAGATTGATACACATATCCATTTTATGGAAGTAAAGTAGGATCTTTTACATTAATTTCTTTTTTCTCAATTGGCGCGGTCGCCCCTCTCCCCCCCCCCTATAATCCGTCCTTGTTCTGTGATGCTGATGATTCGACAAACTAACTGCCCTCCCCCCACCCCCACAACAGACAAATTTGTATTAATCTGTCGCTGTCACGAAAGGTTCACATATTGGTCCTTTGTGAAATAAAACTTGTTACATTTCTTTCTCCAATAAAGCCAACTTTGTTGCTCTATTGGTAATATATATTTTTTATAAGTCTTCCAGACCCGGGAGGAAATTGTGATACACCGTATATATATATATATATATATATATATATATATATATATATATATAAATATATATACAATAGCTGAATAATTTTACGATATTTTTAATAAAATGTTACTCGTTGAAAGGTACTTTTATAAAAACAGATATAATTGATACTATAGAGTTTTGTTGCTAAGTTTTAATAAAAATGCATTATAAAAAAACAATTTACTTGTATTTACATATTTACAAATAAAAATAATAAATTATATTTTATGATTAACATTATTATGATTGTATAAATAAGTGGTAAAAAGAGGCATATTCAGAAAACCAAATCTAGTACCGTTCAATTTTTTTACCTAAAAAAAACTGCAACCGTTTTCACATGGCTATAATATAATACAGATTAAATTTTAAAAACTTTGCGATGCCTCTCAAAACCTAAACTGAGAAGAAAATCTTCACCATTTTTTTTTTTTTTTTTTTACAGTGAGAAAAAGCAGATGAAACATAGATTGAAGATTAAAAAAAATTGCAAAACGATTATTCGTTTCTCGGAAAAATTCTGCCCATGCTATTAAATTAAGACAATTTTAATAATTTGTAATACGAATTTCGTAAAATAGAAGCTGTTGTTATTATAAAATCCTTTCAAAATACTGATTACGATTTTCAAATATGAAAGTTAATGTATGATAATCATATTTTAATCGCCAATAGATATATGTGCTTCGCAGTGAAAACTTGTTGTCAGTAAAAAGTTGAATATTTTGAATCTCTTACACTCATAAAATCACTCATACCCTTTAACATGTTGTTTAAAGTTTTAAACATCATGCTGCAAAAAAAATGTAAAGAAATACCTACATGTAGATTTATCTATCATGAAAACTAAAATGATAAAAATTATCATTTTAGCTCTCAATTTTAAATGGAAATTTAGTATCACTGATAATAAAAATTTAATAAAAGTTTTGAAATTCACGTTCAAATTTGCAGCTAGATTGCGTTTGTAAGCAATAATACGCATATTCAAAATAAAGGATTCAGTTTTCAATATCCACCCCCATCTTTCGGAAGAACATTTATTTTTATTTTTTAACTGAAAAACTATACTTTACGAGAAAAAATTCAATTTCTCCTTTCCTGTAAAAGTGGGGTGGTTGAAATATGTTGAAAGGAACTTACAAAGATCAATCAATAAGATCACGGCTAAAACTCAATCCTTAGATAGGAAATGGACCCGAAATGAGTTTTAAAAGTTGAAATGGTCTTCTATGAGAGAAAGAAGAGAAAAAAATATATTCAGGTGCGTTTTTCTGTGACTTCAAAGTCTTTCGGTTTACGCAAATGTTAACTTTGAGATGTAAGTATTCTTTTTTTTTTCTTTTCTCGTTTCAGTTTATATATCTGTAATACTAAAGAGTTTTTCAAAATCAAGAGGCTAAGAATTAATACTGCTCTTAAGTTGAAAAGATTGAACATCTTGAGAGGAAAAAGGTATAAAATTAAAAAAATATCCAATTTCAAATATTTTTTGTTAAATGTTTGCTCCAAAGGTTGTAAAGATACAATGGCTAAATTATCTTTCAAAGCAGAGCAATTGCTCCACGTTTCTGTTTTTTGAGAACTTACAAAAAAAAAAAAAAAAAAAAAGGTTGAGAACAGCGAAAAATAATTTCCATTGTTGCATTTTCGCAATGCCAGAACCGAAAAGGTAAAAGTATATTCCTACTGAAATATTACATCAAAGGTTTTTCTTTTAACAAAAATAATGAAACTTGCTTTTATAAAATGATTATTAGCCGTTTAACTACTGCATTAAGAAATGAAAAGAATATCAACTTGAAACTGTTTTTTTTTTTTGCTTGAATGATCAATAGTGATTAATGTAATAAAAAAAGAAAAACAAAATTACGATACTTCTAAGAACCATCAATAGATAAAGGATTTAAATATGCAACGGATAGTGCTTTCTAATTCTTGTATAAAATGTATACTCTTTTCTTATTTATTTATTTTTTAGTTTGTTAAACCACATGTCATAGTCTAGGTACGTCCCTGTATAGTTAATAATTTTTTAGAGAAGAATCAATAGGAGATCACGATAAACGGAATCCCCTCAGACATTAAATGAAGATAAAAATGAGCAGTAACATACTACAGTTTAAGAAAATATCCACTGACTTGATTGTTTTATCTTTCTTCCATAGGGACACAGGATATTTTCCTATTAATACCATTAATAAGTTGAATATTTCTATCTCCAGGTAATGAACATTTATAAAGAATATCTTAAAATACAAAGTATACCTATTAAATTGCTATGAACTTTAAACGAGTGTTTTAACTGCGTCAGTAACTGTCCGAACATTCTGAATAAGACTGTTGAAGAATCAAATTCGGTTGGTAAATTCCTCTAACTCACCGAAGATATGAAATGCAGTGAAAATCGAATCATCATTTAAATTTATTTTATTCATAAAACCCTTGAAATGTAAAATATAAAAATGTTACTAAATTTTCCTGAGCTGGCTGGAACGACTGTAAAGGAACTGCTGAATTACAAAAGACAGATTTCTTTCAATTTTTTTATGAGTTTTCTAGCTGATGTAGCCGCTCTTTGTATGGGAAGAAGCAAGTATGTTTCTACGTAGCACTCGTATTTGAAGTAATTTATCTGATCGGAACACGCAAATCGTTTCTTTACTAAAAATAACATTTGTACTTTAAAGTTAACCTAAACTGAACGAAATAAATAAATAAATAAAGTTCACTTTAAAGTAGTTTGCTTCTTACGCTAGCTGAAAACTTCTTACGTGGATCAAACTTCAATTATAGGTTTGCATCATAATATAAGGGTCGCCTAAATGAAAGTGTCACTGCTGTATAACACTGCCATAAGCGAAGGACTACTGCAAATGCCCCTATAGAGGACGCTGATTGCTGAGAGTGCATGCGATATCGTCAGCTCCCGCCAGATGCGTGTATGATAGCGTGGTAGCACGTTAAAAGGCATCGTTCGCATCATGGATGCGTCAAGCAGTGTCAGTGCACAATCGTGCAATTTTTTAGCAGTAGACAATGTGGGTGCTAGTGAAATCTATCGCCGAAATGCGAAATGTGTATGTAATGGAGTGTATGTCACACAGATTGGTGTAGGGACTTGGTCAAGCGCTTGTGGTTATCACCAAGAAAGCAGTTGTAGCTGTGGACTGTCTCGTGAGAATGAATCAGCGAATTACCCCTCTCGAAATAGCGGAAGAAATGTTTATGAGTAAAGGAAGTGGGCACATAATGCTGCATGAAATGTTGTCTCTTTCCCCGTAACATCTTCATCGAGGTTATCCATCATCTCGTTGACCGCTGGGACACTTGTTTCAAACTACAAGGTGACTTTGTCTATCCTATCTGTTACGCCTGTATTACTTCTTTTTTTTCTAATTTATATTAATACCCTTAAATACTTTAAATCGCCTGTAGTTCAGGCGATTTAAAGTAATCGCCTGAAATTGCCTGTCAAATCGCCTGTAGTTTCACTTTCATTCGAGCGAGCATTATAGTTAAAAAAAGTGTGTAATATTCCGACATCAGAGGGCGGTTTCTCTACTGGAGATTTATGTCATTTGCGCATGTAAAAAGCAATCTTTTAACAGAAAAATAATTCTTATATGTATTAAGGAAAACGGCAATCAATGAGCCAAATGTCGCCAATCTCGACAACTTTTTGGCGAAATATTGTCAAATTTGGAGCCAAAAATAAGTCAAAATGGAGCCGGCTAAGCAATATCGCCAATATTATGCCAGAAACGCCAAACCCTGTTAAACAACGGGAAAGCCAAAACTTCTCGCTTTCTAGTTACCCGATTTACATGCAACAAAATGCAAAGTTTAATTTCTCGATGCATAGAATACGAATATTACCTAATCTAATCTCCTGAAGAGTAGGTCACCCCAAAAATTCGTAACAATATTATTAATTATCTTGGAAAGTTAGGTGTCACCTTCATGAGAACAAAACAGAGTTGTTAGTCTTGTATGTATTATATGTATTGCGTAAATTTAAAATATAAACTTGCGTACGTTTGAAGATATGGAAATGTTCACATTGTACTGAAGTTATAGTAACTGAAGCAGAACGTGCTGGTAAAAGTAACACAATTACCCTCCCCCCCCTTTTTTAGAGCGCTTTTTTAGACGTTCTAAAAGAATTAACTGCCCATACAAAAGCAGGCAGAATAAATAAAAAAAGAGACTGAAAGAAGAATAAAAATGCAACAGTATGCTGCTTTTTTAAAAAGTAGCGAAATTTTGAGACTAGGAATGAAATAAGAATCCCCATGCACTTTTATTTTCAAGAAAAGAGGAACTTTGTACCTCTCAAAATTTTCGAAAGATTCATTTTTTACATGCACCTTTCATAAAAAAAAATATTTGTTTTAACATGCACTAATACCGATTTCTGTACATTTATTTTGCAAACTTACTGACTAAATCTTTAAATACAAGGCAAAATCCAAGTCGGAAATAGTTAAAGAAGTAGTTTGGTGTATTACAAAGAAAATGTCTTATTCTAATAGTAGCGTCATTATAAATGAGACATATTAATACAATTACTGAAAAATATTTTGACGTAATTGTGATAATACCCCATCGCAATTATTAAACCAGCGTAATTATCTGTAATTATTGAGGCGATAATTATTTTAAATGTCACACGATTAAGTCATTTTATTTACAAAAATCTGTGTAATTAAAATATAAGCGTCTGGTATAAAAATAGAAATGAAATTACAAAAATGTTTTAATATCGTTCAACTAAAGTTTAAAATTCTGAAACAATTATTCCAATTTGCGTTTCTGCTTTTATTATGGTAAAAATAATTAAAAGTAAGACAAAATAAAAAACAAAAATAGATTCAATTAAACTTTTCGAAACCGAAATGATGTTTTGCTGTTTTGAGTAAATGTTCTCATTGTTTTACCACAGGAGAGCAAAAATCATGTATGCCATAAATAACTAATTTTTATATTTTTGTGAGCTTTTAATGTGAGTTTATTTTAATAAAATTTATGCTTATTTTATTTTATTTTATTATGATTTATTTCCAAGTTCACAGTGTGCTGTTAGCTTATGGCACACTTACTTCTATTTCCTTTTGCATTGTTTTAAATTATTATATAAATATTGGAATTTTAAAGAATTTTTTAAGAAATAAGAAAACTAAAATTTTTAATAAATAAAAAAAGATATTTTACTTAATTTAATTATTTCTCTCTCTCTCTGTTTCGTATATTAATCTTTCGTATATTAATAAAACGTACAAAGTGTAGGATGTAAACTAGTAACGAAATTCATTTTTTTAAAATAAAGGAAACATGTTTATTTTAAAGTAATCGTTAAATTTTGTGGGTCATTCCTCAATAATAAAAGTTTATTGAATGTTACCAAAATACAAATTTAAATGCGGATTTGTGCTTAAGGAAAACAATATACAATTATTTTTCACCACTATATTGAAATTCTTTTAACGATGGAGTTTTTAGTTTAATATGAATAAAACTATAAAAAAAAGATTCGTAGAAATCTATCTTTTGTTGATCCACTATTCCTTAAACTCTTTCCAAAGAATTCGGTTGTCACCCATAGTATTTTTTACATTTCAAGGATTTCATCAATAAAATAATGACTAAAATAGATTTTAACTGTTCTTTTTTTACTGCATTTTACATGTTCAGTATGTTAGAGGAATTGTTTAAGAAATCGAAACCGTGACTACAATGATCACTTTTTAAAGCCCTTTGTAACAACAAAAGTGTTCAACAAAAATCACATTGTGACAATGAATTCACTACTAGAAGTGTAGTACGAACATGTAACTCAGAGCGTATGGTGAATTTCTGTATTTAAAAAAATTAAATCTGCAAAAAATTGTACTATTGTTAGAAATTGTCGGTTTAGCGCATTGCAAGTTGATACACTGTCTTTCCATAATCTTCCTAGAGTAGTTTTTCAACGATGGCCAAGGAATTAGCTATTGATCTATAGTGCAAGTGGCATTAATAAATTTTTAAAAGATCATACAAAATAATCCAAATGCATTACGGTGTATGATCTGTCATTATTTTATATGGCTTTTAGAAACTTTAACGTACTGTGTTAAGATTTATGACAATCACCAAGGAAGATGAATCAAGCCAAACACATCGATTATAAAAACTTTCCAACCCAAATATATTTTATGTAATAAAAAGACTCATTATGTTACATTACGAGTAGAGTAATATCAATTTAAATGAGTCCAATTAGTGAAATACTTGCAATGATGGTGGAAAGTACTTTTATGAGTAAACAGAAGATATTGTTCGTATGATTACTCCTCCGACTATAGGGAACTAGTTGGAGATGTAACTGTCTGGGCGAAAAGAAGCGAAGTAAGTTGATTCTGTAACGTTATAGAAAGTGCACCAGAAATCACGAAGGGATTATAAACTTGCTTTATTTAACATTAGTTTCCATTTATATTTCGCGGACTTAAAGACCAAAGATGTGAGATTGTTTACACTACTGTGTATAATATAGTCTCAAATAGTTGTCCGCTCTCTTCTCGTGGAGACGCAAAAGAAACCTCACTCTCCAAAAAAAAAAAAAAAAAAAAAAAAAGAGAGAGAGAGAGAGAGAGAGAGAGAGAGAGAGAGAAGATTATACCGGTCAACACGATTTTTGGGTCTGACTTCTAGATGTTAAATTTTAGTTTCTCCTACGCCAAAACTAAGGAAAATAATTCTTTAAATGGAAGTTTGCTTTTGTAGAAATTAAAGCAATTTTTTAATTTTTTGGAAAAAATCACTGATTTATATATTTTTTTTTATAATTCCACTCTAAATTATGATCAGAAAAGTTTTTGTTGGATATAAAAGCCTTTTTTATTCAAGATTTGTGATAAACAATAATATATAAATGTAAAATAATAAGAAACTAATGTCTAAAAGTGGATATTTTTCGTATTTCTTTTATGTTCGTATGAGCAAATAATAATACAAACAAATAATAATATTACAAATAATACTACAAGCAATACTACAGAGTTACAAATAATAATACAATTTACTTTCGGGTTAATCAAAGTGCTGCCATCTTTCGTTTATGAAAGAAATTAAAATATACTTATCGACGTAAATCAGACAAAAGCAAACTTTAAGAACTAAAAAAGAAAATTTAAGTATTTTTCCATGTCTAGAATCAGAATTTAAGCATGAGAACAGAACCCCACCCCCCCAAAAAAAATTTTTTTTTGTTGACCGGTGTTAGCTAATCATCAAGCAAACTGCCACAGATTGTACGCTTTATGCTTAATTGTGAACAATTTTTCATCCTTGGTCTTTAAGTCTGTAAAATATCAATTGGGGCGAACAATAAATAAGAAAGTTATTTACAGTTATTACCCGTTCGGACTTTTGGCTTAACCTGTATAAGTTGGTTTTAAAAACTTACGATTCAGTCGGTCGCAAGAGAATTTTCCTCTTTTAGGTTATATAGACCGAAAACATTTCTTTTCCAGTAAATACGTGTTGCATGTAATCTGCAATCAGTGAAAATGATCTAGTTCTGTTTAAACTATAAAATACATCAGATATCAAGTGACAGATATAAATCTTGTTATAAATTTAAAAAATCAGTCTTAAATATTAAATTTGTTAGTAAAAGTTTAGATAATGAGATTACCGTGTACTTCTGAGTAGCATAAGCTAATTTCTTTGTAACATACCAGGTAACATACCACTTCGTATGTTACCTGGTATGTTACCACACCTTTGTAACATACCACTTCGAAACCAGGTCGCGTTCGCCGACCTAACCGTTCGGAGTTTTCCGTGCTTTTCTCGGAAACTTTGGCAAATACGGGTTAAGATTTCTTAGAAAGTCCCCCACGAAAGGTAATTCCACCTCTGGCCTAGATCTCTAGAGTAGATAACTGGCCATAATCAACATTTCCCCACGAAAGGGGCAAGTGGCCCACCTTAACGGATTTTTTTTCCCAACAATTAAAACTTCGGGATTTTGACAAGTGTCTCCAAATTCATACAAGCCACTATTAAAGGACTGTATGAAGAAAAAAAAATTAAAGTCAAAATTATGCTATAAAGCTGTCCCACTGACACCACCTTCCCTACATTACAGTGTTTCGTGTTTAAATAAAATTACTTGATAAACAACATGTTTAATAAACCTTCGTTTAAGGTAGATGTCAAATGGGGGAAAAACCTTTCTGTTATTGAAAAAACATAGTTATAAAACATATTCATAAGCGATTTTAGTTTAATAACAGCATTTTAACGTAAAATATTTTCTGCGTACAATGACCGCAATACTCTTAAAATCAGCATTACAACAATATTTATTTTTTTTAGATAAATCCTGTCTTTGCAAAGTGAAAAGAAGTTTTTTAAACATTTAAAATTATTAGATTTAATTACTTTATAAGATTTGTAGCAACTGAACCGTTTTATTATAAATTAAAGTATGATTAATTATATTGATTGATTAATAGAAAAAAAATTGACGAAACTTTAGCTCCAAAATAGCAATATCTATAACATTTCAATTTATTACGTATTACTATTATAAACATTCAGAAATACAGAAGAGCAAAGTTACAAAATTACTACTAAAATACTGAAAAAAATCCAACGGGGGGGGGGGGGGTTAGTTAGTTAGCAGTTAACTAATATTTGTACAATTATATTCCCTGCTTCTTTTTTCAGGGGATAATGTATTGAGTAACAGACAGAACATGTACTTCTTTGTTAACCCTTTAAGGCGCAGTGATCCCGCTCTGGGAACACCCAACTCTGACGTTTTGACTGCTGCCAGTCACGAAGAATAGATTTGATTTCTATAAAAATAGCTACGGGTGACATTGCTCCGCGAGAATCTTTCACTTTTTAGCACGTTATTTCCCGTAAGAAAATGGTCACGATTATTTTTAACAGCACTGACATCTGCTGAAAAATGGAAGAATGCGAGAACATCTGCAGAGATTGCCCAATGCTGAAAAAGGGCAGCCGTTGCCATCTTGCGGGTAGTTAAGTCGAGCGATGGCAACGGCTGTCCTTTTTTCAGCATTGGGAAAGGGTTGCGCCTCAAAGGGTTAACAATTAGAAAAACTGTATTCAAGTGTTAAAAGACATTTATAATAAATAGAGGCTAAGGGATATGTATGGTACCTAGTGTTATAGTATTTTTATTTCACTTGCCGAAATTTTTTTATAGACACTAGAAGCGTAAGTAGGCATCCTTCAAGGGAGGAGGAAGGGTATAGGCAATCTTTCTGTTAAAATTCATAATCCTTACCTAAAAATGAAAAATATATGTACTTTATGTCAAAATAATTATTGGTAGAGGATTAACTCCTTAACAACCCCTCCTTGCATAAACCACTGATAGGCACTGAAATGTTTATTCTAACTGCATGTTTAGCAGAGTACGCAGTCGTCTTATTTAAAAAAAAAAAAAAGAGAGAGAGAGAAGAATTTTGTTATTCACAGTGCGAAAAGTATACAAATTTTTAAATTTTGCTAAATTAAACAGTTTATTTGCCTGTAATAATTAAAAGTACTGTAAGAAGTTTTTTTTTTTAAATATCCATGTTGAAAATAGAAATCGTAACTTGCTTTTTTTTTTTTTTTAATTACTCTTCCATACTTTCGCTACATGACTCTAAATACAATTCCTGTTGAATGATTTTCTGAAACGCCTCTATTTATACTTTCCTTTCAAAAATGTACACTACAACTTCTATTATAAAAATAAATATATGGGGTGGGGGGGAACGTCCCTCCAAAGAAAAATCGTTAAACTTTCAAAGACACTTACCAGTACTGCAGAAGACTTCTCGGAGAAAGCAACAAATCCGTTAAAAGTCAGTGAAATGAAAATCGAAACAGGTATCTTTTCCCAAACTTTTCTTTTCCCTGTTGTTTTTACGGCTAAGTGGCCGGAGGGGGGACGCCTTCACATCTCAGCTGAGCGACTGACTGGCCTGAAGTGTCGCTTCGGAAAACTTAGGGGGCTGCGCAGATTTGCAGGCGATGCGCTAGATCCGTGCGTGTGGGTGGTTCACCCAACATGGGAATCGCGTGTTGATTTGTGCGAGGATTCCGGACTATCTGGAAAGTTAGCGAAAGTATCTGTGTTTCTTTCGCTTTAAAACTGCTCGGTTTGTTTCGGTTCTTAAAAGAAAAGGTGGGGAAATGCGGATGTTTGTTGAGGCAGCCTCTCTGAGATAAGCTGAGATTTGACTACTTGGATTTATTGAGGCATCGTCCGTATACATGTGTACACGAAAAAGTTTTTTTTTTTTTTTTTTCCTCTTTAATTTATGAAGAGTCAGTAGGCGAACGTTATGAATTTTTGCAAACGTTATGAATTTTTTGCAAACATATGGGTTAAGTTATGACAATATTAAATGCTTATAAAAAAATAAATAATTTTTTACCCTTTTAAAAATTAAAAATTGTAATAACCATTGCAGCTGTTAGTAAATCAAATACTTTTTTCATTATAATAATAAAAAATACTTAGAAAAATAATAGTTTTTAATAATAATAATAAAATTTTAAACTTCAAGAAAAAAGAATATTAAGTATTTAACTTTATAAAACTTAAGTCTTTATATAACTTCATTGAAAAGTGAGTTCCAATTTTTAATTTTTTCCCTCCATTTTCACCTCATTATTTTAAAAAGATATATATTTTAGAGATTCAGTGAAAACTTAAAATCTAGGAAATATTTCATTTTACAAGAATTTTGTGTTTTTCTAAATTTAAATTGAATTTTCGTAATCATAATGACCACAAAAACTTAAATGGACACTTAAATGTATTTTATGTCCATCGGGAATCTTTATAATGTAAGATGCGTGGAATATTTGTGTTTCTGAAACTCCGAAATATACCATTTTGCCTGAATGTCATTTGGAAAAAATGTTTAAAACTTATCTTTAACATCTGTTCTTTCAAACCACGCTCATATTTTATTTTTAGTACTTGGTTAATGCGACTTCTTGCATCTAATTTGTGAAAATAAATAAAATATCAATATATAAAACAGAATTATTGATGTTTTGGTTGAATTTAAATATTTTCAATGTTTTTCATCCTCTTAAAATGCTAAAATAGCATTTAGAAAAATATTGAATGTATGCGCATGCATAATATAGAAGTACTCTGAAATATCCGTAAGTGTAGAAAAAGAATTAGATTTATTTATTATCTTTTCTCTTTTTATTTCTATCTATTTTTAAATTGCATGTTTATTTAAATCGAAAACTTTTTTTTTTTCGGGGAAAGTGGGGGAGGTCTAAAACAGAAAATTTAGTAATTTGGAATCAACTTAATTATGTAATAGCTGAATGTCTGGGAAAGAAATTACATTTATCTTTTTTATTACTTTATAATTCTACAATTCCACTTTTTACAGTTCTAAAAGAGAAAATGCAAGAGTTAGTGAAGCATTTTCATTTTGTAATAGCTCAGAGTCTAGAAAAAGTTATTTTATTTATTTATCTTTATTTAAACCTGTGCTTTCATTTCGGTATTATAAGAGAAAATGCAATAGATTGTAAAACAGCAATTACCACATTGAATATTATCAAAGTGAACCGTAGGCAAACAAACGCACACACAAATACAAACAAAAGGCTGCAAGCTTTACATATGAGAGTCTCCCATATTATCAAGGTATTTATCAAAATATGCATTTATTTTTATTAAAGTTTATATCAGAGTTATTAAAGTTTACACACATAAAATTTTTCATATATACAAAAATGTTATCTCAAATGCATGAACTCACGTTTAAATTTAAAAACTAAGTTTGGTGTAAATATGAAAATATATTTCTTAGTATAAAATTCCACTGGAAGTATAAGGTATAATATGTATGACGAATACGTTTAAGTTACTGTATTTACATTAGCGGCTGTTTATCATTTCAGTTGTTGTATATAACAAGTGAAAACTTTTTAAAAATTGCCTTTTTAATAATGTCTGCAATTTTCATTACAATAACAGCTATTTTATTTATGACTATAAAAAGGATAAGTTTATAAAAAACCTTAATCTTTCGTAAATAATTGATTTTTGGAAACTCTACAGAACTGTAAATTAAAAAAAAAAACTTTCTATAATTTTTCTAGTGCTTTCCAAATGTCACAAACCATAATAACCCTTCATATTAAATAATAAAAAAAAGCTCAAAAGTTCAAAAAAATTAATAAGAAGAATAAAATTGTAAGATTAATAAATCCTAAATTGTAAGATCTTGCTGATTAAATTTATAAATGTTCCTTGCGCAATAATATGTAAATATAACTAAACTCTTATTATATGCTCAATAATATGTAAATGTAACTAAACTCTTATTATATTCAACAATAAGAACTGTAACCGCTGGTTTACTTAGTAATCGTTTGAGTAAATGCTCGGATGCTTTACTCATTTTATAAAAATCTGTAGAAAAATATTTTTTAAAATGTGTTAACATTGTTCAAATTTATTTTGTTGCCTAGATCTTCTGGTGGATCTGGCAATTAATTCTTGAAGTGATAATTTAGTACAAATTTTAACGTACGTGAGATACAATATTCACCGAAATGAAATTCTTGCAATCGATCTTCTTCCAAAGAATTGTTAAAAGAAGGGACTAAAAATGTTTTAAACTTTAAAAAGTCAGTTTTAATTATTGCATTTTATTTTAATTATCTTTAATTGTTTTTCTTATCAAATTATTAAATGGCGTCAAAGCAATAAATTAAAAATACTTTATCACTTTTCTTGGAATTACTGAACTCAGAGATATGAAGCAGTATTTTTCCACCTGTAAACGACGTTTAAGGAATCGAAATAATAAATGTTTATTTGTTGTTTGGATTTTAAAGACTTTTCTGTTTTTATTATTATTATTATTTTATAAATTATTATTTTTAAAAGATTAAAACGTTTTAAGCCCATTGCTACAGTAGAACTATGCTAGCTAAATCTTATTTTTTCTGCTTTAATTAACGTTCTTTTACCTTAACCTATTGATCTTCGTGTAATGTTATTCAGAAAAATATTATCATTTTCCATAAATATTTATTATAGCTATGAAATACTTAATGCTTAAACATGCTTGGAAAATTAAGTTTGCATTAATAATGCACTAAATGCCGTATTTAGTTACAAATAAAATTAATTGACAAGTTAGATTTCTCTTAGTTTCTTTGATTTTTAGAAATTAAAATCTAAATAAAGTTCAGGCAAAAAAAGTAAAGAAAAACGGACAGTTTTTCTTTCTTTCTTTCTTTCTTTTTAACCTTCATTCTGACATAGATTTTCATACGAGCTTTATACAGAGTAATTCCAGGTGAGATGGGCTGTTATACGTTTCGTTAATGCGCCTGTGCATAGCCATTTTCGCAACTATCTCAGTCTGAAACTGAAAGGTATTTTGTATGGTGTGCTACTATTTGCGTCTCAAAAAACCTTTTAAGTTAATAATCATGTTGCAAGTATGTCAAATAATTTTTCATATAGTTATAACTACACAAATAAAGGTTTTCTTTTATATCTGATCTATCGCGTTTTGTTAAAGTAATCTCGAGCAACACGTGGACTTCCAAATAATCATTAATGACGACGACGTGAAATCCACTGTCTAGTCAGGGCTGTGTTGTGGCTAGAGAACCGTTCTATCACGTTTCGGGTTCGATTCCCGGCAAGGACTTTGGTTTCATTTCGTCCGTCCCTTGATAGGAACGATGCAATGCTGGTCCACCTATTAGGTGCCTCCATTATAAAGTGACAAGTACTTCGGGCCTTAGTATTGGCGAATAACTGATGGTCAAGTGCCCGCCCTTAGAAAAAGAAAAGAGCCACAGAGGATTGTACTTCTCAACCAAACTATCAGAAGAGCTGGATCACTTTTAGACGGAAGCAATGGACCAGGTTTTTTGTCGGAAGAATAAGGGGTAATCTAGATTTTTTTTCAGATGGCGTGTAAAGCGTGAATATCAATTCAGAATTGCATGGAATATGTCATCATTATGGAAAAGCTAGTGCAAACATATTTATCTCGGTAGTGGGAATGCTTCCCGCTGGATCCTGCCTGGAGTGAGATTGGCCGTACAACCGGGAATATTTGAATTTTTAGAACTATGAGGGAGGTTTCGGTATGAACTTTAGACTATGAGGAAGGTTGGGAGGAAAACGAGTGTGTGGGATGCAACGAAAGTTACACTGACACAAAACCAAAAGTATGTATGATACACTGTGTTTCTTCTTTGCGTTGGCTTCCTGAAGATTTTCACGGTTGGATGTAACATGCGATTTTTGAGGGAAATATATTAAATAGAAGGAAAGAAGTGGCTGCAAAACAATCTTAACTGATTGTATATAAAAAATATTTTCATGCAGTGTTTGGATCTATGAAGTATTAGAAAAATACACTTAACTGTAATACATTCTGAAAATCACATAATAATTCATGTAAATTTAATACTAAGTAAGTTCATTGTAAGAAAGTTGATTTAAATTTCTTAAAATGAAATATATAAAAGTGTATAAATCTGTTTGCAGTTATTTCATCATTTTATTGTGGTCCAGCTCATCCGAACTATTATAGATGAGATGAGCCACCCAGTATGCATTTTAAAAAATGATTAAAAAAATTCCTTAAAGGTATTACCCTCTGCATTAGGATTTTTATAAGACGCACTATATACTATATGTATGCATTGTAAAAAGTAAAATACATGTAATTATATGACTTTTTGAGAAAGAAGGAAAGACGTGGTCCATTTCTTCCGGAATTGCCTTACAGATATTGGGCATAACTCAACTTTTAACTACATTTCTCTTATCATATCCTATTAACTAACAGACGTACACTTATAAATGGTTTTAACTGGTATTTAAACATTTTTTCTTCTGAAAATAAGTATTTTTAATGGACGCATTTAGTTAAAATTATTTTTAACTAATACTGAAGTTTTTTCCAATAAAAGTAACTCATCTGCCTCATTTAGTTTAAATTAGTTTTAAGTCGTAAACACACGAGTTTAAAATGAAACTTTTATTTATAAATTACATTTATAACAAGTTGTGCTGCATGTCATCCTGCATGTTGTCTGGTGTAGGTGCAATTAAATATAAATGAACAACATCATTTATATTCTGCTTCACTAGACCAGAAAAGTCCAAATAAAAAATTCTGTATCACACGTAAAAACGAAAACACGCAAGTAATTGACTGAGATTATTTTTTTTATAATTTCAAACATCCCTGTATTACTTTTTTGAAAAAATTCCTCATATCTTCGTTCTGTTATTCATAAAAAAATATGAGTATGCAAATTTTTGCATCAAGAGAGTGTCAATAAAAATTTTAATAATAACACTAACAGAAAAATTTCTAACAGTTAACTTTAATAACGCAAAAGTAGATACATGCATTTAAAAAAATTACTCTCTATTCGATTATTCGGCTGAAAGTATTTTCAAATAAATCACCTCAAAACTTACTTTTTATAAATGCTACAAGTTTTCAAAAGTATTTGAAAGAAACACTTTTTTTATGCTTGGCGACAGGCTATAATTAGTTTCAACGAAAGGCATTTTTAAAAATACTTGAACTATGCGCTTTATTCATCCTTAAACAATTTATTTTTAGACGTGTGCTTCTTTATTACTGACAGCAAATTGTTCAACCTTACTTTTAGGAAAGAGAACACACAAGGTTTTTTTTAATCAATTAATATATGAATTAAAATTTTGAATGTGTCTAAAACTTTAGAAATTATAAAAGATACATGAACATGGATAAAATGTTATGGCAATTACTTTGCCTTACTAGGGAATCAAATTTTCTTTCTTAGAAAAGTGTATATTTTCCCAAAAACTATAATGATGTGGAATTAAAACATTCTTTTTAAGGCTGCTGTTATTCTGCAATTTTTACCAAAATCTCTGAGAAAAATACTAAAGAAACAATTTGAGCGAAACACTTTAACCTTCAATTTGAACCTAGAAAATCATGTATCGAATTTCGAAAATAATTTTTCAATTTAGACCAGTAGTTCTTGAGATCAGAGCGCATACAGATAAATAGATGTGCATTTGCAGTTTTATCATTTAATGTAAGTTGCAATACGAAAAACAGCTACTAAATTACACAGTGCACATACAGCCATTCATGTGATATGGAATTAAAAATCTATTATATAAATGTGAAAGTTTGTTTGTCTGGGAACTCCTCCCTCACGGCCGACCTGCTTGAAATTTTGCACAGGTATGTAAAACGACATAGAATAGTCTGTAGTCAACTTTAAAATTCTGGAAATCCATCTGTTCCCCAATTTGTAACGAATTTTCTCAATTTTCAGGGTAAAAAGCTACTCAGATATCCGATTTCAACAGTGTAAAAATGCATTAGCTAGGTTAACTTGCTTTTACAAAAATTAAACCACGAGTGAAATAATAAACTTCCACCTTATCAGATGATGTAGAAAAGTAAAATAACGTGCTTTATTTTCTTCTTCAATCACTAATTCATGTGAGATATCGCAACTGAGAATGATGTCATTTTGACGCCATGAGTTTAAAAATGAGTTAGAAATCTAATAAGGGCTGGGATTCAAACCTCTATTGACCGTCATTATAAACAAGTTTTATTGACGATTCCAGTTTTTGAACCAATAATAAAACTAAAATTGTTCAATAAACTAATTTCTAATGACGGTAAATAGTCTGTATCCCAGCCTTGGTTAAAAGGCTTTGACGTAAAAATTTACTACTATAAAAACCCAAAGTAGTTTGTTTAATGCGCGAGCTACCCTTGGGATTTTTGAATACTATGATTTTCCAGCCACCGTAAAAACTAATGGAAACTTGCGTTTTTTAAAATCGTGGGAAATTCGAATGACGCCTCAAGGTGGAAAATACTAATTAACATAATACATACTATTCGCTATCGGTTTGAGTACGGTCATCGTATGTATTCCCAAAAATCGTGCAAAATGTCGCCAAGTTTGGACGGCTTTTGGCGGTATGTATATATTAATGACTAAGTCATTTTATCTCTCACCCCCTCTATTGAAAATTGTCCAAAAAATCTGTCCCAAAAAAAGCGACATAAAATACATTTCAGATGATAGTCATGTTTGAGAATTGATGATTTTTCTACTGAAGAAGGATTAACCATGCTAAAAATATGCACACATCAAAAAAACTCTTCGTATGTCTCAGGTGGTAGCCTTGTATGTAAGTAGATGATTTTCCTACTGAAGAATGGTTGACCTTCCGCAAATATATATATATATATATATATATATATATATATATATATATATATATATATATATATATATATATATATATATATATATATATATATGTATGTATGTATATATATTAGACATACTTTTTTTGGTTGAATTCCAGCAACTTAGCTCTTGTACAAAAGTTACATCATTAGCAAAATAGCTCAGTAAAATATTTAAAATTCCGATTATCTAGGAATAAACCCGACATCCCTCAAATTAACTTTAATAAGTTCTGTTGCAAGTGAGAGTTTTTCAACGTTGTATGGTTCAATATTACTCTATTTGAAAACTACTGCGAGAAATAACCAGATAAACTACTCGGAGTCAGAACGTCACGTCATAAATTAAAAGTTGCGTGAAATTTGTAAACTCTTCAAAACAATTTAACGTCCTATTCGCAATTTGAGGGATTCTAAATAGTTCCTCGACGTCCCCCTCGTTTGATGTTTTACACGAGACTGAACCATGGAGGTAAATATTTAAATTGGGAGAGGTTGGATATTTTCCACCACGTCGAGATGAAACATTTTGCGGTGCTAAATACGTCATTCTGACAAGAATTATGCTTCAAAATATATGGAGAGCTGTTTTAATGGCATAAATTCTAAAGAATCACTAAAGAATAGAAAGGCACCATTGGTTTAAAATATCTAATTTGTTTCCTTAGATTGAGCATTAAATAGGGAGAAAGGAAGATAGATAACATAAGTAATAGGTAGTAATAGTAAATTTGTTAGGCTAATATAGATTAAAGCACAGTATATCACGTTATTAAATATTTCGTGAAATTAAAAGTGTTCTATTCATCATTTTTTAATGCGCGAGATCGGCTTACAACTAGTTAAACTATAAACTTACGTTGCGTTAATATATCCCGTGGTAGTTTCAAAAAAGGGACTACTTGAACTTTTCTTTTTTTTAGAATTTGTTTTCGCACAGGTAAGATTATATTTTAGGAAAATATTCGTTTCCTACCGTGCGAAGAATGGGCACGCAGCTAGTAAATAATAAATGACTTTGTATAGACAGAAAAATGCTGTGTGTTTCAGATGGTACTCTTGTATTCACGTAGATGGTCTTGCTACTGAAGACGGATAGACCATGCGCACCATTAACAGTACAACAAAAATACTGTGCATATGTTTCAGATCGTACTCTTGTATGACAGAATATGATTTTTCCTACTGAAGAAAGACTGACCATCCGCAAAATCTATTATCAACAGGAAAAATACTATATGTATGTTTCAGGTCGTAGTCTAGGTGCGTGAGTAGATGACTTTGCTACTGAGGAAGGTTTGACCATCCGCAGCATATACGTGCAATAAAAATGTTGTAGGTATATTTCAGATGATAGTCCTGTTTGAGAATTGGGGATTTTTCTACTGAAGAAAAATCACCAATTCTCAAACCATACAGATTAACCATACGGAAAATATGCATACATCAAAAAAACTCTTCGTATGTCTCAGGTGGTAGCCTTGTATGTGAGTAGATGATTTTCCTACTGAAGAATGGTTGACCATCCGCAAATATATATACTATAAAAATATTACGCGTTTATCCCAGATGGTAATCTTGTATGTGAGTAGATGATTTTCCTGGTGAAGAAGTAATGACCATCCATAAAATATACTTATGCTTTAGATCCCATATGGGCAACCTCCAGACCGCGGACCGAATGTGGCCCGCCAAGGCTTTTGATCCGGCTCGCGGAGCAAATCAAAACCCTTTACAGAACCCATATAAGCCATTCAAATCCCATACAAAAACCCAGTTATACTGCCCACAACTTCGCTAACATCCTGAAGTTTGGCCCGTGACTTTGATAATACCCTAACGTTTGGCCCGAAACTATTCAAAGGTTGCAAATTCCTGTTTTAGATGGTAGTCTTGTGTGAATAGATGATTCTTCCAAAGAAGTATTGATCATCCGAAACATATACATAGGATACTTTTACTGTTTATGGTTGCTTCTACAGTAATATATTTTTGATTTGATATTAGCACCCTTTTTTGTGTGTGTTTTATAGTAAACAGGCCTTACTTTTTATTTGTAGGAATCACATAAAAAAATTAGGAGAAACAAGCAACTATCAATCCTAATTAGTCTGATTCGATGACTCATTCACATTGTCCCACATCCGATTTGTATCATTAAGAAGCAAAACTCTGAATGTCATTACCGAAAAAAAAAAAGCTGAGTTAGGTTCGAAAAGCATAAAATCCATACCGTTTGTACGATCGGCTTGAAATTTTTCATAATTAATATAAAATCCTGTAAAAAAATCTTTGTCTCCTTAAAAATTTGAAAATCCAACTGTTTCCTAATTTTTAAGCAATTTTTCATAATTTTCAGCTTCTTTATATATCCGATACTTAAGAAAGTTGGCCGATGGAGTAACAAAATTATGTATCGTCAACTGATGTCATGGTTATCAGGATTTGAAGGGGAAATTGCGATTCTAGTTCGCTTGAATTAGCTTTTCGAAATTACCCAGGTTTAGTTGCTTTCACAAATACATTTATTTCCTCTGCATGAAGCGTTGATATAAAGGGATTGTTCCGAGCAAAACGAAATCTTTCGAATCTGAAAAGTTTCAGAGAACGCACCCGCAGAGAGATTCCGCTCGTTTTCAGAAGAGCATGCAATTCCGGCTTCGGTAACTACTATAACGAAAAAATAATAATAAGTTACTTATTTTAAGTGGACAAAGATTAAATATGCTGAGTGTAGACATAGTTTTGTCAAATGCTTTTCCTAGCACCAGTTGTAATTGCCACCACAATGGGCTTCGTCTTCTAGTATTAAGATACTCTTAAAAAAATAAATCTGTAGTTCCATTGCCCTTGACTTGCGAATTTGACAGAATTGTAATCAATATGCATGAGCTTGACTTGGTATTAATCATATGTTCCAAATAAACGCGTTTTTTGCAATTTAATATGTATTTAAGCTATAAATTTAAAATATTGGAACTTTTCCTTTTATCGCCTATCATGGGTTTTGGTTTCGTTAAGTTTCGATGATCGTAGCTGAAGTGTAACAGACTATCATTCCGCATTAAGATTGGTATTAAATAGATAGATTTATGACGAATATGTTCCATCAGAGTCACTTACCAGCAGCTGCCAGCCTCCCCCAAAATGGCGGGTTCTGTAGCGATAAAATAGGATTTCAGACAGGTATAGATTTCAATTTTTTTTTGCATAATTGTGTATTGTTTCCTAAGATACATCATTATGCAAAGTTTCAGATGAATTGGAGATTGTGAAGTTAGCGAAAAATTGGTAGCAAGGTTTGACCCATACCACAAATTTTGTTCTTTAGGAGGTTACACTTCCCATGCAAAATTTTGTAACGACAGTCGTGCATACAGATGGCGCAACACGTCACTCGATAAGTGCTGTCCGGTCACGGTGTAGTCAGCGAATAGAAAACAATATTCATAAAACGTTTATTCACAATTATGACACACAAACAAACAGTATTTACATTTATTTCATGCGACGATAAAATTTTACACAGTTTTAACCCACTTATACCCAGATATTTTTGCTACTTTCTTTGATTTTTTGCTAATACCAGCAGTAATAGATAATTTTCTGATGTCAATTTCTTGAACAAGGGATGATTTCTTTTAAAATCATTATGTATAAAAATTTAACTGTCAACATCTTGCTGGGTCATGTTAAAATATTTTGTGGAGTTGAGATTCAATTCTCGTGAATAAAGCCTAGTAAAAATAAATAACGTTTTCGACTGATAGCGAAAATGTCCCAAAAAAGAGACACTAGACATAAATGGATTAAATTCACGCTAAACTCAATCTCGTGGTGAAATCTCAACACTCATATTAAATATTAAACACCCACGTTACATAAAAACTCAATAATGAAATCAAAGCCATTCTCTGGATTAACTGCCTTACTCACTTGTAACAAATATAAACTCTCAATTTTCTCAAACGGAACATTTTTTTTTTTTTTTTACTCATTTGCTTAGTCAATCACGAAAAAATAAATAAGTAAAAATAAAATTTCTTGCTCATGTTCTTAAATTCATTTACGTGCTAGACGAGAGAAATATGAAATTTCTGCAAAACTGACTAGCAGTCAGCGCGGGAAACGTTTTACTCTTTTAGCCCTAGGATCGCTGCAGATCACTCGATTTCAAATGTTTACGTACTTGAAAGGTAGTTTGGAGAACACAAATCCCATCTAGCAGCAACGGAGAGTGTTATCTCCTATAGTCTAACTCTATGAACCAAACATACAGTGTAAGTTAAGTAAAAGCGTTTAACATAGAAAAAACATTCAATTAATAAATGTAACACATAAAAATAGATATGTTTGTGATATTTTTACCTTTTCTCTTTTTTCTTGATGTATGTGTGTTCTTATAAATAATCTGCCAATGGAATGTCCATTGCAAAACAATCTGTAGCATAACGTAAAATTCAGAATAAATTTGCCGGGCATGAAGATTCATTCACTTTCTTTACCGGGGTTATCTTATCTGTTCTCTCACCGAACACTTTCACTTAAATCCCACCGTGATTTTTCTGCGGAAATAAACGCACCTGACAAATGCCGGGGCTTTATGAACTTCCAAGTCGTATTTCTTATCTCGCGGAGCCTATAGTGTGTAGTCTGGTAGAAAACTCGTGATTTCGCTTCGTCGTTTTTATGGTCGAAGGTTGATTCCACTCCGTTGTTAAATCGTTATCCAAATAAAGAGAATTCAACTTTTGAGAATTTTACTTCCAGTTACACCTGCGAAATTATTTCGAGATTAAGAGTGAAGTTGTTTTTATTCATAATGAAAATGCTCGATATTACGCAGAAAGATTTTATTGATAAGAGGTGTCTTGTAACCAATGTACGCAACTGAGTCTATTAAAACGCAAAAATTTTGTTGACATTTTATTGACATTATTTACCGTCGTAAATAAATATTTTTCAACAATAAAAAGAGGTACTTAGATTTGTGTACTGTTTTTTTCGACATTTTATACGTTAAACATTTGGCATACTTGTAATCGAATGTACATATTGCTAACACCATTACAGGCCGGTATTTCCTCCCCTCTAAGAAGTCAATGATATTTATTGATAAAATTTATTAATGAATTGATGTAAGATAATAAAATCATTTAAAAATATTTATTAACATAGTAGTTAAAGTATAAGCAACTCTAATCATTATCACGACATTAATAAAGTATTTTTTCTTCTCCTAAAAATGTGCTTTTGTAAACGACACAATATATTTTTTAAATATAGTTTCAGAAAACATTCCTCAGTCTCTCCTAAACTACATATAAGCCAGATTATTTTTCTAATGAGCAAAATTTTGGTTCTCTTTATTAGAACATTAAGTGGAAGGGTGTGTTAAATAACCGTTAATGCAAAACTACTATAGTTATTTTCAAACATAATATTTTCAAAGCAAGACAAAAAAAAAAATTAAAATATCTTTTATATTTCATATTTGACTTGAAGAAATTTTTTTCTGTTTTATCGGCCATCGGATTAAATCCTGAAATGTTTAAGCTCTAAGCACGCAACGTCAACATAATCTATTAAATATCCACAACGAAACAGCATAATAGTAAAGAATGATACACAGCAAAAACAAAAACCCAGTTTTGTGTAGGTTTCAGGGCCTTCTTGCTGAATAATATACCATAAATGTTTACATTTATTTATGTTAGTGCATAAACTCTAGATATAAAAGAAGAAATACGCTTAATATATATCTTAGACTTACATACGGCAGAAATTTCTCTGGTTATTGTAGTTTTCTAGTCATTCTAAAATTTAAAACTTTTTTTTAACATTTTTTAATTTTCTGTGCCTAAAGATAAATTAAGAGCTGAACATTGTAGGATTTGTTTGCAAAAAACGATTCTCACACTGCAAATTACATGCAGTAATTTGTTTTTTATGGGTTTTTAATATCAATCTGAAAGGCAAAAGATTTTGCGGTAAACAACAAAAGTATTTTTTAAATGCTATAGTGATTTCAGTTTGACAGTCGTGATGTTCATTTTGAGAGCTATAAATTTAGGGAATAATTCAGGATATATTTAGAAATTTAAAAAAAAGTAATATGTACAGCTGCGAAAAAATGCCCACTTGTACTTTATTCGAATTGCAACGAATGGTATATATAAATTTGCTGTACGACGAACGACGGCCAAATAAAGAGCAAGTGAACGTTTTTTTTTTATTGTTTGTTTGTTTTTGTTTGTTTGGTTGGTTTTTTTGTGTGTTTGTTTTTTTCCACAGCTGTACATAAACATTTTTTTTCACTTTATATGAATATTTAGTAAAGTTTTACTTTATTTACACTTTGTAGGTTGGTTGGTTAGTTGGTGTTTAATGGCACAAGGTCCATAAAGGACATACTGCGCCAGACAATGTGTGTATATAGTAAAATAAAGTTTGCAGGTAGAAAGGTGTTGTATAAAACATGTAAAGTTAAAATCCATGAGGTCTAAAAACGATAAAAGCAAACTGTAGAAAGGTAAAAAGTAGATTAAAAAAACAAGAGCATCTGGATGGGGGCTCCCATCCAGATACCAGACAGAGAAAAGTATATACTTCACAATGAGTATAGAATATTGATACGTCGAAGAAAGGCGAACTAATTACAGTGCGGGGTTTAACCCAGTATATCATCAAGTTTGGGATGAGAACAGTTAAAAAGTATTTGGTAGAAATTGGTAAAAGCAGTGCATGAGGTTAAAAGATGGTGAATGGTGAGGCAAGTATGACAGTGGGAGCCCTCTGGAGCAGGTTCACCAAATAGTAGGTGCTTATGAGTAAGCCGCGTATGACCGATGATGAGACATCTAGTCTGAGATAAGGATGAGAGGACCAATGTGCGAGTGCTGAACGGATAAAATGAAGTTTGTTCCCAGATTCGCTGTCCCATTTATCGATCCATATACCTTTTACTATGCTGGAGATGTTAGACTTTATGTCTCATCGGGAGATTGCCGGTGTACGGGAGGGTCGCATCCTTGGCTAGTGTGTCGGCTTTCTCGTTTCCACTGATCCCGATGTGACTGTGTACCCAACAGAGGAGGATCCTATACCCCCGGTTTACGAGTTGTTCATACTTGTGTAAAACTTTCATGATGTAGCTATGTGTTTGAGAGCCAGATTTTAGGTTTTCCAGTACGCTGAGAGAGTCTGAGTATATTATAAAGTTCTTTGTATCATTCCTGGAGATGTACAGAAGGCTTTCATAAATGGCCAGTAATTCAGCTGTAAAGACAGAGCAAAACTGAGGGAGTGTATAGCTGCATGTATAATTTCTACTTACAAGAGCAAAGCCGACGTGATTTCCAGTTTTAGAGCCATCTGTATATAGCTCTCCGTAGTTTGAATATTTGTTCCTGTGGTCTAAGAACAATTTCTGATATAGTATGGGGTCAGTGTAGGGTTTTGAAAAGCTTTCAAAAGGTTGTAGGTATGATATCTGCAACACACCCCAAGGGGGAATGTCAAGAAAAGAGCAGGTAGAAACGTTCACATCCTCCAGTTGGGTACCAACAAGGCTCCTACGAATCCTTAGTCCGAAAGGAGAAGAATATATGGGACGATTCTCATAAAATCGGTCAAGATGAGTATCTATGAAAAAGCTCTTTAATGGATGTGAGGTATGAGAAAGAATACGAAAATAAATATTTAATGATAGCTTATGACGTGTGAGGGTAAGAGATGGCTCATGACAGGTAACGTAAAGACTATGTACGGGTCATGTTCTAAAAGCACCAGAGCAAATGTGTAGTGTAGAAAAGTAAAGCTAGCCACTGTTATATGTATACAGTGTATTCGGAAACTCAGCCTATGAATTCAGAGAGATGATAGATGACATCAAGATAATGAAAACTTACCAGAGAACATGGGGTCGCAAACGCATTACGCTGAAATGACAAGAGTACAATACTAACTAAAAATATTACAAGATTTGTAGGAAGTTATGCCTCCGTCATTATGCTAACGTCATTGCATAATCTACAACGACGTAAAAACGATTTCCAGAAGTCCTCGAAGATACCAGGAATGCTTTTGAAGTCTGCGCATCAACGATCCTCCGGTGTGTCCCTCCACAGGCGTCGCAATGACTCTGCGACGACGTCAGCTGACGCCACTTCCAACAACTCTTGCAATAACTAGTCAGATAAATCTTTTTGTAGTTAGTATGGTAATTTCGTCGTTCCAGTGTGACGTCGAAACGTGCATGTGGTTTTTGTGATTTTCGCCTTCTCAACTTGGTTTGTGACGACATGTATCAATGGTAAGTTTGCGTCCTCTTGGTGCCTTCCATCAATCCTCTGAATTTGTCGGTCGAATTTATGAACATCCTGTATATGCTATCACAAAGCGATCGACTGTCCTTTATCCCGCTCGGAAGTGCAGTATGAATAATACTCAATTCATCATCTGGTCCATATTAGGTGCACAAAATTCTAAGAAACCTATGTCTAACTATCCGCTTAGTAGGAAAAGAATAAATGCACGTTTAAATTATTAAAAATCCGTGAGAATATGAGGGTCCCACTATGACAGAATGGATAAAGTATTGAACATGGTAGACGGCTGAAGTGTGAAGGTCCCACGTTCAGGCCTACCGCATGGCTGTCGATCTAACGGTCTGGAGCTTTGGTCGGTTTTCTCCAGATGTACCGTGAATACTTGTTAGAACCTCTTAAAAAGTCATCCGATCATGACTCTCCCCGTATATTGATGCCCCTCGTGTGGGCTTGCCATAACACAAAACAAACAAACAAACCATCAGAATATGAACTTGAAAGATTAAGTAATCAGCAGCATTTTTAAAGATTTTTATTTGACACCGATTTAGTACTATGTTTAAGAAGATAATATTCATATAGTAAGATAATATACAGATAAGATAAGATAATATACATGAGTTAAAATATACATTCTGAAACTGAAAATGTGCATACTGGCAATCCATAAGTGTGGCAGGTTACAACAATATCTAAAGAAACAAACATAATTTGTATTTTTTTCAACCGTTATATCAGGATGTCTTGAAAGCAAATTTCCGCATTCTCTTATCAAATTATGAACTCCCCCAAGATTACACACATTATAAAAATTTTGCAATAATATTTCAAAGTCAATATTTCTTTAATATCTGACAACTGAGGCTCTCTCTCCACTTTGCTGTTACGTACAATTCAAAACAAAACAGCTGACAACATCCTGGTGTGGTAAAAGACAGTTCCTATCTTATCTCAAAATGTAACACACTTCTATTGTGAAAAATCTCGTGACTCCTTCTCTGTTTACAAGGGCGTCTTTTATTTGATTTATAGATAGGAATTTTTTTTCCGAAAATAGAAATTCTGTCTGGGAATTTCCGTTCGATTTTGCATCTGCGTCAGCAAAACATTGTAAAGGATTGAAATAAGCCAAAGCTGAATAGGTTGGACTTTCCTAAAGAAGGTGTTGATTTGAAAAATGATCTGCAGGAAGATGTAAGTGCTTAAGGCTCAAATTTATCAGCGCGAAATGGTCAAACGCAAAAGCAGCAAGATGTGAGAAAGCCATAATTTGTATATCTTCCTAAAGATAACGTTTTTGAAATTTTCAGTAAATCGTTGTTGAATGTTTTATCTGATGTTAAAGTAAATGTAGATATGAATGTAGCTATGCAAGGATTAAAACTGATTCGGATACACTTCTGTTTTTTAAAGAGTTTTCGCTATAGAAAGATTATAAATTTAAAATGTACACGTGATGAAAATCATCATAAGAACTATTTAAAATATGTAACATTTACAATGTAATTCCAAAAAGGTAAGATAAATTATTGGTGTTATTACATATCTATTAATTGGTGATACTGCACATCAGTACAAATTTCTATTCGAGAATGCATGGTCTAAATGAAACACAAACATGCTGGTACGTTTCAACATTTTATCGGAAGAAGGAAAAAAAAAACCGCCATGCATAGAAATGTAACAGCACAGCTGAAGAGTTTGGTGTATGAGACTTCCACTGAGACTCTGAAAAAGACGAAATCGCAAAACTTCCAATTCCTGCTGGATGCTGGGGAGTTTTACGATTTTCTTAGAATATTTCATTCTTTCACCGCTGTTGTTTTAGCATCACCTTCGGAGGGCACGCTTTTGTAAAATTATTGCAAATATCCATTAAAATTGCTTTTTTTTACATTTATGGCAGTTTTCCCCTCGTACTTCCCAGAAGCAATAATTCCCAGTTTTTGCTCGGCCAATCACCGACATTCATTGCAATTCATCGCTCACCAAATTTCAGCACTTGGCCCAGACACGGAATTCCATCTAAAACGATGATTGGGGTGTGCGCGGCAGACACTGATCGGTCTGGTACCCTAAAACGATGCTTGGAATGATATCTGACCTGAGTTTTCGAGCCGTATGCCTAAATTTGATCAAAATACAATGAACTGAAAAGAAATATTGGCCCGCATAACGGCCGAGCGGTATTCAGCCGTTAAAAATTGGCGCATGCACTCTGCTGATACATCAATCGAGCGATGGCAACATGAGAGTATCTACCGCTTGAGGCACCATGTTTGTTTTCATAATGAGAGCAGGACTGAAGAAGAGAACTGAAGTTTCTGTTGGTGCTGATTAACCAATATTGGTGCATATAACTGTCATTCGTTCCAAATTTTTATCATATTTTAATGCAGTGTTTCTCTAATATAAGTAAAGTGTAATTTCAAATCTCTGTAATTATTTTTTCTCTCTCTTGATAGTGTCAGATAACACAAATGGAATAGAACTACTTTTATTTCCTATCTTTACACGACATACAGTGTGCAATTATACTAGCTCATACTGCTAATTGCTTTTTAGTTTTAAAATGCACGGGTGAATTCTTCATAGACACTAATAAAAGAATCATATTTCGGACCAAAAAAAACTTATTTGGTACTTATGTATTTTACAGTCGGTCAACCGAAAATAGCGATTTCGTGTGCGTGTGGAATACGTCAGACTCATTGTTACGATGTAGTACATTGCAACACTGTGGCGAAAAATGCTGCTGGCGTGAATTATCGACGGTATAATACGTAAGTAACGCTTATTTGCATCCGTTGACCATAAAAAAAAAACTAAACGATACGATTACTAGCCAGGATAATTTCCAAAGGCATAAAGCTCAGATTCTTAGGGTTATGGAAGTGAGAAGCTGTACGTACAGCATTGATTTGATATTCAACCATCTTTTTTGTTGATTTACGCAAGATGTCCCAAAAAGGTGGTAACGGGCTTTAACTTTTTATCTATTAGAGCTAAGTGGGCAGTGTAAATTGAAAAAAATATTCAAAATAAGGTCAGAAATAATACTCCGTTAAGAAAATATTCCTCTCGTTAATTTCCAAAAAGCTACACTTTCTAAATTTTTATACGACCCCCGTACAAAAACATTCACAATTAGTAAAATGTGCCCCATATACTAATGAGGTGATGCACAAAATTTGAGAATTATATTTTAAAAAGTTATATATAACCCCCAATTCTAGGCTGATCGCCCACCCTTAGAGCGTTGATATCATAACACAAGCAAACAAACTGTCATAAAATAAGACTTCAAAGGTTTCAAACGTTGAAGAAGGAAGGGGATGGGAAAATCCGTCTTTGGGGTCATTCCCAGCACCCTGCAGTCTGAATCATGATAAATTCTGCAAATGCAGATCATGAAAATTGTTGTTGTTGTTTCGAAAGCCCTCTGGCCAACTGCAGAGCGGGACCAAATCTTCCGTTTAGAGTGAAAATGTCGTTAATTGGGCAGAATCCTTTTTATCGATCCTCAGTGAGAGGAAGACCGACTTAGCCTGGGTCTCCCTCTTAAATTTTGAACCAATTTCAGATGAGAGACCTAGGGCCTGGATTGGTACCCTTAAGAGATATCAATTGAACATGGAAAACATTGAAGTCATAACACGTTTTGTGTACATTAATTCCCTACAGCGTACAAGGTTCCCAGCAGCCTCAGTCGAGAGGAGTTTACCCTTCTAGGCACTGGCCAAGCAGGTGCTGCTTCACTTTCCATGTTCCAATGGGAACCGATTTTAACCAACGTTTCTACTGCCGGACGCACAAAAAAGTACTTTCACCTCATGTTTTGCTGACTTTGCGAGTGCGTTTGGAAAATCTTTCGCGATACTGTTGTATTGGGAAGAAAAGTAGGGGTCTGTGGATAAAAAACTTTTCTATGGAGTTATATAGTAAAAAGATTCGAAATCCCTGATATATAAATTATGGAAAGAACATATGAAGCGGACTGTTATTCTGCATTAGTTATTCTTTGCGCAAATGAGGTTCTAAAAATTTTCTTTTTCCCCTAGAAGCTACTCATAAAATAAGAAGTTTGGAGATGCTGCTGCAAAACTCAAAGAAAATACTTCTTTTGTAAACTATGTTTATGATATTGCTTGTGTAGAATATTTTGAATAAAAATTTTTGAAATTTTCTTTTTTAAAATTATTTATTATATCGATCTTATGGTCTATGCTTTTTGAAAAACCTATTTTAAAACTGTAAGATAGTTCTATAAAGTTCCAATAGTCAAAAATCTTTTTTAAATTGTAAGGTAGTTCAATAAAGTTCGAAAAGTCGATTTCCTATCATAAAAAAGTTATGATGTGAACTACATGATTTTCTAGTATGGCTGTTAAATTTGACACATTTTTGATGCACTTATTTAAATTTATTGGAAACTGAAATGCGATACTTCAATATCTTGTCAAGTATTAGAGATATCACCAAGATGATTTTAGCACTGAAAACTTATTCCTGGCTGAAAAATTGGCATTTTTCTCTTTTTCTTCAGCTTGGTGGTAAACGGCGAGATTTTAAGCATGACCCAAATAGTGACCCTAGGCTGTGGATTGTAATCAAAAATGAAAGTGCAAAACCAAATGTTACAACAGTCCTAAACACAAAATTTCAATATTCTATGGCTAATAGTTTTTATTTTTATTCGAGATACGTACATATTTTTAGTGCCGAAATTTGTAATATTGCCCATAAATTAACCAAGCTTGGGGACAGTTGGCAATATTTTGTGCATGAGCTAAAGAGATAGTCCAGGGATTTTTAATGTGTAATGTAATATGGATAAAGACATATCCATAGACTTTAATGCATCCATAGACTATAATGTGGGATTCAGGCCAATTATCTACACGAGGGACCTAGGCCTATGGGCGGGGTTTCCTTCATGCGGTGTCTTTCTAAGGGGTTCTAACCCGTATTTACTCTAAGTTTCGGAGGAAACCACAGAAAACTCCTAACGGTTAGGCTGGCGGACGCGACCTAGTTTTGAACCAGGCACCTTCTGTCTTCCAGTTCAGAGCGCTATGCGCTCGGACTAGTTAAAACGAATCGAACAAGTAACATACGTATATACTTTCACACGTACGTACATTCATCACCACATAACTAGTCAGAATGGATCGAATATTCTGGGGTACCTACATGCGAGATTACAGCCACTAAAGTTACAGTAAGAAAAATGCAATTACAAATACAGTTCAAATATTAAAAAATCTGAAAAACACTTGCGAATGTTATCATTCGAATTGCACCGTAGGGACGGAAAGGGTTAAATGCATGTTAACACGGCATAAGAACTCACCGGAAAGTGATACTCACCCTGGCATTTGGCCAACCTCACGCTTAAAGTGAATGGGCTAGTCCCTAAATCCATATCCAACCCGATGAAAACTCATCGGTTTGAGCTACTTCGGACGTTTTGACGTCCGAGGGGACAAGAACTGCGTGTATCCGAGTACTTTCGCAGTGAACGGTCCGATTCCTTCTTATCGGCTCAAAGCTACGTGGCCGGTGTAGACCCGAACGAAATTGCTAGTAGGGTCTTGTTTTCACTATGTTGCATTCTATAATGCGTTTGTATTTCCTTTTAGTCCATGCATTATTTGATAGAAAAAATTTAATTTTGTGTAAACTAGCATCTTTAAAGTTTGTCAGATCTTTTCTGAAACACTTGTATTCATACAGAACGTAGGAGACGACGGGGGTACCACGCGTACTTCCTATGCGATCGCTCGACCCATATTTATTACCACAGGCTTCATACAGTAGCCCCTGCCTTTAAGAATGAAGAAGAAACGGTGGCAATTGAAACATGCGTCAATCCTTTTTAGGCTGCTTTATAAAAGTAAAGTTTATTGCTATTCCAAAAGAGAATACTGAGCAGTTTCTCTTAGAAAAAAGGTAGTGTAGTCATGAATCGAGAGGCAGTAGAAATGAGAGTAGGCATTTTCCCTACTCTCAGAGAGAAAAGAAATAGCTCTCTTCATCAGAGGTTCTCAAATTGTATGCCGTAGCACCCTTGGGTGCCACGAGCGTACGTCAGGGGTTACGTGTAGATAATCAAGTAAAGTCTTAACTTTTGGTGGAGTACAATCAAAAAATTTCCTTTTAATGGGTATCCCACAAAAAAGTTAGCCAAGACGATGACTAATAGGGTGAAAACAAAAATAATTCACTCGAGTTCCAGAGAGTTCAGTGTTCCGTCGCCTCTCTTTTACAAAAACACCCTGAGATGGGGAGGAAGCAAAATTTTATATCCCTTTCCAGATGGAGTACTTTCTTCATAATTGGACCTATAAACAGAAAAGAAATAATGAAAAACGCATCCAAACTGTTTCATATTCAACCTATTTTAAAGATAAAAAGCCGCGAATGTTTTTAGCCGGAGAAGGATGCCGCAAAATACGTTTAGCCTGACAAGGGGGCCACAGCGACAAAAGTTTGGGAACCCCTGCTCTAAATATTCTCTTGTTGTAAACTAAACTTCATACGGTATAACATGACAATATTTTTTTAGCATATGCCATTGTTAAATCTCAAAATGCAACACACCAACTAAATAGATTTTCAAAGCAAGCATTTTGTTATTCGTCATAAGCAATGTTTCCTCTTATCAGTAAGTAGCATTTCCAGCCAATTTATTTCGTACTTAATTTTAAGGGAGAAATCTTATTTTCTCAGTTTAATTCCACGCAGTAAATCTTCCTTCCTATCAATGAAGATCAATTATATGGTTTATACCTGTTTGTTATAAAATTATATAAAGGGTTTTTATGCTCCCTGCCCCTGGTCAAACTAACACTACGTCACGTGTCTCTGATGAAAAAACAAATGTTCTCAAGTGTCAAGACTAGCGGCTACCCGCGACTTCGTCCGCGTCGGCTTTAGAATTAGGTCCCGAGAGAAACGAAGCGTGTGTGAATAACAAATATGTTTGCGACTAAAGAAACTGCATTTAAATATTATTTGCCTTTTACTTATTTTAAATGAAGTATAATGCATGGTAGTATACTTCATTTAAAATAAGAGAGTATGCAGAATTACTAAATTCAGATTTTTTCAGGCATTTGGCAAATAGAGACAGTTACGACAGTATTTGCGAACTGTTTTGAGCGTTCTTGTAAAAGAAATATTTATGCTATATGCATGAATTTTAGCCTATGTTAATCAGGAATAGTGCAGCTTTCTATCAGCGAAAAAGTTTTAGAATCGGTTCTGTAGTTAAAGAGATGCCCATAGAGCGTAATGTATTAGAATTATTCTGAGTGTTCCTGTAAAGGAACTATTTGCGCTACATGCATGAATTTTAGTCTGTAGTACTCAAGAATAGTGTAGCTTACTATCAGTGAAAAAAGTTTTGGAATCGGTTCAGTACTTACAGAGATACACATAGAGCGTAATGTAATTCTTATGAGTATCCCTATGTAAAAGAACTATTTGTGATATATGCATAAAAGGTAGCCTATAACACTCAGGGTCCCCCCAGTGTCTAAGAGGTTCTGCTCTCAAAACTGGAAGGCGGGAGCTGCCAGGTTCAAACCCCGGTCGCGCCTGTCGACCTAGCCGCTCGCAGATTTCCGTGTTTTTTTTCCAAACCTCGCGAAAATATGGGCTAGGATCCCTTAGAAAATTCCACACAGAGGAATTCCCCATATAAAGCTTATGACTTTCAATCAGTGAAAAAAGTTTTAAAATCGGTTTAGTAGCTACAAAATTTCCATAGAGCGCAATGCATTAGCATTATTTTGAGTGTCTTTGTAAAATAATTATTTATGCTATATGATTTAAAGGTTGCCTGTATGTTAATCCAGGGCATAAGCTATCTTCATTACAAATTTTTCCAACCATTTTTGTGTGATTCAGTCAAAAACATCCAAACACATAAACGTACACATTTATATTATTTGTAGGATTTGGAAATTTACGAACTTTAAGAAACACATCTGGACATTTTCTTGGTACTTACCTATTATCCCGGCGGTCATTCCCGCCAAACTGTTTTTTCGTCAAATGAGTTGCCAAACTGTTGCAAACGTATTCAAAACCATTAATAATTTCATGTGCCCGGCATTTATCTCGGCAAAAAATCGCTCGTCTTGGCGGACAGCCGTGATAATACGTAAGTACACCTTTCTTTATTTATGCTTTTTAATTTGGGGTAAAATCAACATAATTTCCATACTAATTTATGTTTTCCAAATGCATGTGATTTTGCAAATACAATTTCTGCTTTATTTCAAAGGCATAAATCATTTTGTGCTGGCGATAAAACGGCTTTTAATTAATAGTCAGAAAAGTAATTAAAATTTCTGAGCCTCAGGTAGACTTTACCGAAGTCATGGGCCTAGTCATGCTCAAATTTTCAAAGTGCTGCTTTCTGTAGATTTGTCTGGAGAACATTCATTTTTATTATTAGAGATAGATAGATTTGGCATAAAACTGGCATAATTTCCGTATTATTTAATATTTTTCATATGCACGTGCTTCTTCATTGAAGTAATAGCATTTTTGTTAGCTCAAAACATGAATCACTTGATACGGGCGAAACTCACCAAGCATGGCAACGTAAAAACGGTTTTTAATTAATAATTAAAGAAGTAATTAAAAATCTAAAATTCTAAGTAGCCTGTAACCTTCGCCAGGGTACCATCTATATCTAAAACCAAAATTCATCATAATTTATTCAGCGGTTTAGGCGTGAAAGCGTCATAAACAAACAAACTCACTTTCGCATTTATAATATTAGTTAGGATTTACTTGATCGTGGTTCCATTTGGGAAGCAAACTCGCTAACAAACTGGTTTAATTGTAGCAAGTTGTCAGCTAGCAGAATTTGAATCCCCAAACTTTTTAACAGTTTTCCGCTAGCTTGAATAATTGGAGCTACTTCCCTTTCGCAGCCATCCCTTCAATGTCTATGCTGTACGTAATAACTTTAATTTTATTTGTAAACATTTTAAAGTACATATAATCGTTCTTTATGCAAAAAACAACCATCTTTTATAAAATGGTTTCGAAATAATTTGAACCATAAGCGTGCTTCTAAAAGCAAAGTAATTCCAAAAGATAACACTGCTGTTTGCAAAATGCATCGACTTAACTTCAGAGCATATTTTCAAACTTTTCCGACTACTGAGTAACAGTTATTTTAAAGTATTGCTCTCAAAATATCTGCCTGCCTAAAGTTTTCCCCCCATTCATTTTTCTTGGTTCTCCAAGAAAGTCGAGGAGAAAATTCATTTAATGTTGTAAGATGTCGGAAGATTTATTGAATCTCTTCAAAGCATTTTATGAATAATGCTGGAAAAAAAGTAATAATAATTGATGTGTTTCACATGCAGAAATATGAAAGGTTGATTCATTCATGCGAATTTTGCCTACCTATCATTTTTTTAATGTTGCTTTTGTTGAGGAGCTTCTCTCTCTCAAGAAAAGAAAAGAAAAATGCAATGCAAAGGATTCTTTTCCGATGCGCAGATGCATGGATTTTGCGACAATTTTCACGTAACGGAACCACCCTCAAGAAAAGTACTAAGAAAAATGCTCGATGGTTTGTAATTTTTGAACGATGCAAAACATACGGAAAGAGGAATTGTGATATACGATTCTTCTTTGCAAAATATTAAAGATTACTAACTTGGATGGTTCGGGTTTCCGTATTTTGAAAGATTTTTTGGCCGAGCTTGATTTCTATAAAAGTGCAAGTAAAGAATGTTGAATGCAAATGCATTTCTTTCTATATGCAGAAAAAAAGAAGAAAAAAAATTCATACGATGATGAGGTAAAATTCCGTGAAGAATGTAATTTAATGAACTACGGGTACAACAGGGCCATACCCGGAAGAAAAAATATTCTGAGATGTACCAAACAGTGGAAAGGCAAAATTTTTCCCGAAAAGACTTCATCATTATTATTAACATAAGTCAAGGTTTCGGAGAGGGAGGGAGGGGCCTTTGGTATCCTAGATTAGTGTTTTCCCAACTAAAGACTGGCATAGGTCCGCGGGTCGGTGCCGCTGTGCGAGACTTCACTGCCGGTCCATGAATTCCAATTTATTAAAGAATAATCAACAGAAAATGTCGTTCTAGCGAGAATTATATTTGTATAACACTTGATTTGATGAAATAAAATACATGCGAATATAATATTTATTGCTTTTAGCTGAAGCTGGTCCGCAATTTTTTTTTCTGTTATAGCCGGTTTGCAGATGTTAAAAGGTTGAGAAACATTCCCTGTAGACCGGTGTTTCCAAACTTTTTACATCTGCTGACCGGTAAAAAATAAAAGAAATATTTTGTGGTCCAGCGTCAGCCAAAACTAATAAATGTTGCATAAGCATGCATTTTATTTATCAAATCAAGTGTTATAAAAAGACAATTTTTCAATCCTTTCAATAAAAAAAGTTTCCTAATTACAATCAGTTACATTTTATATCATAAATTTTATTAATAATTAACAAAACACTATATATTTAAAAAATAGAAAACAAAATATTTTTAGGATTACTCTGTATACGAAAAATTTCAATCGGAGAAATGAAGTCCGTGTCACAAAGAAATATTCGCAAAAATATACGTATACGTAAATTAGATATTTATTGAGTCGTTCGACATTTAATATTTTAGCAAGTGTCACCAATGTTTAAGGGGCAGTTCTTAAACTGCGAAATGATAAATTAAGAACAAAGTGAAACAATTCCTTTGATTCAGGATTGTATGGAAAATGAGTGAAGATCAGTACTAGGCTATTGTAATTTGAGTATTAATATTATACAGGGTGTCCGAAAGGTCCTTGGCACATTTAAAAATTTCATAGAAAAGCAACAAATTGTCTTATGAATATGCGGTTTGCACAATAATACTTAACAGGCTCATGAATTATTTTTGACATCGTAAGAAAAATTACTTCCAAACTGTGTTCATAGACGGCGCTGTACCGTCACAGCAAGAAAAACAAACGTAATGTAAGGTGTTTAATTATTTTATTAAGCAGAAACCAATACCTTTCATTACCAGAGTTCAATGTGTGCATCTTTTGTTGCTCGAAACATATCTAAACGCTACTCAAGTTCATCCCGCATTCTAGCTAGCATGGATTGAGGTTTTTCTTAAACATGTTACGAAACTTTCTCTGAATTGTAGTTATGGATTTTATTCGAAATACCAACCTACGCAATGAGCTTTCTCAATTGCAGTTGCTATTGATGGCAAAAATATTCCCTAGTCAGTGCTTTTTGAAACTCACGAAATGTCCCTATTGGCTCTCATTGCTGAAAACTGGAGATGCAGCGCCATCTATGAACACATTTTGGATGTAATTTGTTTCAGGATGGAAAAATATTCTTGATTCCTGTGAAGCATTATTGTGCGAACTGTATATTCATACAACAATTTGTTGTATTTTCTGTGAATTTCTGAAGTGTGTCAAGGACTTTTCGGACACCCTGCTTTGTTCACTGAGGGAGATTTAAAAGATGTTCGGGCAGGTGGACGATATCTTTGTTCTTGTATGAAATTTTCCTAGTTTCGCAGACAAAATGTTTGTTTTTACATAAGCTTTACAACCATTAACAATGTAATTAAAATAAAACCAGTATAACTATATCTGGATACCATTTTGTAGAATTTCATTAATACAGACTCATGATTCTGTTCGCATGTTTTTAAAAGATATGTTTGATTATAGAAAGCTAAAAATTCAATAAATAAATGCACAAAAACTATAGCAAATTATATAAGTATTCCTAAAAGTAACGTGATAGTTAAATATTGATCTAATAGAAAGAAAATTGAACATATTAACACAAGAAAAAATTGCTATTCAATTTATTCACAACCCCTTGATTAAATATTTTAAATTAAATTTTTTAAATGCAATTAAAAAATTTAAATTGAGTTTTTAAGTGTAATTAGAGATTTTAAATTGAGTTTTCTAAGTATCAAATGGCTTTTCAGAGGTCGAACTTAAATTTTCGCACAGGACTTTCTGTAGGGTGACATTGTATATAACTTGTGTATACCTTGTGTACATACAGAAAGGTGGTATACAGTGGTGTAGTCGAAAGCTTATTTTTAGGGATTTTCTAATAACTCTTCGAAATTAGAAATTCAATATTTCGTTTTGTTCCCGAGATCAAGTATACAATGGCATGAAAAATCAAAAGGGAACATTTGGACCAATGGCGTCGCGTGGAGGAGGGGGGGTGGGGTTCGGACTGCATCGGGTGACACCAGCAGAGGGGTGACACCAAAAAATGCTGGTTTTAAAATGTTCAATTAATTTGAAAAAAGGCGATCTGATTTGACGATGGCGATGGGAAAGACTTTCGAGATTAGAAATAAAAATATGAAAGAACAAGTGCACCTATAGAAATAAAATGTGTTACTTCATCTCAATATTTTTTTTTTTTTTTCAGTTTAAAATTTTCAACATTTTCCTCATAAAACAAGAATGTAGAAGGTTGTTCTGAGTTTATGTGTTGTCATTTCATCTGTATTCTGTTCCACTTTTAACCATGGGTGTAACTAAGAACACTTTCTCTTGCTGGGGTGAGGGGGCAGTGGATCTTGTACAAAGGGTGGGAATGAGGTGCCTGACTAAACTGGGGGGTGCGCGCCTTGTGCAATACCTCATACAGTTGGTGTAGAAAATTGCATAATAACTTAGTAATGTCTGAAAGAACTTTCTATTACCAGAATGATGTTTGTGCAGAAATGAAACATTGTTTGTGCAGTGTACACATTAAAAATACTACACCCCTAATGCTGTTAATGATATGCTAATTAGATAAAAGTTGTGTAGAACTAACTTTGACTAGAGTGTGTATGGGGAAGGGGGTGGGGGGCGTGACTCCGGATATGCCCGCACCGAGTGACACCATGCTTAGCGACGCCACTGATTTGGACTCTTTGAACAGACTTTAAGAATCAAAATTCCATTTGTAAACACTTCGGAAGTGAAAACATATCATTAAATCCAGAATAGATTTTAATCTTCCCGAACGCACGCTTAGTAAAAAAATGCCTTCCCGAATGGCCGAAAAAGCAACAAAAATCGAGGATAGTGAATAGGCAGCTGATCAAAATTACTTTGTTTTTACTATTAACAAATAATTAATAGCTTAACGATTATTTAATTTAAATTAATAAACAAATATTAGTTAAATTAGGTTTGATTGTTGTTTCAGGAATAATTACATTTAATGAATGAGATACGTTTAGGTTAAATTACGTCAAAAATGAGCGTCCCCCCCCCCTTTCTTTTTTCTTTGGACTACACCACTACCCTAAAAAGTTATTTTTCTTATTTTTACTTTCCGAACATGTACCATGTAAGGAAAGTACCGTAATCATGAAAAAATTCGACTTCAAGATTTTGGTGTATTTGCACGTTTTGAGGTCTTCTGATTTCATTTATGCTATTTTTACGAGCTGTACGTATGTATGAGTGTGTGTGTGTGTGTATGTTAGTGAACACGATAGCTCCTAAACGGGACATTCGATTGAACTCAAATTGGATATATATGTTATAAACCACAACCGCAACACCGGTACTGATTTTGGTGTGTATAGGCCTTATAGTTTTTCTACAGGGCAACGACGAAGATTTCTTTTACATTATGGCCTATGGGGGGAAATTCTTAAAAGTGCGCTTCCATCTATCGTTTAAACGGCTATATTCGATTGAGCTCAAATTGGGTATATATGTTATAAACCACCATCGTAAGACCGGCATTGATTTTGATGTGTATAGGACTTATAGTTTTTCTACCGGGCTACGACAAAGATCATTATGGCTCACTTTTACATTATGGCCTGGGGGGGGGGAGAGAATTCTTGAAAGAGAGCTAGCGTTTAAACGGTTCATTCGATTGAGCTCAAATTGAAAAAAACTAAGAATTTTTGCTGAATTATTCATCAATTAAAATTTATTTAAATGCTTGGTAATGATCTTAATCGCATGTGTTCGGAAAGTCGAGTGGAGTCACTGCAGATTTTTTAAATATGCGGCTCCTTATAAAACTTATGGCATCCAAAGCTACTGAGAATCGTTCAAAAATATTTTTCTGATTGGAAATAAACGGCTAAAGTGTGGGACTCTGCAATATCATTCACCGATAAAACTGCGTCTTATAACTTAATTTTCAAAATAAGTAATTTACATATAAATTAAATTTTACATAATTTTTCCATGTTATGCACTTTTCGTTTATCCAAATACTTATTTTGTTATGGAAAAAACGGACTATATTAATATCGGTTATTTACTCATTCAAATACATTTATGACTCTGTTCAACATTTACAAAAAATAAGAGATGTAATCATTTATATTTATTTTTTTAATCGCAATTTTGCGTTTTACTTGAGTTTTAATCCTGTGGCTAAACTTCTCTTTTATCGGGAAATAAAAGTGACATGAAAAAATACATCCTCATTTACTTCAGCCGGTCAGAAATCCTTGGAATCCCGATACAAATCGCAAATTCGATCGTCTGGCTTATCAAGGTCACCTACCTCCAACCGTTAAAAATTTATTATTGATCTCCGAAAGCGCGGTAGAGCCGTAATGCCATGAATTATGACTGGAGAGTTAAGTCCTTCATTACAATCGTGTAATAAATCAACGGACACTGTAAAAGAAATCCTTACACTTAAGTGGAAATTTCATTAAGTCAGGAGAATCACGTATCCGCATATAAAATCCTTTTGATTTGTAATTGGAGCTAGAATCTGGTCTAGGAAAACGTTTCGTTATTAGAAGTAGCATATTATTAGAGCAATACCTATGTCATTTCTTTCACTTATAACTCTGTGATCGCTGTAATGAAATTTTCACTTTCTAATTATACTTAGGAATTATTTTTCATATTACGAAAATTCACTATAAATTTTTAAAATAATGAGAGGAAGTTAAATATTTCATTTTGCTAATATTTGGGCAAATGAAAATTATGGCTCTATAACTATTAAATGTTTCTATTTTCAAAAAGGGGAATATCGAAAACCGATTAGAAAATTGTATGAGTTTTTCAAATGAAATACTTTAGTTTCTTAATTGTAACAGCTTAGAGAAGACTTATATAAATATAAAACTGCTTGGGGAGAATAAAGATTTAATCATTGTTACTATTACTGCTACAAAATTTTGAAACCTTTTAAGTTACTAACAAATATCCCACATATGATCACAGTACAACAACATTTATAATGTAGAAGCTAGTTTTAAATTAAAGGCTCGGATCTTTGCTTAAGTAAAATCTTTCGTTCTGACAGTGGCGGATTAATGCAAGTTTGTTGGGGGGAGGGGGGCGGTTAGTTAGAAGATTGGCATATACATCCATTTTATGGAAGTAAAATAGGATCTTTTACATTGATTTCTTTTATCTCGGGGGGGGGAGAGATCGCCCCCTTTAATCCGCCTTTGCGTTCTGATTAAAACGAATTTTTCTGGATTAAATGTGCTACAAACAAATTTAAAAACGTTACATGATCGAAAGTCTTGGTGGCGCACAAATTGTACAGCGTAGAGTAGTAAAGGAACATTTCTCTTAGATTTTGAAACAAGCGTTTAGAATCAAAAGATTTTGGGACAATGTTGGGGTTAAGCCTATAATATTTGCTGTTTCCTGTAAAGCCGACTTTTTCATCTCAGTGGATCTCTTTAGTAAATATCTTTGGTGAAATGATTTACCATAAGAAAGAAAAAAAAAAATAACAAACATTCTAGATTATACCCATGAAATTCTTAGTAGTTTTAAAGCATAAGTGGAAAAGGTGTAAAATTACATTGTAGCTGCATAAATTCCAATGCCTGTTTTTTATTTTAATTGCCGTGTCAGCTTGATCGCTGCCGGATATACTGGGCAATCCATTATGCCAACCTAGTAGGTAGGCCAACATTGCCCCTTGTAAGTGATCCAAATTTGAAGCAATTCCGAGTAAGAGAATTAGCCCTTTATTAGACTCCCCAGGGGTATCGTTCAAACACAGGGAACATTGGATTCACTACACATTTTACGTGCATGAACTTCCTTTAGCGAACATGGTTCATAGCAGACTCATTCGAGAGAATTGTTCACCCACCCAAGCATGGATCGAAGCCGATGCCGACTCACTTTCGCTGCTTTCGTGGGAGATAGAAATTGAATTTAATTTATTAAGTCACTGCAGGACACTAACTCCAACGATGCCGGCTAGTTATGTCTTATTAATAGCAAATTTAAAAAAAAGGATTATGTATAAAAATATGGCAGTTGAAAAATTGGGAGTGGAATTTGAGATTGGTTCAATAGATATAGAGTGCGCCCGCCAGTCTTTTGTCACCCCATTAACTTTAGAATGGCAAAAGCTATAGTGATAAAAGTGGGGTCTAGATATAGTAAAATAGCTATGCGCTACATGATAAAACCGCTGACAGTGCCACCTGGAGTTTAAATTTGGGTTTTCCGTTCCTATCTCAAAAGTAGTACGAGATACGGAAAAAAAGTCAATTAGAAAGCTTCCCATAATCATTGATATAGTAAAAAAATTTATTTGCGTACATTAATATTGAAAACAAAAGGAGTAAAATAAAAAGCGTAAAAAAGTGTTCCTGATGCTCGTGCCATCGTGTCACCTGCCATGTACAACGCGTTTCAGAATTGCTGACGTTCAGATGTACTACATTATTGCTGACGGAAAACACTTAGTGCATGAGAGATAAATGGCCTAATATCAAGCGAGTTTTCAAAAACGCGACCAACCAAATTTGCGTTTTATACCTTTCATTTGTAGCCTTATTGTACGTATTAATGTCCGCAAACTGTCTTTTCTTATTAAACGGATGAAGTTGAACAGTTTTCGTAACTGCTTTTTCCTACATCTCGTACCGTTTTTCAGATAAGAGCGCTAACTCCGAATTTAGCGGCCAGAGGGTGCTGAGAGAGGTTTCACTGTGTAGCGCATACCGTACCTAGATTCCCACTTTTGTGATTAGTTCTCGAAGATCTGACGTTAATAAGATGGCAAAGGACTTCAGCAAGCACAAAGTATTTACACGGAGAAAAAAGCAATACCGCTCTCATCTAGAACGAATAGATGGCTGTTTTCTGTATCCCAAAACTAGAAGAATAGATCGTAGAACTATGCGTGTAGGTAATACACACAACTGGTATAGATGAAATGACCAAGAATTTCTAGTCCGTAGTATTCTGGTTAATCACAGCCGAATGACAAATTTGTCTAACGAGAAATTATCGTTCTATTTTTGGAGCACTAGAATTACCGTTGGTGAGTCTAACCTTAAGTGTACGCAGTGATTTGTGGATATTTTTATCTGGGTATAAGCATCATATTATAGATGAGAGATCAAAACATTGAACTAGTGGGTTCAGAAGTAACTTGTTCTATGATCTAATATTTATAGGGAGTACGCAGACTCATAAATTCTAGTTCCACCAATTATTTTCTAGATGTCAGTGTTTTTTACTCACCAGTGTTGCATACGTAATTCGTTCACCACTATTTCTGCTTATAAGAGTTTAGTTTGATAAAATCATTATAATTTACTTGATCACTGATTTTTTCTATTTCTCTTACAAGTTTATCTCTTTATTTCAGTTTTGAATTGTACTCAACCGTTATAAAAAAGTTAATAGTGTTTTCATTGACTTCAAATTTATACTCGGTTGGGTAAAACAACTAATTTTAAAATGTTGTATATAATAATATTTTCTGCCCTAGTTTCTAGTATGAAGAAGTATTCCGCAGTTAATTGCCCATAAATCTTTCAAAACTATGAATTTATTTTTCAATGGCACCATTTGATAGAAAGTGAAAGGGGAAAAAAATTAACCTCATAGAAATGAAAGAAAGAGTGGTGTCTTATCTATTAATATAAGTGCGAAACTGCAAGTTCCTCTTGTCATTCAACGAGATACGAGAACGGAAAGTTAACTTTTTTCATAACTACGTCGTTACTTAAAATAGTAGTTCGGCAGGCACAGAATTTGTTATCGTTTTCCCACCTGACTTTTTTATTCTTCTTATGCAATAATTCTTCTTAGATTTCCCGGTATTGTTTAGTTTTGTCTTAGTGTAAAATACTTTGAGAAGTTGAAGTGACAGCTTGGAAAAAGATTTCAAAGCCAAGAAATAACATTTTTTATGAAATGAAAAGAGCTTTTTTAACAGATAAAATGACTAGGTTTCACATTGAAAGTATTTTAAAAGGAAATGTGTCATATTATTTCTTCTTTATGAACGTCAAACGTTATATCTACATTAAATAATGATTCATAAACGAACGAAATTCATGAAGTATTCTAAAAACTTCTCAAATAATATATATTTTTCAAAATATTTAATTTATCTGTAATTTATATCTGAATCTTAAGCTTCAAAAGGAAAACAGCAAATTAAATTCTTATAGTTTATTTATAAACAGTACATTTTTTACAGATATATAAAAGCTACTAAGGAATAAAGCAAATTAATAAAAGTAAATACAGCAAACACAAATTCATATTTTTAAGGGACAAATAATTTAGGAATTAGAAGTCCTTTAGCGTGAAATCTGAAGCATCAATCCATGCCAAGCTTGATAGCATCAGTCCATGCCAAGTGCAATATCATCTATAGCAGTTTGGGATCTTTTCACAATTAAGACATGCTGTTAACTTGTAACTGAATCTGAGGAATGTATGCAAAGAATGTTAAGATCTTCCAGATCGATCTACACTGGCTGGCAAGGATTCAAGTCTGATGGTTTTGATAGGTATTCGTATGAAGTAGATTTCTGATTCAAAGGATTGGGCGACAACTAGGCCAGGGGAAACTTACACATCAACATGTATGAAAACAGACTAAATATCAGAATCTGCCTGTGCTATAAACTGACCACTATATAGAATTTGTACTAAGAATTTGTTTTTCTAATACCCATATTAGGGGGTTAACGTGAAGGTCTTTACCGCCGACTTTTCAAGCATGCCGTTACACTCCAGTCTCAATCAATATTTATACTTCATTACAATCCGTGAGAGAAGATATGGGATCAGTGCACAGTGACCGGCATTAATTTGTTTCCAAGTGATTAGGCAATTGATACTGACCGCATAAATTGCGTAAATATAACTATGATTAGACGTTCTGGATTACAAGTATAAAAATTCCTTTCAAAAACTCTTGAAAACCAGTTTGACTCATCCATCAGCAGCTGTGGCCTTAGGATGTCCGTTTGGTCTGCTCGATATTCTTGATCTCCATTGATGTCAATAAGTTAGCTTACTGAGAAAGAACAGTTTACGTCATCTATGTGGTTCAGAACTATTTTTTCACTTCTTGAATTCTCTTTTCAATGAAGGTCTTAATCGGAATGGAGCAGAAGCTTTTGTGAATATTGACATCCCTCTGAAATTGCTGAGGACAGCTAGCTTTCACAGTCGAACACGTCGTGATTCAAACTCGCAGTGTCACAACCCATTTGATCATTAGTCTCACATCCTAGTATCTGATATGCCAAAAGATTTATTTTTTAAACTGGAAGGGAGCTTATATCGGATGTTCATTGATTCAATGAGATATTTCATTCATTAATTCTATGCACTATTTGCTAACAAAATAATTCTGGAAACTTGAAATGTAAGTTATTAATAATCTGTTTAACAATTCGCAATATTTTTCACTTACGCACTGCAGATTGAAAAGCCCCATTAATTACTGAATATTGTTTATAATTATTCATCAGTTATTTTATTCATATATTTTAAGTTAATGATCTTCTGAGTATCTACTCACACATTCGCAGGCTTAACAGATGTAGGAAGGATCCAGAAGAATTGGAAGCAAAGAGTTTGAACAGGAAAAATCAGAAATTACAAATTAGTTAAATAAGTTAAATTTAGAATAGGGAAATTGAATTTACCTATTAATTAAAAAATACGGATACTTATGTACATTATACCACCAACTGCATCTAATTGATACTAATTATTTTGACGGTCAAAACACTTACAGCTGGCGATATTAAAAATGACGATGTATTAATTAAGTGAACGGCTATCTAACATAATGAAATAGAGTTACCAACAATACTAACAGAGGATTGCGTAATTTATAACGTTAATGGTGATTAATCATACAAATTAGGGGAAAACATACTGGTGACAATGGTCGATGGTTACATAAGTAGCAAAATATGTAATGAATTGCATCACCAGCTTTGTTATTAGAAGTACTCGATCGATGTAATCTTCAGATTAAGTGCTGGTATGATAAATCGAACAAAATTTCGCATCTTAATGAATCGGCCTGTATGTAATAGATATTGTTAAGATAATATAAGAAAGCTCATAAGTTTCAGACATAATCTGTACAATACCTGATTTTTCACGTTCAAGCGTTATCTTAATACTTAAAACATTTGATAAGTAATCATTTACCAAACCAAATGTTTGAAGACAACTGCTGTAGATACGGTAAACATTTCTCATTGCATCTTATTCTGTAACCATCCTATCAGTTGAAACATCAAGATTTATGCTCAGACAATGTGAGAGTAATTGATGTTGCTCGACATCGCGAAAGAGATAATTTGGAATTTTTCGCAGTTCCTTATAAATGGCAAAAGAAATCATCGTTTAAAGATTAGCATGTTAATGACTTGTAACAAAAGAATGATAAAACTTTTAAGAAATTAATACATCTACTTTTTATTCAGTTCTCATGTGTTGCATGAGTAGTTGCAAATCTTACTCAACTAGGTAAAATACAAATGAAAAACGAATATTATTTTATACTAATAGTATAAACACATAAAATTTGTTTGTGTGAAACGAGAATCTCTTTAAATATACAGAAATTATTCTAAACATTTTTTCACAGCTTCCGTTATCCCTGAGTAACATAAATGCAGAGTTGGAGGAGGGGACATGGGGAAGGATGCAACCCCTTCCCAAACTTTGCTAAGAAAACCATTTATTTTAAAACTGTTTTTTAAAACGTGAAGAAACTGATATTTCTACTATTAATATTTGTTGTCTATTGTTATGTGCTCCCCTTCAAATTTTCGGTCACAATACCCTCATGCTAAGTAATATTGGCTATGATTCATTTTGATTAAAAAAGACTATTAATATAAATTTACAGACCTAACAATTGTATATTTCAATTTTCATGCATTTCGTTTGAATTTTTTTTAATCTTTTGGTTTCTACTTATCTATGTCGTCATGAGTTAGTTTAATTTTTTTTCCTTTGGCGATTTTATGCAAGCATATCCTGTGACAGCAAAAGTTCTGTGGCGTACTTGAAATTGCGTTATCCCAACGCCCCCTAGAGAGGAAAGCCGCGCGCTACTTCACACCGAGTAGGTAAAGCAAAGCGTTCCATTGGGTTTCTCCTCTCTCCGCGGTGCGTGAGAGAGGAGAAACCCAATGGAAACGCTTTGCTTTACCTACTCGGTGTGACGTCACAAGTAAGCGCCGCGGCTTTCCTCTCTAGGGGCGTTGGTTATCCTCGCTTTAACACGATTGCTATGAAAAGCGCATATGGTTCAATAATGTGCATAGGGTGGACAAAAGTTTTGGATGGTGTCTAATGTACGTGGAACTGGATTCACTCAGAACATTAAAGGTGCAAACCATCCTTGTAGCCTAAGGTGGCTAGTAGTTTCTATAATAAAAGTATTTTGATTTTATAACAACACCGTCTCCAAGAGTTATTTTGAACTTAAATTGAATTCTGATATCTACGATTGAAATAAATGATCGAAAGCTTCTATAGAAAGCTGTTAAGAATCTGTAAATTGATTTGTATTTTACGAGTTTGTTGAATATTTTGAAATTTATGTATAAAACAGGATATATTAAAAATTCGTGTTAAAATTTAGTTTGAGACCATTTACACTAGCACTGAACTGATACTATATTTAGTCTTAATCATCATAACTGATGTTAAATGACACTAAATAAATGCCTTTTAAAATGCAATCTTTCTTCAGAAAACTTCCTCAATCTGAGACTCAATCACTTCCTCATCAAAATCCAAGTAACACACTATAAACGCTCTTTCAATAGAAACTAAAAGTTTAAGAGACGATTTGCTAAGCGTCTGCTCAGCAAGTTCTTTGAAAGTCGTTCTGTTTGCACTGAACAAATATTGACAAAAAGTCTGCTGTTTGATATCAGTCTGTATTCTGATAAGCATCCGCGGCAGTCAACATCACGACGATCATTTGAAGTTAATATTTCAAACGGTGTCAAATGAATTTGAATCTGTATTCATTTTAATTAGTTTTTAGTTAAGTAGTTTTTAGTTAGTTTGCGTAACTTTTCCTTAATACAACACAATTACAAACTAAAAGATCACTTAGAATTCAATACGGCTTTTGAGTTTCACACGTTTTATTCTTAATTCAAGCCAGAAAAATCTGAAAAATCTTTATGAGGTTGTATATTTTGGTAATCATAGTTATGATTCGCTTAATTGTATAATTTTCGGGGTTTTCAGGCATAAATTTTGTTAATCAGTCCATTTTTTCATAGCACTGAAAAATCTTGGATTTGCTCCACAAACATACAGGAAATTCTATTTATTGGTGTTCTGTGTAATGATTGGTTCAATTTTAAAAAGTTTTAGTGGCAAACTTATACTCAAGACTAGTTTGAAGTTAAGATTGGAGCTGTATCCGTGAACCATGATATAATGATTGGAACTTAAGACAGACGTATTGAAACTGGCTTTTACCCATAACATAGAAAACTTGAAGCTCTAAATGCCCTTATCATTCAACTAGCAATTAGCAACAGCAAGCTGTTTAATCTAACATATTTACATTTTGTTTTTCAAAATGTAAATATGTTAGATTTTTCAGATTTCATATCGTTAATCTGAAATATTAATGTGAAATTTCATTAACCATAGGCATTTTATAAAATGAAATTTTACGGCTGGATTAGTTGATAAATGATGTGACAATTTGATATTTGAAATTCGCTGCGCTACATCAAGCGTTTGATAAATATGCACAATAAGCGAATAAAATAGTAATTTGTTTGTATTAGATGCATTAGACAATTGAATATAGCTGAATGAAATGATATTCGAGATACTGGTTTTAAAGTATAAATATCAAACTCTAGAAGATTGCCATATTAAGTAAAATATCGTTTGAAATAAGTTTACCATCATGAGAATTTAATGATTCGGTGGTTGTTTGAGAATATTTTTCATACATCCTTTTTTTAATATCATTTTAGTATGCTTTGACACAGATTATTGAAAACTTTTAGAAAATGGATGATGATTAAAAAATATACTATGAATAACTTTAAAATTGATTTAAAACTTTGTAAAATAACACAAGTAAGAAAAAAGATACTTATATTGTGTTATTTTACAAAATTTTAATTAATTTTACTTTTCAACATTTTTTTTCTTGGGGAGGGGGGGTGTTCTTGTTAATAAATTATTCTGTTTCATACTTCAGTGCTTACTTATTAGTGTTTTAAACAACGTTATTTAATGTTTATATTAGCTTAATGCTCCCAAAACTTGGAAATTTTTGCAAGACAGGACAGGCTTCTTTGGGGGCCCTCGGCTAGAGATTGAATAGGGGCCTCTCCAGGATCCGATTTGTTGAGTTGGGGGCCCCGGGCAAAAACTTCATTGGAAGCATCATTGGGGACCCTCTCTTTCGAAAACTTTTTCAAATTTACAAATTCTTAAAGAACAATTTGGGGGCTCCTTTTTGTTGAGGGCCCGGGCACTTACCCCGAATACCCTCCCGGAAATCGGGTCCTGCCTCTTACTGGGGAATTTAAAGTGAATAAAATATTAGCGTATGTAATATTTGAAAATTAGGCTTACGTGCCGAAAAATTACATTTAACTATTTTACAGATTTTGGGGGGGGGGCTGACTTTTCGGGTTCCCCTTTAAGTCGCGGGGTTTCTGGTATCCTCCGCTAAGATTACTGGGAAATAAATAAGCAAATTACTCTGATATATATAAAATTACTCTTATTATAAAATAGTATATCTATTTTTGAATGCCTCTCCGGGGCCCCTTGGGCCGGGGCCCTCGGCAATTGCCTACCAGCCGACCTGGCCAGTACAGGCCTAAATTTTTCAGAACAACAGTAAAAAATAAATCAGTTTTATACATACATTTCCAGATAAATAATAGAAAAACAACTTCTTTAAATCTTCGTATTCTTTAAAATAACACCGCTAAATCGCGTTTCGAAATCTAAACAAATCGTTTAAAATCATGTGCGTTCAAAAGATTTCTTGTCTTAAAAATGCATTGATAAGTCAAATGTTAAACAATTTTGATGGAAATAATTTCGCCACGATCAAGACAGTTTCGCAAACATAAAATGTGGATCCAGATGTGAAGCTATAAATTATTTACAAGACAAAAATTTTCTAAGATAATCAGATAAATGTGTAATTTAATTTACCTTTCCAGTATTTAATTGTTTTAACAATCCCCATTCACGTTCGACGAACGGGTACTTCAGCTAGTAATATAAGATAGAAACATAACATTTTGCTGAAGGCAAATACTGGAAAGTCTATGTATATTTAAAAATATATTCACTTCTGCTTTACAAAAAGTAAGAATGAAAGGAAAGAACTGGAACTGGAAAAATTGGGAATTAAAAAAAAAATGGATAAAAGTATGGAATTAATGGATAAAAGTATTAAATAACTGTGAAAATTGAGAATTTTAAAAAATGAATAAAATTATTAATGAATGGAAGTGCTAAATAAATGGAAAAGTTAGGAATTTTAGAAAATGGAAGAAAGTATTAAATTTAAAATAAGAAACTGAAATAACAATTGATTAAAGATGTGTAATGAACTGCAATATGCATTCCTTTAAATATTTTCAAATGCTAACATTTTGAAGTGTTTGAAATATTTTATTCAGTATGTGTTTGAAGTATTGTTCGCAAAATAACATTTCGTTCAGTTTTCAAAGTAACCCTTTCGTTTTAAGTGAATAATAAAGTCATTCTAATGGATAAATATTGATTTTACAAAGACAGTGCATTGGTTATAATTTATCGGCTAGTATTTTGTTCGAATCATTTTACTATAAGTTTGGATCAGCTTAAATTTTTATTCAAAATACGCATTCTTTTGCAAATGCATTTTCATCTAAAACTGATCGTTAGTCATCAAACTATAACCAATTTCTCTCAAAATACTTTTTTAAATATTAATATTGACGGTTACGGACAAAAACGGCAACAAAGCAATTTCAGAACTCAAAATTTACCAACCATGTTCTGATAAATGATGTTTTAAAGTGCATAGTCAACAGCATGATTTATATAAAAATTAATTTTAAATATCTGTGTATTTATAAAACGCACAAAAGCAACGCTCTTACCTCTTCATTATAAAGTTTCTATTAATTTTATTTAACTTCGTGTTCAAGTCAAAATTAAAGGAAAATGTTCTTTAGAAAGTGAATAATAGTTGGAATAGAAACATAAAAGCCAAAGGGATGAGAAACGATTTTCTATTTGATTAATTTATGAGAGAACTTCGCTAATGTAAAATACAAGTTTTTCCCATTAACTAAATATGACAGTGAAAAGCTTAGTGTGTTGTGAGAAGATATATTTTTCTTTTCTTCAAATAACTATACTTTTCAATTCTTTTCACCAATAAAAGATCTTATTTCTTTTAACTTTTTGCATTCATACGATTTAATTAATGAGATCTTATTTCTCGCATTTAATGTTTTGCATTCTTTATTACCTTCATATTTTAATCTAGCCATGCCAGAAAAAGTATTTTTTCTTCAACTTAAAATTTAAAAACATACCATCTCAAAATTTAAACAGTTAAGTATAGTTGTGTGTGCACCCTTAAAAATTTCAGTTGAATGTTAAACTATTTATTGATAAAAAGTAAACTTTACTGTAAGATGTTTTTTTTTTTTTTTTTTTTTTTTGCTTCACTCTAAAAAGAAAAGAATCTAAAAAAGAATTACTAAGAAATCTCAAGTGATCAAGTCTTCCATAATTTTTTTTAGTATTATTGCTAAAAAATCGAGTATATCAATAGCAGCATAATTAATACTTATAATACTATCGATATATCCTATCGATAATATTGGGGGGCAATTTTAATATTGACCCTGATTCTGTGTTTTCGATCTTTCAAGGACTTAGCTAAATAAAACTTTGTTAGCTATTTGGTCTTAAATATTATGGTAGTTATAAGAGTAATTTTAAGATCAAATTACTTTTATAACTACCATATGTATATATATATATATATATATATATGTTATATATTTATATGTTATAGTTATATATTTATAAATTAAAATAAATAACTTGTAGATCTTTGGGTAAGGTTTTTATAAGGCTATAGAAATTTGTTCAATATCCTACAAATAGTCTGAAAAAGTGAATATGCGTTACTAAGAAGGGAAGATAAAATTTAAAGTATCTGTTTATTAAACGGCACTAAAGACATTCAAATTGCGTGATCAGTCATCATTTTAAAGAAAAACTAACTTTACATTATAGTAGATTTGTAAAGGAATAACCTGTTATAAATTAATTGTGTTCTTATAAGTTGATTTTAGTTAAATTTCCACTTAGAAGCAATTACAGCTCTATAATCTAAAATGTAATGGAAATATAATCGAAAATTTGGCTGCTCTCCTTATGTCATATTTAAGGGCGTGTATCAAACAGCAAAATTCCAAAACCAGTGCAGTTAAGTTAGACACAAAAGTCAATTATGTGAAAACTAGCTAACTAGAAATAAGTAAACTGACTTTCGCAGGAACGGACCCAGCTGCTATGGGAGAAAATAATAAGAACATCTGGTTTGAACATGTGGGAACAAATCGCTAATAAGCTTGAACGTAACCTGAAAACGCGGAGAGGCTTTGTGCACACTCACATGGACTTAGATTTCGAGGCCCAACAGTTGTTATTACCCCGCAACCCAATCGAAGATTTTCTGCCTGCCAGGGGCTTCAGTCAAGAAGTGTTAAAGTCTGAAGACAGTTCTAAGATCTGTAGCATATGAAACTATAAATAATCTCTCTCCCGGTACGTGTTGGCTCAAAATTTTTGCAGATGGCTCTAGAACTACAGATGGTGTTAATGCCGGTGCCGGAGTTTTCTGGGAGATATTTTCATTTTTTTCTCCAGCCGGTGCTCATATGTCAGCGTTTGACGTTGAAATCTTTGCCATCCGTTTGGTACTTTCTCAATTATTGTGCCGACTGGAACATTTCAATAAAGTGGTGATCCTCTCAGATTCTAGAGCAGCTCTACAGATTCTCCTAGCCCCTTCCGACCCAAGATCATCGATGACTGTATCAATTTACTTGTTTGTTTGTCTGGTCATCATAAAACAGTTGTCTTGCAGTGGATACCATCCCACTGCACTATCGAAGGGAATGAATCTGCTGACTATCTGGCTGAAAAAGGAGCTCCTATTTTACAGCTGAATAAGCAAGATCTGCCTTACCAAACCATAAAGAAAATAATTAAATGAAAGATAATTAACTCCTTTTCCCAGGATCTTACCAATCAACGTAAGTACTGGTTTGACCTTTTGCACACTATTCCTGAGAGGCCTAGAGATAAGTCAGTGGCTCTCTTGCTGCTATACTCTGGACAAGACTGTCTTAGAAAATATCTACACAAGATCAAGTTGGCCCCTGACCCTTTTTGCCAGATATGTGACCTCCAAAGCTGAAATGGCCATGTATTACCTTGGTTCCTGCCATGCTCTACCCCCAGTTTCCCTCTGGGAACGTTACTGGATAGCCAGAAAAAAGTTGATGGATTACTGATTTCTATTTTACGTATGTGTTTTTTTTTTTTTTTTGTATTTAGATGTCAGTTTTCCTGTACACTTGCCATTGGAAATAAAATAAATTAAAAAAAAAACTCTTTGTTTAACTACATTGCTACCTTTAGATGATTTGACAAACTTTCGTTAACAACGTAACTGATTAAAGAAACTTCGTTTCTGTTCAAGATCAGAATAACAAAGTCTTATAGCATTGCATCTCCATACTCATACATAGATGCCAAAGCTTGTAATATGTTTTTATCCATGACTGTAATCCATGGATATTTGGCATCTAAGTGTGAGATTCAAGTGAAACGCGGGCCATCGAGTTCGAATCGAACGTTTTTCAGTTCCACAGTTCAAACGTTTTGGTAGAATGCTTCCAATGAACAAACCTATCTCGCTGTCACGTGATCAAAACACGATTGGTTTGTTTCAGTTGAATAAGAAACATTGATATATTTCGAAGTTTCCCCTGTTCGACGCGGAAAACGTTCGAACTGTGTTTCACTTGAATCTTGCCCTAAATGCGTAACTTCGTGCAATGTTACAAGTGTCTATTCTAATGAAACATAATGTCAGTTTCATTTTCAAATATTATTGCACAACTAAAAACTTTTTTTTAATACTATCAAAGTTAAACAGCACCTGCTTACCAAACTAGGTCCAAAGTGGCGCATCAGTAACTCGTGCAGGAGTTGGTAGATATTGTCACAAATTAAGTTGAAAACAGTTTGAGAATACAGTAGTACCCCGAACTTACGCGATAGGTAGGACCGAGCGATATTCGCGTAATTCGAATTCGTGTATGTTCGGGTATAATTTCTCCTATAAATATGCACACACAGTTTATTGCAGATTGGAGCCGAAAATAATAATTTAAAAAAAAAAGATGTTTAGTAAAATCTTTAATATATATAGTATAACAAATTATATTAAAATTGTAAACCGAATTTATTTTGGAAATAAACGATAGACGAAGCGTCGAGCTCTGAAATTTGCGTAAACTCGGATTCGTGTAAGTCAGGGTATTATTGTACAATTAAAGTCTCCATATAACGAGTTTCAGGGGACCGATGATTGAATTCGTAAATCTGAAAAGTTCATTATAGTGAAATTTCAGTGACTGAATTTATACTATGTGATTATCTTTGAAGCCAGCTATTTTATTCGTTAATATGAAATATTCTTAACAGCGAACTTCATTGTAAAAAGATTTTACTGTAGTTCAAAGAATTGCCACCAAACTACGCAGAATCTGCTTTTTTAGACTACTCAGTTTAGAGTACGAAAAGTATCCTTGGATTACATTTAACAGAATTCATGCATTTTGAAAGCCATTTAGTGTTAGTGGCCATTTTTTTATTACTATTAACTTGCGAAACATAATGTAGCTTCGATTAACTCAGAAATGAAATTCATGTCTATACATTTTTGTGCCTTAAAATAATTAGATTTTTTTTATCAATATCGAAAGAAAACGTTATTGCATCCTAAGAAGTAAAATTGTAAGATCAGTGATCCAATTTTTTATTCGCACTTTTAGAAAAATTTTATGCCTAGATTAAAAAATCAATGAAAACTTTACTTTCTCCTAATAAATTTTAAATCCCTTCTATCACAGTTATTTAGAGGCTCTTGAGATTAAAATAATGTTTTATGTTTAGCTATCGATACCACTTAGTGGTGTCAAAAATAACTTAAAAGTAATCTTTTAAAGCGAAAATGTAGCAAATAAAAGAGTATTGGTACTATCGATAGTTTAATATTCAAAAGAATGTATTATTTTAATCTTATATGAAGTTGAAAATGCATTGAACTACAATTTACGAAACAAAGTAAAAATTTTCAAATATTTTTCTATAGATAGAGACTAGATTTTATTTAAAAAATTATTTACTGATAAAAAGCATAGAATATCATGTAAAATTTAACTTTTGAATGTTAAATTAGGGTTGCTTCTTTTTCAAAATACTATTGTATTTAATATCATTGTATTATGCAGTATAAAGCCCAGTCGTGTAATGGTTAGCACAATTTACTGCCGTACCACAGGTTCAGGATTTGATTCCTGGATTCAATAAAATATGAACCAAGCTTGCTTTGGGACTAAACACTTATTAAATGTATAATTTATTTAATTTATAAATCAGTAAGTTTATTCCTTTGTTGTGTGTACAAATCTCACTAATTAAAATTAAACTTTAGGTTAGCTATTGTTATACGAATATTACGTTACGTATAAAAGAAATTCGCAGGCTTTTTTTTCTGTTTTTTTAAAACTGTGCTCCATTTGGATTAACTTCAGTTACGTGCGTTAGAAAAATGCCTACTTTCTGCCGAACGAGTACTCAGATACTATTAAATAAAAATGTATTCGGTTTACTAAATCAAGTGTCATAAAAATATAATTCTTAGTTAGAACGACATTATTCTGCTGATCATTTTTTAATAAATTTGATATACGTGGATCGGTAGTAACGCCTAGCGATCCAAAGGTTGGGAAACATTCTGATCTATACTTTTATTTAACGTTATTCTTCTATCTTTCACACTTTGAAAATAATGCGAAACTTCCACATTTGAGTGCTAGAAGCATCGTAACTATTCCCTTCCAGTACTGCACATTTGTTTAATTGTTAACCGCCAGTCTATCGGGCAGTACATTTAATAGCCCTAGTGTACATTATTAGTTAAATAATCCAATATCGAAATAACATAGGCAGTATGTTATCCCGAAAATGCATTTGGTCACACTTTTTTCGTAACTGCTGATTCACTTCCAACCTAACACGTATAACGATACATTTACGTAAAATAAACGCAATTTGCCAGCTTAGTTTCCGGATCTTATTGCTACAATCTCTTATTAAAGAAAGAACATCCATGCAATAATGGACATAAACGGAGCCTTATTGCATTCGTATTTCAGAAAACAAAAGTTTCAGCTTAGTTTAGCTTAAATATGCCATAGACTGCCTTTAACATATTTTCATTCACGTTTTTGCAACTGGTATTTCTGTAGAAACAGAATTTAACAGCTAAGGGAACGAAATAGCTGCTCGAATATTTTTTTTTTCCTTTTGTTCGGAGATAGCTGGAAATATTCTTTTTTAAAATTGGGCCTTAACTGTTAAATAGTTTCAAAGAAAAAAAAAAGAAAATCTGTTTATATATATATGTGTGTGTGTATGTGAGTGTGTGTGTTCGTATATTGTTTAAAATTATATACAATTTGATGGATTGGTTTAATAATTTTTATAACAATAAAAATAGATACTAAGAAACTTTTAAAATTAGTAAGTTCTACTTTTTCTATTATTTTATATCGCTGTTCATAGTTACATCGATGTTTCTTTTATTAATGCCGACCAATGGACCCTTGCAAAAGACACTGAACACTGGTAGATGGTTGAAGTGTGAAGGTCCATGGTTCTGGCCTACCGCTCGGATGTCGATCTAACGGTCTTTGATCAGTTTTCTTCAGGTGTAACATGAATGTGCGTTAGAACCCCTTAAAAGTCTATCTCCTAAGGGGTCCATCTCTTAGGCAGATAGCCTTCGAGTAGCTTTGCCTTATCCACATACCCCAACCAACCATTTTTTTTTAACTTTGAAACAAAATGGCTCTGACACTAAGACTAATCAGTTGGGAGATATTTTACTGTGATATCTAAACTATAGTTATGGAAGAAGGAGAGGCACATTTGAACTTCAGACACCTTTGAACATTCTAAATTTATTTCTTTTGAAATTAATATTCTTTTTTAACACTTTCCAACACTGTTGAACTGTATTTATGACTGGCATTTTTGATGATTCTTTTGGAAACACGTGATGATCCCAACTCACTTCGCTCGCACACAATACAATTTTCTATTTTGCCAAACTGATTTGTGAAAGGCATAAACTTACATTTTAGTGTATCCCAAATACAAGAAAGAAATTTACATTTTAGTGTACCCCATAAAAATAGACAAAAACAAAAAATACAATTCATCGTAAATATCAACTTGAAATTGTTTGTTTTCTCTTGTTTTTAGTTAAACAATAAATGATCAATTTATAAAAGTAAGAAAAAATTTACTGAACACTAGCTATGACTGTTGCACGAGCAATTAACGAGTCTTTTTCAAAAGAGTATAGCACTAACAAAACTGAAAAATTCAAGTAATACTTTGATTGACACACTTTCGGGAAAATTAATCCCTTAATCATAAAACCTACATCTGAAAATTCACTAATGCTCATATTTGCTTTCCCTGTCTCGACATGATTAGAAAGTGAGAGGCAATCTGTTCATTTGAAATAGTATTACTTTAATGGAACGTGCAGTCTTAATGTGAACTGATGAAGTGAAGTATTTTTTAGTGATATTTCAAAGAAATGGTTACAATGAATCAACAAATTTTTTTAAACAATTTTATTTTACGTCAGTTACATCAGTAGAATTAGTAGAAGAGTTAAACCGCATTTAGAGATATTCATCTATTTCACACAAAACAAATTTGAAATATGTTTTTAAGGATTAAAAAATAATGCTCTCTATCGAAAACAATGTATGCAATAGTCATAGTTCTTCAGCATCACTCAAAAGACTCCCACCCCAATACATTGCGGCCTATAACAGTGTATAGGCATTCATCCATTTCAAGCACAGTACAATAATGCGATTCATCGCCAAATTTAGATCAGAAATAAAGGATACTGTGCAAGATTTACCGTTTTTAAATATAGATCTCATTATAATACAATTGCTTCAATAGTGCAAATTATCCAAAACTTAACGTTTTATGTGGATACTATTGCTTGGCCAAAGAATGTGTCTTTGATCTAAATTTAACAAATTTGTAAGCTTTTATTTGATAATATCTTATTATAATTTAATTGATTGTTTAATATTTTAAGGAGGCTTATTATTTCTTTTTCATTGATATTCTTGAACTTATTGAATAAATTGTTGCAGTGCTAAACTTTCAGGATCGTAGGGGTCCTTAATTTGCTAAAATTCTGAACTTTTCAAAAAATGTCCTAAAACGTTCTACTATCTGAGATATTCGAGAGAACTGTGTTTTATATAAAATTGACCACTTTTAAAATATGAGACCATTTTAGGACAATATTTCAAAAGTTGGGAATTTTAGCAAATCCAGGATCCGTACGAACACTGAATGTCGTGAGGCAGCATTGAGCATACGTTGAAGATGTTCCAGTTACTGACGCAAATTATCAGGACGTAAAGACTCTTGTTTTAAAAGATCTGATTGTGAATCACATCACTTTGATTCAGTTTCATACAAATAGATCTACTTTCTACAATGGCGGTCAGACTGCGTACCGATTCTTTGGCAGGACGGAGTTTAATGTTAAGGTACTATGTGAAAAAAGAGAGAGAGAGAGTGGTAAATTTTATTTTACAGAAGTATCTGACATCAGTATTATGGATTTCAAGAATATTGTGAAGATGCCACAACCAAACATAACTTATATGGATGGGGAATGCGCAATGTTTCAAGAAATGAACTTTGATATTCATTTGATGGATATCAGTTTTGTTAAATAATAAAAGTTAAATCATTCCATTCAAATGTAGTTGCATTATTTATTCTTTTTATTGTATATTTCTTAACTATATGTTGATTTTAGATTAAAAGAAAAGTCTATAATTTCACATTTTCTTTATTTGTTTAAACCTGGCGTATTCAGGGAGGCCCCTGCATGGAACAGTTTTGAAATAAAATTCTTTAAAAATGTAAAGCTGTACAACACATTTTAATTATTTGAAAACTTAAATTTTTGTGTTATATGTTAAGAAAATAAACTGAATTTTCCCCATACCTTTCTAAATGCAATAGATATAATAGGAATAAAAAATATGTCAACTTTGTAAAACAATTGTTCAAGAATAACCCCCAATCAATCTCTCTCTCTCTCTCTCCTACATTTGATACGAAACTATGCAAAATTTATTGCAAGAGCAATTTTGATTTGTTATTAAAGTTTCAACATCTTTTTAGTTGATGAATATGTAAAAAAAAAAATAAAAAAATGTAATACTTCTACAAAGTCTGAAGCAATTAAAACTAAGTTAAACGGTTGAATTATTTCTTGCATCTGTTATTCAAAGAAAATCCGAAAAAGAAAGTAATATCAGATACTGTAGAAAAAAACAACAAAATTCACTAAAGAAAATAATATTTTTTTTCAATGTTTGTGTTTTTTTATCAGTAGAAAATAAATCATACATAAAAAAGTAAAAGGGATTTTAAAATGTATCTTTTTAATTAAGTTATTTTTAAGAGAGAGAGAGAGAAATTTCACACATTTTTTTACTGTCATACATTTTTATTAATTTTATTTTATGTAATGTAAAGGCACTAGTAAATGACTATTTTATCATTTATTCTTTACATTTTTTAATGCATATACATTGTTTTTGTCTGAATTCTTTGGAGGATTGTTTTACAAAGTGCGCTGTCACGTGTTAATCAATAAACCAAAACATTATTTGCTTTATGCGGTTATCGTTATTTAAAAAATAATAATAAGTAAGTGTAAAAACGGTTCTTAGTTCATAGATAACCATCTAGAAATTACAGTAAACAAGTAGTTAACCATCTTTTGTACCAGTATAGTGTACCACCCAGACTATTTAAACTTTTACAGGACTATCGTTTAAAATCATTCCATTAAATCATTCAATTATATCATTCAATTAAATCAATATCACATAAAATCATTCAATCATTCAATCATCATTACAATAATGTCTCTAAGAGAGTGCTTACGTACTTTCTTAACAAGTGACATAAGTACAAGAACTTGCTAAAGTTACCTAGGGGTACTTAAAACAAGTAATTGTACATCTCGGGAACATTGAACACATTTCTAGCGGAGCTTCTCTTTTTCGGCTCTTCCTGCCCATTTCTCCAAAATACCATTTACTTCCAAAATGTTGACATTTTTCTCATTTTTTTTGACTTTCCAGGTTTTAATTTCATTTCGAACTTAAAAATCGCTAATTCACCATCACGTTATTAAAGGGCAAAACGCAAGAGCGGATCCAGAAAATTTCTAATGACGGGGAGTGATTCTTTCACAGCAAATTACATGAAGTACAGTAGACCCAACTATAAAACGAGTTCATATAAGACGGATTTGTAAAACACGGGGGGGGGGAGGAGTTGCTATCTTTTTCCTATAACACGTTAAAAAAGACTCTTACAACATGATCAAAAAATAAGACAGATGTTTCTGTATTACCTCCACACTAAAAGATTTAGGGCTAATGTCTCATTGACATGATGACCTATTCTTGCCACTTCTCCCTTAATTTGTGTGCCATGTAAAATAACAATTGTATTTTCGATAAAAAACGATGTATAGTTAGTGTTAAAAACATTCATGAAGCTTGTTGAAATTTGACAATATTTTCTGCACTAACAAAGTGTTGGCAAGCGAACACGTAAATCCAAGTTATAAACACCTTTTTGACTTTCTTGTGAAATGTTCAAAACCTTTTTTTTTAAGCTCAAAAGAAAAAGAAGTGCCAATAAACTTCGTAAGCCAAAATACTTCAATACCATGCAAGTACGCTTGTATTGTAACTCAGCTGCATTTTGTTACGTATCGTAAAATTAACAAACGGAATGATCGGAAAATTTCTTTAAAAATTTATGCGTTCCTGAAAGAGAACAAATCTGGCAATTACTCTACAAGATCATTCACTGTAAAAGTGCGTTCAGCCAAAGCATTTTATTTTAATGAGAAAGAGATGTACAAAGACTGGGAGAATTCAATAAATCTCGTTCATGAAAGGCTTTATTAGATGGCTGTTTGTCCAGAAGAAAATGGAGTTCTATTATTCTCCGTTGTAACATTTTCGTTGAAAAGAATGCTCCGCTTAAGTTATGTTTAAAGTGCTTTAAAAATTCAACGATAAGATATGGAAATAATAAATTTATTTCGTGCGTTTTATGAATACAATTTTTACAGTTATATTCTTTTTAAACAAATAATTAAACTAATAACGTAATACGCTCTCATATATCGAGTTTGTAGACTACAGTACAATCTCACTGTAACAAATTTGATTTGTTCCAGTTAAAATTCGCTGTACTGAAAATTTCGTTGTACGGAGATTTAGAGATTTTTGCTTTGATTTAACATTACAAACTTTTTAGCATTCTTCACGTTTCAGAGTGACTTTCAATTAAATATAAATGAATATGTATTATAATTTGTTAAAACTATTTGTTGCTATTTTCCATCGTGTAAAAGAAATAATGCTCAAAACTGAGGGCAAGTCATCAAAATTTAGAGGATATAATAATATAGTACGAGTACTGACGTTTGTTTTACTTGAATAAATGCTCTTTTTTATATGGTTTTGCATTCAGGGATGCTAAATTTTATAAAAAGTTTCGCATATTAAAATTGCTCTGAAAATAGAGTCAGTCATACTTTTAATGGTTAATAGTGATTGTATTATTTCTGCAAGCGGAGGTTTCGTCAATGACAAGTCTACATTTTTGGAATCTCTGTCACTTTCCTGGCCTTCATTATTGTCTACTACATTTTTCAAAATCGCTTCATTTGTAGGATATAAAGCACAACTTTAACAACTTTGCATCCATTTTTGAAAAGTAAGAAAAATATACGTAATCTATCCTTCTTTCACTTATATTTAGTGAAATTCTCACCTATATTCAGGTTTGCGAATGATTATATTCATTCTTATCAATAATGAATTGCATGCTTGGATACGTCATGACTTTTCAAAAAAGAATTTGCAAATAGCACTTTCACTACTCTGTTAATTGAAGTAGTTCAACATTTCACCACAAAATGGTAGTAAATTAGCTGCCAGCTTCCTATGGAAAAAGCTTTCACCATGATTTGGACTCATTGATCAGTGTAAGTACCAATTTATGGTGCAAAGTTTCTCCATATAAATGTTGCAGCTACATTTAGCAGCATTTTATGGTGAAATGTTAAACTAGTTCAATTAACAGTGTATCAGTAACGTCACTATTTCAAGAGACAGAATAATCTTGTTAAAGGGTCATAACACAGTTTTCTGTCTTTCCCTATTTAAGTTTATAATGACAAGGACTTTTCGGAAGATTGAAATCGTATCACTCTAAATTTTTTAGAGAGTTATTCGCTATCTCAAGCAGTTAACTACGCTCTAAAAAATATTCCTTGAACTTAGAACCATTTGGCAGTGTCATAAAAGCATGCGCATCAACAATAGGCTCATCTGGTTTTTCCAAAACTTGGATAAACTGGAGTAACTTGGATAAATGGAGAAATTTCATTCATGATTCAAATTTTCATTAATGTATGACAATATCTTACTGCTAATAACAGAAAAAAATGGAGCAGTAGTATCGGTGGCAACGCTTAAAAAGTATTTCCATGAACTTCTGGATAGAAACCGTTCGATCTAGTGGCTAACGTATGGAGTGTTCATGTAAGAAGACCTATGTTCAAATCCCGCTACTGCCAAGCATGCCTGCATTAGCAGTTTGCTAAAAATGTAAGCAGGATAAATTCTCATTATTGGAAAGAGGATTTTCCGAGGAAACTGGCTTTTTAAAAAAAATGTATTAGCTATCGAAAGGCTCCAATATTTTACAAATGCTGTGCTATCGATTTTATGATTCGACCTTTTACCCATTTCAGGGCTCAACATACATAAACTAATGGTTCAACTTGAGCACCAAATGTTGGAACAAGATTTCGCCATCTTACGGAACCAGTTTTTCCAATACCATGTTTTTATGAAATGTTTCACTAAATTTATACAGTCCAAAACTTAAATATACTCAATGGTAATTTACTATATTTTGATTTCGTGTTATTAATGTAATGTTATGTATATTGTTGTATAACTAAAAAATGAAACAAAACTGTGATTCTACGATAGTCTACTTTCTTATTCTTTCGTTAATTTAATATATTTCGATTTCGTGTTATTTACGTCATTCTAAGTATGTTGTTTATGTAACTAAAGAACGAAACAAAGAAGATTTTATGCAATTTTTTAATATATTTTGAAATACAGTGTTGAAGATATCAGCATTCTTAAAAATTAATAAGCAACTATCTCATTTTGTTACAGTCACTTACAAACAAGAAATATAATAGCAATGCCTAAATCCTTGATATACATTGAAGAATGTTTTTAAAACTCTCATCTGCCCCCTCCATTGCAGTCATTTAAAGCATTTAAAAATTTAGGATTTATAAAATGCCGCCTTTTTTTCCCCAAGATATATAACCATTTCTGTTCACATCGTTCTGAAAATCTTCTATCTAATTATACAGCTCAGCTCTGGAAATGGATTTAGCTCCTTTGGGAGGAGGAACCAACTTCAGGCCTAGAAAATTGTAAAAATAAACAAAGGCATTAAATTCAACCAAGAAAAACCGTTTAAATAAACTTGTGTTGCTCGTTCACAAAATTCTGGGCTCTATTATTTAACACTCTAAATATTATTTACAAAACAAGGACACTCAACAACAACTACAAGCAGGTTATCTCCTGTTGAAATTAGCGCAGGCAGCAACGTAGTAATTCGATGAATTTGAAGCGGGAGGGGTGGGCTCACTATGGTACAGTCGGTTTTAAAAACCGAAAAAGACGCCATATTGTACTGATCTGTCGCTATTTTTTCTCCTATTCTAAGGGTATGGGGAAGGGAAAACTCGAGCCCCTTGCCCCCTTCCCTTTCCTATGACAGGATAAATTAATTCTAGCTTACTACTACTACTTCTTAACTATTAGCTTTCTTATCGTATGGTTAGTTGAAAAGACGCTCTTTAGAAAATGATGAAAATAAGAAACACTTTTTAATTTCGCGAAAGATCTACTATTACTGCCTATTACTTACGTTAATACTATCTATCCACGTTTCTCCCCATTAAATGCTCAATTTAAATATTCAAATCCTCCGTCGTTCAGCAGGAAAAAAATACTTCATTTATTTTAATCTCGTGAAGAACAACAAGCTACGTAATCTCGAGGAGCTTTTTAGAATTCCACACATGGCGAGCAGGGACGTAAACTTTGGCAGAATTTATGGATCTCGCACATTTTTTCATTTATGACCTCACATTTATGACTGCCATTAAAAAAATCCTGTTTAGTTTAGTGAGTTCACCTCGTTATTTCACACAGTTACTTTTCAAATGGAGTCATTTTAAAACTTAAAACGACGTTGAAGAAAAAAAATTGTTTTTCTTTACATACATAGGATTGTTATTGAGGAAGGCAATCTTTGATTAAAAAAGGCTTATTTAAAAGGTTAAGTTAATTAAAACCTTTGCAAAATAATACCTCATAAAAAAAGGATACTTTAAATGACGAGTAATACAAATGCTCCACCCTACTTCAAGGTTAAAACCTTCTTTCCTGTGTCAGGGCCGGCCAAAGGGGGGTGCGAATGTAGGCGATCGCCTAAGGCCCCGCGCTTATAGAGGCCCCGCTCCTGGGTTATTTTATTGCTATCTCATAAGACATGATAGAGAAGAGGCCCCGCTCTTGCGCTTCGCCTGGGGCCCCGCACTCCCCTCGGGCCGTCTATGCCTGTGTGGATGGTAGAACTTTTTACACCTGAGGAAATGTAGACCAATTGTACCAACCGAAGCGATGTACCATGATAAGTATCTTTTTGTTGTTGTTGTCGTGTCCATGGATAGACGATGGAAAGAAGAGTGCCAGTGCCCCCGAGGGGGTTGGACTTCTACTTGTTGGTCCCTAATTTTGAACCGCTTCCAGATGAGGGACCAACCACCACCTGAAATCGGCACCCCCAGAGGTATCGTTTAACAACTTGGAAGACATTGGAGCCACGACGGATTTTACGTGCACCAGCTCCCATTAGTGTACACGGCTCCACAGTGGACGAGCCGAGAAGGAGATGACCCTCCCAAGCACTGGCCAAGCCGGATGCTGCTTCACTTGCCGTGTTCTTATGGGAACGGAGTTTAGCGCCCAGACCACTGCGGGACTAAGTATATCTTTTTAAATGTGTTATTTGACAAAGTTTAAAATTATTTCAAAAAGTATTTTAATACAAGTCAAACGCTCTTCTCCAAGGACGTCTCTTCTATTCCTTTTTAACTCTATTATTTGCAGTTTTTTAATTTATAGAATACATTTTATTCATTTTTCACAAAGTTAAAAATCACTATTACCTAAATAACTCATTTATACTTTTGACACAGTAAATACAAATGCAAATATAAATAGAAAATTATTTTGAAATGCTTTATCCATTCCCACTTCCTTACTGCACCTCTAAAATCGTCATGGCCAATTTTCTGGGCATTTGCGATACATATTTCTCAATTCTACCTTCAAACTTCGAAGTTTAAAAAAAAAATAACTTACGATGTGCTATTCTTTTAGTTAACAAAAGACTATGCATATTGCAATGAAAAAAATCTAGAGTAACTCTACTCGACTTTCCGAACACTTACGATTAAGATCATTACCAAGCATTTACATAAATTTTAATCGATAAATAATTCAAACATATATACCAAATTGAAGCTCAATCGAATGCGCCGTTTAAACGCTAGCGCACCTTCAAGAATTTCTCCCCATATGCCATTATGTAAGAGAATTTTTTGTCGTAGCCCTGTAGAAAAACTATAAGTCCTATACACATCAAAATCAATACCGGTCTTACGATGGCAGTTTATAATACGTATATATACCCAATTTGCGCTCAATCGAATGCACCGTTTAAACGCTAGGAATTTTCCCCCATAGGCCATATTGTAAAAGAAATCTTTGCCGTAGCCTTGTAGAAAAACTATGAGTCCTATACACATCAAAATCAATATAGGTCTTGCGATGAGGGTTTATAACATATATACCCAATTTGAGCTCAATCTAATGCCCCTTTTAGGAGCTATCGTGTTCACTCACATACACGCACACATACGTAAGATACATCTCTTGAAAATAGCATGAATGGATTCAGAAGACCTCAAAACGTGTAAATACACCAAAATCTCGAAGTCGAATTTTGTCATGATTACAATACTTTCCTTGCATGGTACATGTTCGGAAAGTAACTAGAGGGCTCGTGAGCCGAATTTCACGGCTAACCTGATCAAGAGGTTTATTATTCTACTGATGGGAAAATGACAGTTTTTACCTGTTCCGGCTTTAGCACAAAACGGCAGCTTAGGATCCCATTTTCCATTGATGTCGCAGGTATAGCTCTTCGTTGGTACAGCTGCCTTATCTTCATAGTGATCGCAAGAGATTTCACACTCGCTTCCTTTGTCCATGTAGTTCGTGTAGCACTTGTATTTCCCGCCTGGTCCCAGTGTCACGCCGCAGTCAATAAAAGCTAAAAAATCAGTTAAAACACTTTAAAACTCCATTGGATTTTTTTTTAACTACAGTCAAAGAAATAGGCAGTCAAAATCAGTCGTCTTGACTCTTTCATTGTCTTGTTGCCGTAGAAATACGTAAAGCGAGTAATACAGGGTGTCCGAAAAGTTCTTGCCAAATTTAACCCTTTGAGGCGCAACCCTTTCCCAATGCTGAAAAAAGGGAAGGCGTTGCCATCGCTCGACTTAACTACCAGCAAGATGGCGGACGATCGAAACGTTCATCGCGTGCCACAGATCTAGAGACTCCTTTTTTTCACGACAGCTGGCTGTGCCGGGCACAGCCAGCTGTCGTCAAAAAAAGGAGTCAACAACAACAGAAAAAAAAAGTGTCTCACCATGAATGTGTTAAAATAGCACGTATATGTAACTGTTTGGTATAGTAGCAAAATCTGAAAAATAACCCTGAAGTCGGTTCTCCCCACTGGCGGACCTGTAAAATATATTGTGAAGGGAAAGAAAGGTGGTCTCAGTTCATAAATGGACATTCTTACTTGCAGAGACCATAGTGAACCACGAGGTTCAAAAATTTTAGAATCAAATGCTTCGAAATGAATATTTTTAGCCCTTTTCTTTTCAATTGAAAACTGAATAAGTATCTTTCTTCTAAATAAGACACTATACACCTCTATTACAATACATACAGTAGAACTCCGCATGTTATAAGCTTTCAACTCTGCTAAAGCTCACATAATTTGTACTAAGAACATTACATACCCAAGCAGCAAGACATGTGATGCTCATTGGTTTATCCAAAAAAAAAATTCTGAGAGGAGAACAACAATTTTTGGTCTCCTACTTTTTATAAATGCATTTAAATTTAGAAAGCAAGTCATTATTTTATAACTTTAACTGGTCTGGGAGGGGAGGAGGCATATGACTGCCGTGCTCCCCCCACTCATCTCGATCCACCAACAGTTATGCTGAACGAGGTCGTTTCCCTTTTTATAAAGCAATAAAAAATTCTTAAAAAAGGGGCCTTTTAAAAATTACTATTTGAGCCTGACAATATGAATTTGATAAACACCTTGATATGCTAAAAGTGATTTAGATTCATTCACATGTAGTTTTATTCGGCCAGATATTTTTTTTTTGATATACCTCCAATATCACTAATAAGAGCTTTTGAAATTTTGGGATGAAGGTATTACAGAAGCTCAGTCCACTTTGAAAATATATTGGCGGGGATAAAGCCCCCTTAATCCCCATGCAGTATGCGCCTATTATCCCCCCCCCCTACCCTTTGTGGTTGGCAAACGGTTTTGAAAAGTAGCTAAATCATCGTTTAGCTAACAGTTAGATATTCCCAGGCCTTCCCTTGCCCCGCCTTGGAGTGCAGCCATGAGAAGGAGCATTAAAAGGCCCTTGTGATTGGCTAAACGGGTTAAGCCACTTTTAAATAGTTAGTACAGCTGTAAATTAACAGCTGAGTAAGAACAATTTCTTCCTAACCACTGATTGGCTGTTTACGACTATGAGAGTAATTGATCCTCTGGAGGTCAATTCTTGCGGAATCAGTGGGAAAGCTAAATCGTTAACTCTGTCTCGTCTTAAGGGGGAGCTTTAAGCGACTCTTGTCATTGGCTAAACGAGTTAAGAACCGGTTCAAAAAGTGGTTACAGAATCGCTAATAAACGAATGAGTAAGGAAGGTTTATATCTAACTTGCAGCTCACAACTAGGCGAGAATTGATCCCTTGGAGTGGGAATCCGCTTATATTATGAATATCCTCAGCATAAACATATATATTTTAGATTGATAAGTAGCTCAGTAATAGTGTGTGACTTTCTACATGACCGTCTCTGTATTCGATTAACGAACTGAGAATGCAATTAGCCCATAACCTAGTATTGCATTAATGCAACATCTGTGTTATCATTATACTCGTTTTTTTATCATCAAATAAACTTCATGTCAATGCCTAGCGCTGCAGCTATGCAACATCCTGTATTTATAAAATATGTATTTATCACATGTGTTTCAAAATTATTTGAAGTATATGATATTATTCTATTAAAACTTGCTTTAAGGTTAAATTTAAACTACTTTTCGAACAAAAAATTCAGGTTAATATGGGTAAAGAAATATATAAAGAATGGATACAGCGGTGATTGTGACAAGTCTTTTCTTGAAAATCGTGGAGCTGCCTATAGTAAGAATTTTCTGGGTTTTCTCCAGTCTTTACACAAATGCGGAGAAGTTTCATGAAAAAACTTCTTGGAATATATTCGTCCCCAAATTCCTTGTTAAAGGCAAAAATAACAGTAAACACTTCTTAGTTCTGAGTTGTCTTTCTTCTGATATAGCTAAAAAGACGTTTTATTTTGTAATTCATGCCATTTGCTCTCTGTGACAAACAAACAAGGTGTTTTCATTATAAAATCGAGTTAGAATAAGATTCAGGCGCGTAGCCAGGAAAATTTTTCGGGGGGGGGGGGGGATATGAACTTATATGTGCATAAATAGACGGAATTTCATCACTAATCCAAAAATTTCGGGGCGGGATATATCCCGATATCCCCCCCTGGCTACGCCCCTGATAAGATTCATTTATATATATATATATATATATATATATATATATATATATATATATATATATATATATATATATATATATATATATATATATATATATATATATATATATATATATATATACATATATATATATACATATATATATATATATATATATATATATATATATATATTTATTTATATATATATCAATATGCAGTGAAATTACAAGCAGTAAATTATGTGCATTAAAACCTATAATATCGTGTTCTTTTAACCATTTTCCGATACATCGCGTTTTATTCCTCATAATTATTTTAAAATGCATTCTTTTTAATAACTTAATCCAAATTCCTCGAAGTAAGAAAAGTCGTGCCATAGCTAAAATAACGAAAGTAAACATCCAGTAAACAAAACTTCCCCGTTTCATGTCCCTTTCCATAGCATTGTGAGATGTACTTCACTTTAAACACTGTCCCATGGCAGAGCTTAATAAACTTCTAAAGTGATTACGATCACATGACTTGAGAGCAAAAAGATAAGGCAGGAACTCAAACCAGAACTGTTTACGCATTTTTTACTTGATAATAGACTCTGTAATCTACGCTCCCGAACTTAATATCTATTTTAGAGTTGTACTGTAGCTCTGATTATATATGATTGTTGTTAATTAATGATGATACCTGGAATAAAAGTTTTGAGCAACCGCTCGGGCTGGGTCTACTAATTTTTTCCACAATCTCTCTCAAACACACACACACACACACACACACACACACACACACACACACACACACACACACACACACACACACACACACACACACACACACACACACACACACACACACATACACACTTGCGTCCTTCTTTATTAATTTATTGTTTCCCAAAACGGCAATAGACACGCGAAGTACTTTTTCCGGATACATTAATCTTCATAAAATTTAAACTGGTGACTTAAAATTTCCTTTCAGACAGTTTGACAGAGATTCGATTATGCCAAGGCAGATAGTGGCTTTTAGAAATACGATTTCACATGTTGAAAAGAAAGCTGTCTCATCACGTAACAAATTGAGTATTTAAAAACAACTATTTCTGCTTCAAAACAAAAGTAGCTCTGTTATCTAAAAATATAAATAAATCATGGTTTATTGAAAAATGACACCACCATGAAGTTTACTAAGGAGTTTAAGTGCAAACTTTACTTAAAATAAGAATTTCCATTACGGTTATCAAAAAATTTTCTGCTTTCATCTGAATCTCCTTAAAACTATTGAGAATATATATTTTTTGTTAGACGTCCGTAACGTTTTCGGTGATGCTTCTTATTTAATTTATTTGTTCAGAAGGATAAGAAAACAACATGGTTGTGGAAGATAGTTTGAACCATTAGACTTTTTACAAACGAAATTTACAAAATCCGATAAACAAGTTCATATTTTACTAAAAGTGTGGTTTTTTAAAAAAGTTTTTACAGTTGTGACAGGGCAAAATTCAGCTAACAATAACCTTCAAAACAGATTTTTGTAACTCCTATATGCTTGTCACTATGCAAAGTTTACTGAAATTTTTCATAGAAAAAAAATTGTACACTTTTCTACATTCATGTCTAAATGCACAAAAAATGAATTAAATCAACTACAGTAAACTATAAACGCTATTAAAGAATTAGAATAATTTTTGTCGACTCTAGAAATCACTAATTATGATAAACTAGATATTTTATTACGTAATTAATAATAAAATGTTGACCAAAAACCAACTCTGAGCAAAAAAAAAAAAAAAAAAAAAAAAAAGTCAAAATCAAAGAGATTGGTCTATTAAGACTTTTTTTTAAAATTTCTCTACAGTTCTTTTTCAAATTCCGTTCTTTCACCACAACAAGCAAGAGAATTTCTAAACTGATAAACTTACGCCTGCAATTTTCAAATTCTGATACGGGTTCCCATTTGTTCTCATCATACTTGCACTTCATTTCTCGTTTAATGGCATCACTTAGGGTGTAACCAAACATGCAAGTCTGCGTACAGTGACTGCAAAAAAAAATTATACATTATAGCTTTCGACACTTTCAAAAGTAATTAAAGATTGCTTATTATTTTATTCAGTCTGTCTTTTCCCGGCCTAGATTCCATTTATAAGCATCGATTGATACGAAATGTATTCATAGTGTTCTTAAATTCGACCGATAAATTCAGATACAAAATCCTTTATGTTAACTATGGAACATAAGTCACCTCATGTTCTAGGGTAAGTTTTCATCCTCCTGATGGCTTCTATCATCCCTCTGAATTTACCGATCAAATTTGAGAATACCCTGTTTATGTTTTGGTACGTACCATATCATATACCCTATCGAAAACCGTGCATATTACACATACAGTTCTACAGGATCACGCAACGATTTATGTTGTGAGCATTGATGATTACAGACACCCAGAATTTAAGGCCGTTATATTAATATTTTGAGGTCGTATGTGGTGCAAACGTGGCTGACGATATAAATGAGCGAGGGTGCTGATGTTGTGGTCACACCCTTTTGCACTCGAAGAGTCACGTGAAGGAGGGGGTGTCATAATTTTAGATGGCTATTTCAGACTAAGTAGTTACACCCCCTGGGTCACATGACTGTCCGATAGCATTGGAGTGTGACTAAAATGTCAGCACTGTAGCCGGTGTATCTCGCCGCAAGCCTACTCCTAAAAACAATTTATTTAAAATGATGATATATAAATACTCTGATTCAATTTACTAATGCGCAGAAACCGTTTTAATTAATTGAAACAAGAATTATAATTTTGCAATAAGTAGCAATTGCTGAATATTCATATTTAGATAATATAATAAGGAAATCTATTTTATAGCGTTAAAATATTTAATTTTTAATCTTGAATTTGAAGAAAATTCTAACATCTGTAGCACTTACCAGAATTTTTAAATAAATTTTTTGCTTTGTAAAAATAAAACTTTTAAAAATAAGCGTTACGATGACGCTAAGGTTTCAGAGTTTCTAGCTTCTACATCTAGGCAGTGTCGGAATAAAATAACCATCTTATCGCAACCATAAGTAAAAACAATCTAGCCATTTGTTTCTTAGTAAATAAGACTATGTTCAAAGTGTTTTACAATTAGTGCTTTCTGCATGGTTTATTTTCCTTCCTTTAAAATACTGCACAAGTATCTTATCATAAGAATTAGTTTACTTACACTCTGGTCGGATACAATTTGCAGTCAAGCTGGTAATCACTCAGCACTGTCGGAAATTTGCAAGCGTTAATCTTACGAGCTATGCGAGAATGTCCCTGCAGTGGAGTTAAATGGACATCTGTGGACAGAAAACGTTGAGGTAAGTCTGCATTCCTGTAACTTCTTAACATTCTCAGAATATTGTAGAAGAGTAAAAATTTAAAACTGTTCTCATTCACATAAACTAATTATACAGTTGTTGTACGTAAAAGAGAAAAGGTGTGTTATCTAACTTAGCCCTTTAACGCGCAGTGTTCCCGCACTGGGAACACCAAACTCTGACGTTTTGACTGTTGCCAGTCACGAAGAATAGATATGACTTCTATAAATATAGTTGCGGGTGACATAGCTCCACGAGAATCCTTTGCTTTTTAGCACGTCATTTCCAGTAAAAAAATGGTCACGATTATTTTTAACAGCACTGATAGGTGCTGAAAAATGGAAGAATGCGAGAACAGCTGGATAGATTGCCCAATGCTGAAAAAAAGGGCAGGGCACAGACAGCTGTCGTCAAAAAAGGGTCTCTAGAGATGTGGCACGCGATGAACGTTTCGATAGTCCGCCATCTTGCTGGTAGTTAAGTCGAGCGATGGCAACGGCTGCCCTTTTTTCAGCATTGGGAAAGGGTTGCGCCTCAAAAGGTTAAATCCCTCTCCAGCTCTTTCGGCTGAGAATTGATTCCAAGCATAGGTATTGGATTGCTCCGATGATTAATGACCCATTCTTGCGCTATTACATCTTTGCAATGATGGGAGCAGGCATGTTAAATCGAGGTACAAATTTAAATTTGAGCAAAGATGACAAGAGCCATTTGGAATGAAATCTGTTCACGTTAATGAGTTTGTTAAATTTTAATAATATGAAAAATTGGTTTGGATAAAAGCTACCATAATTGGATAAGCATGTTGAGAGAGAATTTAATAAATTTAAGATAATCAGCTGTAAAGTTGACAAAATTCTCTTTTCGATACTGTACACAACATCATCTACTGATAATTGCCTTATAATAAGAATTAGTGAAGCCAATGTACAGCAAATATTTAATGCGGTCCATCCATCCGTAATCCTTTATTTGGACTATAAATATTTAGTAAGTAAAATATCTACAATATTGAACCAATACTGTTTCGCTGGTAAAATATACTGATTGATCCGAAAGTGTATTAATCTACGTCCGAATGATTAATAAGAATAAGAAATTTCATGCAAATAAGATATTCTTTGATGGAGCTTGATTTGAAAAAGAAACAACACTGCATAATCATAGAAAACTCTCAGCACTGCACTGTAAAAAAAAATACTTAATTCAAATGCGTCAATTACATATATACCTGTAACATTATCATTTTATCTTTACTACTTACCCCCATCTGAACTGAAATGTTTCAGCCTTGGTGACACAAGAACTCTGTGATACGGGAATTCTCCATTACTTTTAACAGCGAAAGTTAAAAGAAAAGTCACAAGGAAAACTAGAAAAAATAAGATAAAATAAAAGGAAAAGAAGATAAATCATATTGACTCAAAGATTTTACACTTTTCATCCTTTGATGAAAAGTGTAAAATCTCTTCAATCACTTTTCATCTTTAATGATTCAGTGGAGTGTTAAACCAATAAAATACACTTACCACCTAAGTATCGTAATGAATTTGAATTTTAGGAGCAAGTAATTAAAATATAGACCACAGATATTTTTCAAGCTAAATACATTATGCCGCCTTTGTAAAAATAAATAAATAGACAAATATATATAGTATATATAAATCTGAAAATTTTATATTTTAAATAAGCACTAAAGTGCTATATGCTAAAAGCGTATCGTAATGAGTGGGCCTTATTTATCTTTCATGTTCTAATACGTTGAAAAGTGCATCATGATCCATGAATGAACCGTATTTGCTGTCTTTGTTTCATAAAACTTCGGAATTGAAATCTATATTAAAATCGCCTGTAAAAACTGTTGCGCAATCTTTCAGTCGGACTCTAAAGGTGGATTCATACCTGCCGCGCCGCACCGCAACCATGCCGTACTGTTTCGCCGTTTTGGACAGTTGGCTGTCCGCGCGGCGAGCTTGCGGTGCCGCAAGTAAATGCACCAATGAATGCACGACATTTTTATTTGTTGTTCTTCGGCGTACTTCTCTTTCGTTTCTTCTGTTGTGCTTTTAAAAGATTGTTTCATAATGGATAATCGATTAATGTTAAGGAGAAATCAACTAATTTTAACATATTTATCTTTAAAACAATAGCCTACAAGTGATACACACACGTGAGTTCCGTCAACAGTCAACAAAAATACTCTAGAAAAGCTCTTCTGTAATTGGCTGTAGCTTTGCGGTCGCTGCGGAATATCTGTTCTTGCCAGATATTGGCCGTGTTGCTCCGCCACGTGACGTCATTGCGGCGTCTTAGCGGTGCGGTACGGCCAGTATGAATCTGGCTTAACTCTACTTCACCTTTATAAATACTGCTTGGAAAGTGCGTCATAATCCGTGAGTGTGCAGTATTTGTCTTCCTTGTTCCATAAAACTTTTTTCTGGAATTGAAATCTGTATTAGAATAGCCTACTAAAACTGATTTACATTCTTCGTCAGGCACTATTAACTCTTACCATATTTCACCTTTATTTACACGAAAATTGACTCCTTTACAGACACTAATTAATATTCCTATTAACAGTAAAAGTAACCCATTAAACAATGGTGTTTGGCGTTTTCTTGCCGAATACAGAAGAAAGCACTAACCTGGGTTCAGTTCTGAGGATTTTTTTGCGCCAAACTTACCTATAAATGACCGAAATGTCTAACTTTGGCGACTTTTGACATTTCAATGGCAACGCTTGAAAAGTGATTCTCCGTGTTTTGAGTAGACAAAAATCAGTGTCTGAAGAATATTACTGAAGTGCTTTTAAAAAGTGTAAAATTCCAATCATAAAAAAAAGTGGTTGAAAATAAAATTAAATTAAAAATGTTCACTCACTAAAATTAAAATGTGATAGCTTCTTCAACTCATTTTTTTTAACGTAAATATACACTATTCTATAAGTGGTGATCCAACAATCTTTAAACTTAAATGCTGGTACTATTCCGTTTTAGTAACAAATGAGTGATTTGTGTGTGTGTGTGTGTGGCTGTAATGAGGGAGGAAATTTTCATCAATGATTAGCAATTCGTGCGAGCTATACTAAATTCTAGGCCCGACCAGTGGCTAAGAGCATTGCCCTCTCAACTGGAGACAGAAAGTGTCTGGTTCAAACCCAGGCAGCGTCCGTCGACCTAGCCGTTCGGAGTTTTCTGTGGCTTTCTTAGAAACTTCGAGTAAATACTGGTTAGGACCCCTTAGAAAGACCTCCATGAAGGACAGTCCACCCCCCTCGACCTCGATCCCTCGTGTAGATAGTCTCGGCCGTCTTCCCAAAATCAAAAATACTAAATTCTAGAAAGTTTCTGTGTTCCTGATTGCGGTATGGTACTGACACGTACAATTATTAACATATTTAATTAATAACCATTATTAATTTCTTTCTTTCCTTCTTATTTTTAAGAACGATTTAAATTCTCCTGATAGTGAAAGTACCTAAATATTTTTGTATTGTTGATTTTTTTAAGAACAGCCGAATAAAAAAATTAGGTGGGGCTACCCACCAACGGTCCTCTGTCGGAGCACAAGACCTTTGGTTTAATGTGAAACGGGAGTAGCTTTTAGCGTTAAAGACTGAAATGAAAACAAGATTGACTTCGTTCTAAATAATTTAATACAATACTGACACTGAATAGGTAGTACAGTACCAGGTTACCGAGCCATGCTCAGAATCAAAAGGCTCCTTAAGTGTAAAATAATGAATGCGTAAATGCCTTGGCACGTATCAATGATGTTCATGGTTGCCAAAGATTTTCATCGCTGTCGGATCACTCATACATTATCAGGTAAGCTTTGGTCGGCATTCAATGTTACAATGGCATATACTTTGTTTTGAAGAGGGATGCTAAATATTCGATGGTCGGTGCCATCAGAGTTCAGCAAAAAGTAGTTTAACTTAAGATGCCTCCTTTCCTTCTGTAGCAGATCAGCGAGGGTATCAGCGAAGATCTTGGGCGATGCATTCACTAACAGCGTCTTCATTACTTCAGAAATATATCTGTCCATATTGAGGACGTTCAAATTCAGCATCAAGAATTTGAGTTGGTTGAACTGTCAGATGAATGAGTTTATAAAAAAATTCATCAAGTCTGTTATACACTGTTCGCAACGTAGCAGTACACACCAAAATCGTTAATAGTTTCTCTCGTCATATACTGTGAACAAAGCCATTGTAAAGTATGCTTTCAAATTTCGAATTCTTTTATGAAATTCTTTGAAATGTGGGTTACATCGAAGAAACAACCACACCAATTCATTAGGAAATTCGGAATGTCCTACATCAATCTTACAGTCACCAAAATGGTTTCGGTTAATTTTTGTTTTTACTCTTCAGAAAAATGCAAAGCTCCAGGGTGAATGCAATCCATGTTAAAAAGTTTTAAACTATGATAATAAGTACCCACATTTGTGGCATCTTTGTAGATACTTAGACTGTTTACCCGAAGTATTTGTCAACGTCTAGCTGTTCTATGTCATTCTCCTTCTAAATACTAATCATCTCTTTCATCTGCTTGTGTTTGAACTGCACGTTCACACATTTGGGCCAAGTGCTGCTGTCGGTGATCGTATGTTTCCACAGCTCGTTTTTGAGCTACACTTTCATGCATTTACGTCTTTATAATACATCTATGATGATAATTTTTTACGATTGAAATTGCAAATTTCTCTATAGTGCTTCAATTCAAACATAAAATACTTATTTTTTTCTAATTCAAAGAAAATACATCTTGCATAAACAAATTCTACAAACGTAAATTCAATCTTATAGATACATAAATATAGATGCCATAAAAGTATAATCTTACATAAATATGCTTTAAACATAATTTTATTTTATAAACTCACGCTTAAGAAAAGAAAAAGTGTAACGCAATTTAAATTATTAGTACAAAAAGGACACTTCGAAATCACGAAATCAAAAACAGAATAGATCAAAAATATTCTTTTATAATTACCCTAACAACTACTTAAACGTTGAAAATAATAGAACTGGATACTGGAAACGGATGGACTGAAGAAAATGGACTTATAACCTCGAATAAATCAAAAATACATCGCTCCAAAGAGTTACGCTGATCCCTGACTCTGTCACAATTCCAGTTCAACCACTCAAAATAAAACTTTTACCATCCAAACAGATTAAAAATGTATTGTCTAATAACTTAAAATTTACACGGTTCGTTGGTGCGATCAGCCTGAAAATTATCATAATTATGTAAAAAAAAAGAAAAAAAGAAAGAAAAAATCTGATAATCTGCTAAACCCTGATTTTTAAACTTTTTTTTAAGCTCTATTTCATTTAAGAGAATAAAAAAAGCTAATCATTTGAGTGTAAGAATTATCTATTGCAAGTGACATTGACGTTACATTGAAGTCACGGTTATCAGGCTTTGGAGGAAAAAATTACGATTCCAATTCGCTTAAGATAGCTTTTCTAAATTACTACTCAGTTTAACTTTTTTTCAAAAATAAAACGGTTTTCTATGCATTAAGCATGGATATAGGAGAGGATGTTGATACCAAACGAAATGTTTCGAATACGAAATGTTTCTGCAGATTATACAATTCGAATTTCGATGTATAATAAAAATTGAATATAAAGTTATTTGATTTTAAGTGGGTAAATATTAAATATTCTGAGTGTAGACATTCTATCACCCGCTGTAATTGTCTCCACAAAGGGCTTTATCCTTTAGTTTAATGGTAGTACACAACACAAAACAACACAGTCTAATCCACGTCTAAATAAGAATTGAAACTTTATTAGAAAAAAATCTTAGTAACCAGATTTCAGCCTCCCAATTTACTGCTTCCACATATAAACAACTCCCAGCCTGCGGCCGGATGGGGCCCGCCATGGCTTTTGGACCAGCCCGCAGAACAAGTCAAAACCCTGTATAAAACCTATATAAAACATTCAAACTTCCATATAAATCCGAACGGCCCGCGATTTTGCTAACATCCTGACTTTTCAAAGACTCTTTCAAAGGTTCAAACTTTTCAAAGGTTGTCCATACGATTATAAAATAAATGAGTTGAAATCATCAACTGCAGTGAATGAAAACTAAACTGATGGCTGATCACCTGCAAAATTAATTTGAATATCGGCTGCGAGCACAATTTAGGAATCGATCGTATCATTTTTTCATTGGAGTTTCGAACATCGTTTCATTATAAACGGTTGACCCATTAAAAAAAAAAAAAAAAAAATTGTCAGGGTAACTACATTTAAATATTTATCGTCAACTTGGCGGAATAAGGCAGCTAAAATAGAATTCAACCTAGTGCCGTTATTTAAAAAAAAAAAAAAAATGGAATTTTCATGTTACGTCACAGGATCTTTTTCTTACTGTGAATGACTGAAAAGGGTGTCATTTTCGTTTAAATTATTCGGCTAAGCTGAAACTTTTATGCACTTTTGAAATTCGCATCATATCTATATAAATAAAATTAGACTTTTGTCTGTACATTTCTTGGAATTCAAAAATTTTGCGATTTCTATCCGTTTCAAGGACCCGGGAATCCGATGCGACCCTCAAAAAAAAGTTTGTCTGTCTGTCATTCTGTCATTCTGTCCGTGACGCTTTTTTTGTTTAAGCATCACGTAAAAACGACTGAAGCGAATGATATGAAATTTGGTGTCATGATAGGTGGTCACTCAACTTAAAACATAGGCGTCGAATTTTTAAAAAATCTTCATTAGATTTTCAGATTTTACGAAAATCGTTTCAAACTGCGTAAATTTTTGTTCAATCATCACGCAAAAACGACTGAAGCGAATGATATGAAATTGGGTGTCATGATGGGTGGTCACTTAACTTAAAACATAGGCGTCCAATTTTTAAAAAATCCTGATTGGATTTTGAGATTTTGCGAAAATCCTTTCAAACTACGTAAATTTGTGTTCAAGCATCACGTAAAAACGACTGAAGCGAATGATATGAAATTGGGTGTCATGATAGGTGGTCACTCAATTTAAAACATAGGCGTCGAATTAAAAAAAAATCTTGATTAGATTTTGAAATTTTGCGACAATCATTTCAAACTACGTAAATTTGTGTTCAAGCATCACGTAAAAACGACTGAAGCGAATGATATGAAATTGGGTGTCATGATAGGTGGTCACTCAATTTAAAACATAGGCGTCGAATTAAAAAAAAATCTTGATTAGATTTTGAAATTTTGCGACAATCATTTCAAACTGCGTAAATTTGTGTTCGCACATCAAGTAATAACTTCAAAGGTGAAAAAATTATATTTCGTGAAATGATAGGTGGTCACTCACCTTAAACCATAAGCATCTAATTAAAAAAAATCCATTAGATTTCGAGATTTTGTGAAAATCGTTTAAAACTGAGTGAATCTTTGTTCCCGTATTACATAATAACGACTAAAGCGAATGATATGAAATTTGGTCACACGATAGATGGTTGCTCAACATAAACTATAGGAGTCCAATTTTTGAAACATTTTTATTAGATTTTGAGATTTTGTGAAAATTCTCTCAAAATACGTTTATATTTCTTCAAACATCACGTAATAACGACTAATACGAATGATACGAAATTGAGTGATATGATAGGTAGTTGCTAATCTTAATTTATAGGCGTTGAATTTTAAAAATATTTTGCTCACACTGAGATTTTTCGAAAATTGTTTTAAAATGCTGAAAATTTGTCCCAGCATCACGAAATAAAGACTGCAGGGAATGAAACGAATTTGGGTGACATGGTAGGTTGTCACTCAACTTAAATTCTAGGCTTCAAATTTTTCAAAAATGTTGATTAAATTTTGAGATTTTGCGAAAATTATTTCAATATGCGTCAATATTTGTTCACGCATAACATAATTACGACTAAAGCGAATGAAATGATATTACTTAGTTACTCTCTAACCTGTAATATTTTAACAATACATGAAAATTATAACTTCGCTTTCTTTACTTTGGCAACATACTACATCCATTCTGTGTACTCCTACAATGCTGACGAAAGTTCTTGCTTTTTGGAAATTTTCATTCACTAACCCGTCGAGGACGGGTACTTCAGCTAGTGGATCAATAAAATACATGAAAAATCTTTATTGTTTTAGTATATACGAGAAAATACATTTAGCTTTACGTTAGTTACAAAAGGATAATTGTAATAAATTCATGCAATTTTTCACATAAGATTTACGAATAGTTTTGTATTAATAACTATGAATTAAGAATAATTAAATTATTTACATATATTCCATCAAGGTGCTTGCGGGGATGGCAACGAAGACTCTTTTCTCTTTTTCTTTCGCTGGTTGCCAGGACGATATTTTGAAATAAAAATAACTTTTAATTCTAAACAAATTTATGTAGCTGAATGGTGTAATATATCTAGTTACTAAAAAATTTATTTATCTGTGTACTGAATATCAAGTTCCATTTATTTTGTTTCTTTGCGAAATTAATTTTTACTAGTATATATCGATGGCGTGTATTTTTTAATCCGCCCCAAACTTATTTGAGCGTCCCTTTTAGGAAGATTCCATCAAGTGTGTTTTTCAAATGCTCAATAGATGGCGCTACCGTCCAAAAATTTTAAATTTTAAATTTTGAGCGTTTTAGAGTTTTTTCAATAAATTGACCTAGCTCAATCGTTTCAGGAGCCCAAAAAAACCCCACGTACGAAATTTAAAAGGAATCCTTAGAGCAGTTTTCGAGATCGTTCGGACATACACACACAACCACAAACATTCCTCGTTTAATATAAGAGCGGATAAAAACTATTTCGATTGATAATCGACAGTGATTTTGTTTAACATGAGTATGGTATACGAGATAAGGAACATTCACCAGAAATATTAATATCAACATTAATATTTCTGGTGAACGCAAAATTCCGCTACATTTTCGAGCGGAAATTTTGTCTGAAGGAAAGAAATGTTGCAAGCTTTCATCTTTTAAATCTTCCTCGAATTAAAGTCGATCACAAATGCTGCAAGACAGACCGAACGGATTGGCTTCGAATGCTATTTTGAAGTGTTTGTACGCTGCACGTCAATGATTTTGCATTGAATCACTTCGACTGATGTTCATGCCCCAGCTTTCGTTGATGGATTCAACAGATGTATGGGTTGTAACTTCATTCGTTATGTCCATTGGTACAGTACAGCAGTAATAGAGGTGCTCATGGACTCGGCACCGTTAAATAAGCTTGCCAAGGCAGGTTTGAGACCCTCCCGAAACCTCCTCGCTCGCTCGGCGCCGGACATTGGGGTACATGTGCGTGGCCCATAATCCCCCCCTTTCCAACGATAACCATGTACTTTTCTTGTATCTTCATTGAACGGCATTTTCTTAGTTTGTCGATGCCTAAGGATGGGTGCGAGGCAATTTTTTTGCGAGACGTGACGAACATGTTTAACATTACAATATAGGAATTTTGAGAGACAACTTTTCGGCTGTTTCGCAAGATGGGACAGGTCTATTTTCCGTCTCGTGTCTATCTCTACCGATGGCGGCAAAAATGCCAGAGGAGTTGTGGAACAGTCTTGCAACTTGTCGTGGGATATGTGTGCCAGTGTACCGCGACTTTGTTGCCAGTTGTGTTCGGCAGAACAAGTATCGTGACAGTCCAGAACCAATACCAGAGCATGTTAAAAAAATGTCGCGTAATAGCCCTGCGACTTGATGCAAGACATGCGTTCAGCGATAGTGTCGCTTAGTGTGTAAAAGGCTCAATAAAGTCCAAAACAAGCAACAACCTAGAATAAAGATCTTGCTTAGAAAGCCTCAAGTAATCAAGAACATGTTTGGGAGAGGCCTCGTTATTAGAGCACTTTGTAGAGATTCTGAAAGACTTGGAGTTAAAACAGAGATTTAAGGTGACCTCTGATTAATCTAGTTACAAATATTTGTTCAAGCCTGCTATTAACATTGATAGTAGCTTGTATTTCTGTACAAAAGTGCTATTTTGCGAAAGATTCACTAAAGAAAACAGAAAAAAAGCAAATATACTTACTTATAGGCAGTACGGAGATTCTCATCTTCATGCGCATCAAATTTCACGAGTGTTCCTGAGGACATTACAAATCCGCTATTTATAACTGAAAGCCGTGACTCAGAGGCTGAGCAAATTTCCAGGAAATGACAAGTTATTCAACAAATTTTACTTGCCACCTACCCGGATATAATACGAAGAAACAGCAATAAGTTAAAAAAAAAATTATTATTTACAATCTAACGAAGTAATTGTGCTCGAAGGCATAATTACTTCGATATTTTTGATAATTTTCTAAAAATTATTATGATATTGTACTTATAATTAAACGCATTTTTAATCGCATTACTCTTGAAAAGATTAGCTTTTTACAGACTTCGAAAAAAGGAGGCGGTGCTATGTTCAATTCATCTTTTTTTTTTAATGTTTGTACAGAGATAATTTTTACCACGTGGACCAATTTAAAAAAAAAAAAAAAAAAAAAAAAAAAAAACGAATTGATTAGGGGTTGTCCCATATTAATTTGTTCAGTTCTGTTTATATTATTAATCCAAAAATTGGTAACAACCTTGTTTATAAATCATTCCTTAAAGAGCTGCCACTAATAACACTTGTCGTAATATATCAAAAGTCGCCAATGTTGGCCCTTTTGACGATTTTTCGCCATGTTTAGGGTCGAAAAATAAGTTTCGAAGGCTATTATGAGCTTGGCGAAATCTTCTATATTTGGAGAAAATTTTGCCAAACCCCACTATTTTACAATGGGAATAATGGCACGGGTTGGATATTTGCCACTCAGCGAAATGAATTTTTTTTAGCACTCGGGTGCTATTTCTTTCAAGCACGGAATTTTTGTCTACGCGGCGCGCCGTGGTCACTTTTCCGTTTGATCCATATTTTCTGCAGAGTGATTTGATATTGCTAACGGAAACATGGACTATCCCTTCAGATGATTTTCATATACCAGGATTCACTTTGGTCGAACGGATAGACAGTGGTTTCCAAAACAGAAAACCATCTGGAGTTATGATTTTTATAAAGGAAAACTTAATGAAACGCTTTACCCGTGCCTACACGAGCCGGATCAATGGTGTTCAAATGGTCACTGCGTATGTTCAAGATAAAGTGAGATTTGCAGTTACATACGCTAGTCCTCGAATTTCTTATGAAGAAAATCTGATGTGTCCAACACATGACTTCCTTGCACGTCCATTAGATCAAAAATATTTTCGACGCACTTCCTCTAAACTTATTTGTTTGAAAGAGATAAAATATCAATAATAGTAAGGTTTAGCGATTTCTAGACAAATATTTCGATATCGCCAAGCTGAGTTCAATTTGAAATATTTCCTTCTGACACTTTATTTGGCGATATTTCACCAAAAGCCGACAAACTTGAGATAGTCTGCGAGATTTTGGGGATAGCCAAAGTAGTCATTGACCACAGACTTTCAATGAATTGAATGCATCCATACACCTCAATGTATTTAAAGTCATTTGGCTCACCCTGTAAATAAATTCTCAGTCGATTGCTGTCAAAAAAGATATGGAAAACAGTTAGATATTACAATATTTCTAAATACAAAAGTTCAAAAATCTACGGGTTAAAGTTTTAGTGTTATACAAAATATGAAATAATTTTTGGCGCCAAATTTGGCGATATTTCGGCGAAACTCGTCAATGTCGACGAAATTTGGCGAGATTTTAAGCATGAACCAAACAATGACAGATTATCGCCAAATTTGGCGATATTTCGCCAAAACTCGCCAAGAACGATGACATATGGCGATACTTTGGGCATGGACCAAATGACTGACTATCGCCAAATTTGGCGATCGAGGACAGACGGCGAGTTTTTGGGCATGTACCAAACAATGACTGTCTACAGTTGTATTATATTGAAGATGTCCATAGACATTAAAGTACTAAAATTCTTTTCGGTGGTCCTGTATATAAACTCTCCAGTAGATTGGAAACAAAAATCGAGATACACAACTAGATGTTACAACATTCTTATATATGAAATTTCATAATAGTTTTTGAGATTTGAGAGTTAAATATGCACACACGTACACCAAAAGTCGCCAAGCTTGGCGACTTTTGGCATAGTTCTTGAGGGAGGCACGTGACCGTGGTCGGACCATTACCTAACTTATGTGGTAGGACGGTATTGTGCTTGAAATGGATGAATGCCCCTAAAATTGCCATTGACCGTAATGTATTGGAAATCTTTTGAGTGTTCCTGTAGCAGAACTACAAATGATAAAGACACTTTTTTTAATGGAGAAATTCAGTTTCTAACTCTTTACAGCATACATCACTTCTGAGTCGTTTGAAATAGCCCAATACCTCTAAAAAACGCTTTGATGAATTTCGGCCCATAGAGCGTAATGTATTTCGAATCTTTTGGGCGGTTCTGTAGATAAACTATCCAGTCGAATGGAATCGAAAGGGGAGGTGCACAACTAGATGTTACAGCAATCCTAAATATAAAGTTTCAACATTCTACGCCTAATAGTTTTTGAGATATGCGAGTTTAATGAGTTTCGGCCCATTGAGCGTAATGTATTTCGAATGTTTTGGGCAGTCCTGTAGATAAACTATCCAGTCGAATGGAACCAAAAGGAGAGGTGCACAACTAGATGTTACATCTATCCAAAATATGAAGTTTCGACATTCTACGCCTAATAGCTTTTGAGTTAGGCGAGTTTAATGAATTTCGGCCCATAGAGCGTAATGTATTTCGAATCTTTTGGGCGGTCCTGTACATAAACTATCCATTCGATTGCCACCAAAAGGGGAGGTGCACAACTAGATCATAGAACAATCCTAAATATCAAATCTCAACATTCTACGACCAATAGTTTTTGAGATATGCGAGTTACATACATACGTACGTACGTACAGACGGCATGGAAAAACTGGCCACAGCAGACTCGCCGCTGGTCAAAATGAGTTGCAGACGCGTTAATATGATCGTGCATGCTAGCCTACGATAGGATGCATCGAAAAAAATTTTTTAATTACATTTAGAGGTAGTCAAAATCTGTTTTTTTGTCGAAATTTGGCACCCAAAATTTTTCGGGATCACATTACTTCCTTATACTACGTACAAGGAAGTAATAAATTAGACGCTATATTCGAAACGTTGCTGAAGGAGGATGATTGTAAGACTGTTTTAGTAGGATATTTTAACATAGAATTAAATTCCGATCAAGAATCCGATTTCGTAACTGAAATGGGTACTTTAGATTTTCCAATACGCACTCATTCAAAATATTTCACCACTAGGGGCCAAACAGCAATGGATGCAATTTTCAGCAATAAAATTATGCGAACAGGAGTCTATATGAACACTTACAGTTATCATTTTCCTCTATATGGCAGAATTGATTGAATAGATTAAATAAAAAATCTGAAATTCTTCCAGCCGAGTGAGGAAATAAAATCTGGAAGAATTTCAGATTTTTTTTTTTTTTTTTTTTTTTGTAGTAAATATACCAAACTGCCAAGTATTATCCAAAAGAATACATGAAGAACTGTTCTAATGGAATCTGAATGGGAAATGATTATCGACTATATACATGAGCAAATTACCAAGAATTAAAAGTCGCCATTGGTGACAAATACCTAAGTTATTCCGAAATAATATTTCATTCTAGTGAAGTAATTTAAAGTCAGACCTCTGTTTTTTTTATTTTGAATCATACTTCTACAGCTATTTAAAAAAAATTTAGCACTTTCAATAAGTTTGAAAAGTGTTTTTGGATTTCGTTTTCTCTGTCTGTCCCTCAGTCCGTGCTCTAACTGCTGTAAATATGCATTGATTATTACGAATTTTATAGATGATATTCCTAAATACAGTAACACGTACGCTATTGAAAATGGTGTAAGTCAAATTTATGGATCCTTTACCAGAGTACTCAAAAGAATTCCAATACATTACGCTCTATGAGTACAGACAGTCATTCTTTAAAGCGTAATTTAGGGGAATTCGGGTATTTAAAAGGAAACAAAATTGATATATGTTAACAAATAATGCAAGATAAAGCTGCATATAGAAAATTGTGCTTCTAACATTTATAATTTTTCTACAGGAGCACACAAAAGAATTCCAATACGTTACTGGGTCATTTCACGTCAGATAAAACACAAAATTGGAAAAAGCTCACAGCTCAATTTCAGATTTTCCCCAAATTTTGTGTAAATGATTTATAGAATAGGATAACTCCAAATCACAATTTTGAAGGTTCTGCGATAATTAATTACCAAGAAATTAGTTACTGAAGTGAAGTGAGTTACTTAAGTGAAAATTGGTTCCTAAGGGTAACCTTTGTAACCGGTTCGAAAAATGTCATCAAAATTTGCGTACCTTCTATAGTTTATGTATGAGCATTGCATTTGCTAAAAAATATCATGAATTGTTTTCGGCATGTTTGATCAGAAATATACGTTTTAAATTTTTGTATGCTGTTAAGTTGGTATACGACTATATCCCAAGATAATTTCCCCTTGATTTTCTGCTCAGGAGCTGAGCAAAATAAATAAATAAATAAATAAATTTTCATGTAATTTTTCCTATATTTTGTCTAGTAATAAGTTTTAATGCGCGTGTCAACGAAATGAATATGCAATTTAGAGCTTATAATAATACCTTTATTCGTCAAAGTAATCTCCATTATTTTAGAGCCCTACCGAAACGGTCAGGTAGCGCACGGATGCCAGCAGCATAGGATTCTTCTTTTGATGCAATCAAGCCATCAATGGATTTTTCGAAGTTCGCCCACTGTGAGGATGTGTACAGAAGACAAGGCATTTTTCATCGACCGAAGTAAATGATAGTCCGAAGGGGCTATGTCAGGGCTCGGCTATACGCTGGATGTTCCAAAACTTCCCAGCCAAATTTTATTAACGTGCCCTTGACCGGTTTTCGAAACATGAGGCATTTCGAAACATTGTCATGGAGCAAATTGAAGGGCTGAAAACCTTTGCCCATAAATGAACGGTTAGGGTCGATTTCCTGCTTCAGTCGCAGCAGTTGTTGTTTACAGCGCTCAGCAGTTACACTTTGACCGAGCTTCAGTAGTTTCTCGTACAGTACACCCTTTACATCCCTCCCGACAATGCAAACCTGAATATTGCAAAACCGGTTAAGGACACGTTAGAAAAGTTAGGCAGGAAAATTTTAGAGCACCCGGCGTATAGCCCTGACATAGCCCCATTCGGACTGTCATCTATTTCGGCCAATGAATAATACCTTGTCTTCTGTACACTTCCCCGCAGTGGACGAAGTACGAAAATCTATTGATGACTTCATCGCATCAAAAGATGAATCATTCTATCCCACCCGTGCACTATATGATCGTTGGCAGAAGATGCTGGAAAATAATGGAGATTACTTGCCAGAGCGAATTTTCTGCAACTGGTTGCGGTAGCCAAATTGTTCGAAATTTTGTTCGTGTAATAAGGCCTTTTAAGAGCAAGTCCAGGAAATTGAAATCATAAACACTACGAAATTTTTCTTACGCACTCGGGATGAAATTTTCCCTTTTACTCCTAATTAACCTAACTTACTTAAGAATTCTCATTTTTTTTTTCAATATCCTTACGATTGGAAATTGAGAAAGGTGAAAACTACGAAATACAGTGTATAGCATAAAAATCAGGGAATGTGTAGCTTTTCACATTTTTAATGTACCGCAGATATTTATATGTATATTTTTTACGTAATTATAAAAATCTTCAAGCCCATTGCAAGAACGGACCGAATTTTAAAACTTTTTGAAGTAAAACTTCTTTAGTCGCGACTAGGAAGTAACTCAGATTTTTTTTTCTGACGGAAGTAACGCTCAGTAAAGGAAGTGACGTATATGTGATATACTCCACGCTCACCCTGAAAAAGAACCACTGAAAAGCCTACCTTTTCGACCGCTGCGCTGCTTTACTCTTTTACGCGTGATTATTGTTTTCAGATGTGTTTTAATTACATAATTGTCTAATAATACTATTTCGTAATGAATATACGCAATAGTTTCGAAGCGAAGTGATATTATTATTTGTCAAATGCCAGTAAAATGGGCCATTTGGCCATTAACTCCATTAAACTCCTAAATATTATGTATGTCATGTCTGTTATTATTTTGCAAAAAAGCTGTATTTTAAGAAATGCTAGTAAATTTAGAAGAATGTAGTTTGTGTGAACGCAATATTTATAATGATATATACAGTGTAATGATATATATATTTATATATAGTAATGATATAGTATATATTTATAATGATATATATACAACGGTTTAAGAGCACGGGTATGTAACACGAAAACAGTTAAAGAATAATACTACAACATGGACACTTCCTGGATTCTAAGTAATTATCATGAATTACCGATGATTCTTACTGGAGATTTTAATGTTAATTTTCGCTCTCAAGAATCTCAGCCGTTAGTTGATTTTTTAAAAGAAAAATTTGATCTAACTATGAATACTTCTCGACTTCAATCAACAACGCGTTTCGGTACAACGATAGATGCTGTATTTTCAAGAAAATTAGCAAATTTAGAGAGTAAAATTCATATTTCACATTATAGTTACCACAAACCTATAATTTCATACATAAATAAAACTCGGCTGTGCGAGCCTCGTCAGGGGGAGACCCCCCCCCCTTCTAATTTTTTAGTTTCATTATTGCCATATTAAAACAATATTAATTGACTATGTCATTTTATCTCCATCTTTCGTGTAGTTCGCCTGGTAACCCTATGTTGAAATTTTTATGATTGTAACCAATTTATAGAAAAATAAATGTTATGCATATTCTACAGCTTACGAAATATTGTAACAATAGATTAAAGCTGTTGTGAACTAATAGTATTTAAATATATGTAAAAAATACATGTGATGCATATTCTACAGCTTACGAAATAGTGTAGCAATAGATTAAAGGTGTTGCGAACTAACAGTGTTTAAATATGTGTAAAATTATGTCGCATACTTTTATGTCGCATTTTTGGGACAATTTTCAATAAAGGTGGTGAGAGATAAAATGGCATAGTCATTAAAAATTATGATGACATTCAAGTACCTATTTCAAATGAATAATCCTAAGTAATACTATAAATGCGAAAGTGAGTTTGTTTGTTTGTGACGTTTTCACGCCTAAACTGCTGAATCGATTAGGATACATTTTGGTTTAGATATAGATGGGACCCTGGAGATGGTTATAGGCTACTTAGAATTTTAGATTTTTAATTACTCCTTTAATTATTAATTAAAAACCGTTTTTGCGTTGCCATGCTTTGCGAGTTTTGCCCGTATCAAATGATTGGTGTTTTGAGCTAACAAGAATGTTATTACTTCAACAAAGAAGCGCGTGTATCTGAAAAACATTAAATACCACGGAAATTAAGCCAGTTTTATGCCAAATCTATCTATGTGTAATAATAAAAATGAATGTTCTCCAGACAAATCTACAGAAAGCAGAGCTTTGAAAATTTGAGCATGACTGAGCCCATAACTTCGGTAAAGTGCACCTGAGGCTCAGAATTTTGAAATTTTAACTACTTTTCTAACTATTAATTAAAAGCCGTTTTATCGCCCACACAAAATGATTTATGCTTTTAAAATAAAGCAGAAATTCTATTTGCAAAATCACATGCATTTGAAAAACATGGAAATTATGTTGATTTTACGCCAAATTAAAAAGCATAAGTAAAGAAAAGGGTACTTACGTATTATCCCGGCGGTCCGCCAAGACAAGCGATTTTTTGCCGAAATAAATGCCGGGCACATGAAATTATTAATGGTTTTGAATACGATTGGCAACAGTTTGGCAACTCATTTGACGAAAAAACAGTTTTGCGGGAATGACCCCCCGTATAATACGTAAGTACCAAGAAAAGTCCAGATGTGTTTCTTAATGTTCATAAATTTCCAAATCCTACCAATAATATAAATGTGTACTTTTGTGTGTTTGGATGTTTTTGACTGAATCACACAAAAATGGTTGAACGGATTTGGAAAAATTTGTAATGAAAATAGCTTATGCCCTGGATTAACATACAGGCAGCCTTTCAACATACAGCATAAATAAATCTTTTACAAAGACACTGAACATAATTCTAATGCATTGCGCTCTATAGCGATTTTGTAGCTACTGAAGCGATTCTAAAGCTTTTTTCACTGATTGAAAGTTACATTATTCCTGAGTATTATTGTTTGTTTGTTTTTAGATTAAGATGGATTGACTGCACTGGCGAATTCCTCTGTGGGGGACTTTCTAAGGATCCTAGCCCGGATTTACGCGAGGTTTTTTAAAAAACCACGGAAAACTGTGAGTGGCTAGGTCGACAGGCGCGATCGGGGTTTGAACCTGGCATCTCCCGCCTTGCAGTTTTGAGAGCAGAACTTCTTAGACACTGGTGGCATCCTAAGTGTTATAGGCTACCTTTAATGCATATATCACAGATAGTTCTTTTACAGGGATGCTAATAAGAATTACATTACGCTCTATGTGCATGTCTGTAAGTACTGAACCGATTCCTAAACTTTTTTTTACTGATAGTAAGCTACACTATTCTTGAGTATTATAGGCTAAAATTCTTGCATGTAGCGTAAATAGTTCCTTTACAGGAACACTCAAAATTATTCTAATACATTACGCTCTCTGTGTATCTCTGTAACTACAGAACCGATTCTAAAACTTTTTCCCTTATAGAAAGCTGCTCTATTCCTAATTAACATAGACTAAAATTCATGCATATAGTATAAATATTTCTTTTACAAAACAGTTCGCAAGTACTGTCATAACTGTCTCTATTCGCCAAATGCCGGAAAAATTCTAAATTTAGTAATTCTGCATATTCTCTTATTTTAAATGAAGTATACTACCATGCTTTATACGTCATTTGAAACAAGTAAAAAGCAAATAATATTTAAATACAGTTTCTTGTCGCAACAATATTTGTTATTCACACATGCTACATTTCTCTCGGAACCTAATTCTAAAGCCGACGCGGACGAAGTCGCGGTTAGCAGCTAGTATAAATATAAATTTATATAATCTTTGTAAAGTACATGAATAATAAATATAATTAAATTATAATATATTTTTTTAAGTTAAAGTTTAATTATTTCAGTGATATGTGTCGTAAACGTCAAAGAAGTTTTACTTCAATCGCGCTTAAAGATTACACGCACACACTTTTTTTTAAGCATAAATTTTTCACTGTTTTGGAGAAATGGCGATTCAAGTTTTGGAGTGGTACAACCGGGAACTGTAACCCCTAGACTTTTATTTATAAGATATAGTTAATCGAAAAAAATTCTGATTTACACATTTCTTGATCTTTTCCGTTGTTTCCTTTTGTTCTAGAAGGGAAATATTTCCGAAGAGAAAATTTCGTAAGGCGTTGTATATGAAAAACGAATGATCGCTAAATCCAAGTTATGTTTGTGATAACCGGGTTTTGTAAAATTTATTCAATACTAAACAAACAATTTATTTTTATTTTCCTTGTTAAATTCGTATTCTTGCTAAATCCGGGATCTCAATGATCGAGTTCTACTGAATTCGGAAAATGATCCTGTAAGCAGCTAAGGAAAATAATAATAATTAAAGTTAACTGAATGAAACTTGGTGTTTGATACTAATAATTAATTTAAAAAGGACCAAAAAATGTTAAAATGATGTATAGCATATACAGGGTGATCAATTTAAAAAAGTACCCTTTGGTTTTTCTCATTACTCTGAAGTCTGATAAATGTGGCAAATATTCTAACACTGAATTATAATTGTTTCAACCTTGTTTAAGTGTGGGAGACCTTGGACCTCAACCTTGTTTAAGTGTGGGAAGTTGTGACAGTCCAACACTGTTGGACTGTCACAACTTCATTTGTGAGGTAAAACAGACATAGAGGCGCACAGTGTTACTTGATCCTGCGGTAATTTTATTTTTGAAAAAAATAATTTGATTCAATTTTTTTAAGTTTGAAAATGTTCGATACCATTTTTAATACAAACATGAATGCATCGAACCACGTTTTTTCACACACTTCGCAACGCTGTTCGTGCTATCGACGAAAATTCTTCAGTTATGATTTATTTTAATTTGTCGTTGTTTGCAGGAATTCTCCGGAAAACTCTATCGGTGCGCAAACATTTTCAATAGTTGCTATAAGGAATGATAATGTAAAAAATTGGAATTAAATTATGTTTAAAAATAATCATCGTAGGATTAAGTAACTGGGCATCTCCATTTCTGTTTTACCTCAGAAATAAAGCTGTAACAGTCCAAAGGAGTTGGAAATTGTCTTCCACACTTATGTAAGGTTATAACAATTATAATGCAGTGTATGAATAGTCGCCACATCTATCAGATTTAAGAAAAAAACCAACGGGTAATCTTTTAAATTGTAATGTAGCTTTAACCTTTTACAGACCGAACTGAGATCCAGGCATATTTTAAATTAGTTCTTTGTTCTTTACATATTTTGTCTTTTAATGCGTTAGTTAAAATATATTAGCCATTTAAATGGTGGGCAAAAAATTTGTATGTACAATTTTCCCTGTGTTCTCATGGATGGGTCACTTCTGATTATACATTTACATTGGTTTTAAAAGTGAAATATTCTGATGGATAGTTTAAATAAGAAGCGAAATATTAAGAACTAATAAAGATTTATTTTAAAATTTAAGTAAAGATATAAATGAAGTTTAAAGGGGGAGGGGGTGTATCAAGATAGCTCTGTAAAACTTTATGAAAATGGCTCTTTCAATGATTTTTTCGTCCAGTTTCCCACTAATGATAGAAAATCAACTTCTATTTCAAAACATCAAGTCATCTCTCAACTTTATCTGCTAATTTTTTCAAGTCAATATTAATAAAATTTCATTTTTTGAATAAACTTTTAATTTTATGTTCCCAATTGGAAACATTGGCCTGTAAAACGTTAATAACAAGATAAGTATACGATCGAAGCATTCAGTCACTTTCTGCCACAGATTGTTTCGTTACACAAAGAATAAATAACAATTTACTTAATTTCAACTGTTCGAAAAAAGTGTTTTTGCAATTACAATGCTTTTGAAGGATTCACAATTGTTTGCATTTTCAAGCGCAAAGATTTTCTTTATTTAACCTTCCAATTAAAACCTCGAACTATAGCTTCCTGACTTATTTCATTCAACTCCCACATGTTCAGTATTTTCAATAGAATTCATTTGACGGAGAGCTCAGGCTGAAAATGATGAAGAGCTCCTTACACCTTAAATAGAAAGAAGAAGAAGAAAAAAAAAAATGTTCTTAAGTATTCCTGCTATGCTTTCGCAAGGAATGGAACGAATATATTGATCAGACTTCACGTTTAGAACTAGCCCCTACAATTCCACCCCCACCCCATCCCACTTTTCTCTGGGAATAACGCCACTGCCATTCTTTGCTCTTGGCATCGGCATTGTTCCTGGTGGAAGCTATTTTCTTTGCTTTGGTGGTATTAAAAGTTTAAGAAGCGAGGGGGTGTATGAGTCAGGCTATGGAATGTCGGCCAATATTGGGAGAGCGGCACGCTATTTTTCTCATCGCAATTTAGGGTTTTAAGAAGTGGCACACGAGGTAATCAGCTTTGTATATTCGACAGATTTTTCAATCTGAATTTAAGTGAAATGTTCGCGATGTAAAGAAAAGAGAGGTGTGCTTTGTGTGGGAAGGTATTCGCATGATAATCTTTCTTTTTACATAGGAGAAGTAAGTAATCATGTACGTTAATAAATCACGAGGTAATTTCAACACAAGTGAACGTGTTTTTTTAGCACTAGAGTGCTATTTCGTTCACTCCGGATTTTTATATCGAAATAATTTGCGGACCGATTCGCATCGACATATTTTCGTTACATTTTTCAAAGGGTTGCCAGGTAGCGTAGGAGGGAGGGGATAAAATGTTGAAAGTCGCCAAGGTTTCCCATTTTCGATGATTTATCGCCAAGAAGACAAAAAAAAGTCCCTAAAACTGAAACTAGCTTGACGATATTTTCCATATTTTGCGAGGAACTACCAAACGCTACAGTTTAATTGTACAAAGGCGATGCATATTTAGATGATGAGATGATGATGCCTGATGAAGATTGTAAAACAGTTTTAGTAAGCGATTTCAATTCCAAAGAAATGTTTTATGGAACAAGGAAGACAAATACGGTACACTCATGGATTATGATACATTTTCCAAACAGTATTTATGAAAATGAAATATAGTTAGAATGTGCTTGGCGAAACTTGCAAAACAGTTTTAGTACGCGATTTTAATTATAATCCCAACTTTCCGTCACGATTCAAATAATTTTTCACTTTTTAAGACTCCGGATCACGGGATTTAATTCGAATTAAAGGTGTAAGGAAAATGCGTGCGGAGAACGGTCACGCAGCTAGTTTATACTAAATGTCTGTGTCGGCATTTGAAAATTTCATTAAAGAAATTTCTTACAATTTGTATTTGGAGAAACGGTAGTTTGTATAAATCTAGAAAACAAACTATTAAAATCCTCCCCCTTTTCATCTCATCTGTTGGCAGGCCAATCGGATTCCAAACGGTTTTCTGTCCGAAGACAGAGTTTAACCACCAACCTCACTAGATTATCTAGAGCAGGGGTTCCCAAACTTTTTTTTCCCCGCGGCACCCTTGTCAGGCTAAAAACATTTCACGGCACCCTTTTCAGGCTAAAAACTTTCGCAGCAGATTTCCTTTAAAGCAATATGAATATGAAGGTTAGAATGAAGCAGTTTGGATGCATTTTACGTTAGTTTGTGTTTGTTTGTTTATAGGGCTAACTATCAAGAAAGTACTCTCTTGGGAAAGGGATATAGAATTTTGACAATACCTCTATTTCAGGGAGTTCCTATAAAAGAGAGGCTACAGGATAGTCTTGAACTTGACTGAAATATTTTTGTTTGAGCCCACTTAGTGATCGGCTTGGCTCACTTTGGGATACCGGTCAGAGGAAATTATTTGATTATACTCCACCAAAACACTTTTCTTGATTATCTCCACAGCACCCCTGACATACGCTCGTGGCACCCTAGGGTGCCGCGGCACCCAGTTTGGGAACCTCTGATCTAGAGAGTGGTTCTTGAACCGCTTATTTAGCACTGCCACTGCCATATTTCAGATGGTACGCACAGGTGGTCTGCGTGCTCTCCTCCCAGGCAAACAAAGCTTAAACTATAAAAGATTAACTTATTTTGTAAGTTCAAACTTATTTGTAAAAAAATATGATGTGGACACCACATGTCTGTCTATTAAATCATAAGTATTTTCGTTGCACTTCACCTAAACTTATTTTGTTTGAAAGAGATAAAATACTACAATAATACTAAGGTTTATCGATTTCTAGCCAAATATTCCCGATATCGCCAAGCTGGTTAAATTTAGAAGATTTATTTATGACGCTCATTTGGGCGATATTTCGCTAAAAGACGACAAGCTTGGAATAGTTTGCAAGATTTTGTTCATAACCGAAATACTGATTCATCACAGACTTTTGATGAATTGAAGGTATCCATAGACCTTGTATTTAAAATCTTTTGGGTGACCCTGTAAATAAATTACTCAGTTGACTGCAGTCAAAAAAGAGATGTGCAGTTAGATGTTACAGTATTTCTAAATACAAAATTTATCAGCATTCTACGGTTAAAAGTTTTAGAGTCTGCGAAATGCTTAACAATTTTCGGCGTTCAATTTGGCGATATTTCGGCAAAACTCGCCAAGGTCGGTGACTAGCGGCGAGATTATGGGCATGGACCAAACAATGGCTGACTATACAGACATAATATACTGGAGATGTCCATAGATATTAATGTACTAAAATATTTTTGGGTGACCTGTAAATAAATTCTCCAGTACATTGGAACAAAAAAATGGAGGTGCACAACTGGATGTTACAGCAATCTTATGTACAAAATTTCAACAATCTATGACTGATAGTTTTTGAGGTATGCGAGTTACACACATATGTACGTACACCAAAACTCACCATGTTTAGTGATTATTGGCGCAATTTTTGAGGGAGGCACATGACAGTCGTCGGACTTTTATCTAACTATGGTAGGCTGAAGTTGTACTTGAAATTAATGAATGTCTCTAAAGCTGCTATTAACCGTAATGTGTTGGATTTTTTTTTTTTACCCTCCGCTAAAGAGGGTAATAGTTTTTGGCAGACGAAAAAAGTCGTGGATGATAATTGATAGTAAATAAAATCTTACAGATCTCACGGAAATTTGAAACACACCAAGATCCGACACATGATTGGAATAATGGATACTTGAAAAATTTCAAAGTAACTTTCAAAGAGTCTATTGTGGTCAGTTTTTCCATGCCGTCTGTACGTACGTACGTATGTTCGTACGTACGTACGTACGTACGTACGTATGTATGTAACTCGCATATCTCAAAAACTATTGGTCGTAGAATGTTGAGATTTGATATTTAGGATTGTTCTATGATCTAGTTGTGCACCTCCCCTTTTGGTCGCAATCGAGTGTATAGTTTATGTACAGGACCGCCCAAAAGATTCGAAATACATTACGCTCTATGGGCCGAAATTCATTAAACTCGCCTAACGCAAAAACTATTAGGCGTAGAATGTCGAAACTTCATATTTTGGATAGTTGTAACATCTAGTTGTGCACCTCCCCTATTGGTTCCATTCGACTGGATAGTTTATCTACAGGACCGCCCAAAACATTCGAAATACATTACGCTCAATGGGCCGAAATTCATTAAACTCGCATATCTCAAAAACTATTAGGCGTAGAATGTTGAAACTTTATATTTAGGATTGTTGTAACATCTATTTGTGCACCTCCCGTTTCGGTTCCATTCGACTGGATAGTTTATCAACAGAATGGCCTAACAGATTCGAAATACATTAAGCTCTATGGGCCGACATTCATCAAAGCGTTTTTTAGAGGTTTTGGGCTATTTCAAACGACGCAGGAGTAATATATGCTGTAAAGAGTTAGAAAATGAATTTCTCCATTAAAAAAGTGTCTTTATCATTTACAGTTCTGCTACAGGAACACTCAAAAGATTTCCAATACATTACGGTCAATGGCAATTTTAGGGGCACTCATCCATTTCAAGCACAATACCGTCCTACCACATAAGTTAGGTAATGGTCCGACCACGGTCACGTGCCTCCCTCAAGAACTATGCCAAAAGTCGCCAAGCTTGGCGACTTTTGGTGTACGTGTGTGCATATTTAACTCTCAAATCTGAAAAACTGGAAGAACGGTTGGTTTCTCCCCGTTTGATTTACATGCAAATACATCCTGTACATGGCTGCCAATACAAATTAAAAGGTTCTGTCAAAAAACCTCTTTAGCGGAGGGGAAACTAATTTCAGCTGAAGGCTGAATATTTTCATTAGTCTAAAGAAAGGGCTGCTTTATGTCTTTTTTTTTTTTTTACCCTCCGCTAAAGAGGGTAATAGTTTTTGGCAGACGAAAAAAGTCGTGGATGATAATTGATAGTAAATAAAATCTTACAGATCTCACGGAAATTTGAAACACACCAAGATCCGACACATGATTGGAATAATGGATACTTGAAAAATTTCAAAGTAACTTTCAAAGAGTCTATTGTGGTCAGTTTTTCCATGCCGTCTGTACGTACGTACGTATGTTCGTACGTACGTACGTACGTACGTACGTATGTATGTAACTCGCATATCTCAAAAACTATTGGTCGTAGAATGTTGAGATTTGATATTTAGGATTGTTCTATGATCTAGTTGTGCACCTCCCCTTTTGGTCGCAATCGAGTGTATAGTTTATGTACAGGACCGCCCAAAAGATTCGAAATACATTACGCTCTATGGGCCGAAATTCATTAAACTCGCCTAACGCAAAAACTATTAGGCGTAGAATGTCGAAACTTCATATTTTGGATAGTTGTAACATCTAGTTGTGCACCTCCCCTATTGGTTCCATTCGACTGGATAGTTTATCTACAGGACCGCCCAAAACATTCGAAATACATTACGCTCAATGGGCCGAAATTCATTAAACTCGCATATCTCAAAAACTATTAGGCGTAGAATGTTGAAACTTTATATTTAGGATTGTTGTAACATCTATTTGTGCACCTCCCGTTTCGGTTCCATTCGACTGGATAGTTTATCAACAGAATGGCCTAACAGATTCGAAATACATTAAGCTCTATGGGCCGACATTCATCAAAGCGTTTTTTAGAGGTTTTGGGCTATTTCAAACGACGCAGGAGTGATATATGCTGTAAAGAGTTAGAAAATGAATTTCTCCATTAAAAAAGTGTCTTTATCATTTACAGTTCTGCTACAGGAACACTCAAAAGATTTCCAATACATTACGGTCAATGGCAATTTTAGGGGCATTCATCCATTTCAAGCACAATACCGTCCTACCACATAAGTTAGGTAATGGTCCGACCACGGTCACGTGCCTCCCTCAAGAACTATGCCAAAAGTCGCCAAGCTTGGCGACTTTTGGTGTACGTGTGTGCATATTTAACTCTCAAATCTGAAAAACTGGAAGAACGGTTGGTTTCTCCCCGTTTGATTTACATGCAAATACATCCTGTACATGGCTGCCAATACAAATTAAAAGGTTCTGTCAAAAAACCTCTTTAGCGGAGGGGAAACTAATTTCAGCTGAAGGCTGAATATTTTCATTAGTCTAAAGAAAGGGCTGCTTTATGTTTTTTTTTTTTTTTTACCCTCCGCTAAAGAGGGTAATAGTTTTTGGCAGACGAAAAAAGTCGTGGATGATAATTGATAGTAAATAAAATCTTACAGATCTCACGGAAATTTGAAACACACCAAGATCCGACACATGATTGGAATAATGGATACTTGAAAAATTTCAAAGTAACTTTCAAAGAGTCTATTGTGGTCAGTTTTTCCATGCCGTCTGTACGTACGTACGTATGTTCGTACGTACGTACGTACGTACGTACGTATGTATGTAACTCGCATATCTCAAAAACTATTGGTCGTAGAATGTTGAGATTTGATATTTAGGATTGTTCTATGATCTAGTTGTGCACCTCCCCTTTTGGTCGCAATCGAGTGTATAGTTTATGTACAGGACCGCCCAAAAGATTCGAAATACATTACGCTCTATGGGCCGAAATTCATTAAACTCGCCTAACGCAAAAACTATTAGGCGTAGAATGTCGAAACTTCATATTTTGGATAGTTGTAACATCTAGTTGTGCACCTCCCCTATTGGTTCCATTCGACTGGATAGTTTATCTACAGGACCGCCCAAAACATTCGAAATACATTACGCTCAATGGGCCGAAATTCATTAAACTCGCATATCTCAAAAACTATTAGGCGTAGAATGTTGAAACTTTATATTTAGGATTGTTGTAACATCTATTTGTGCACCTCCCGTTTCGGTTCCATTCGACTGGATAGTTTATCAACAGAATGGCCTAACAGATTCGAAATACATTAAGCTCTATGGGCCGACATTCATCAAAGCGTTTTTTAGAGGTTTTGGGCTATTTCAAACGACGCAGGAGTAATATATGCTGTAAAGAGTTAGAAAATGAATTTCTCCATTAAAAAAGTGTCTTTATCATTTACAGTTCTGCTACAGGAACACTCAAAAGATTTCCAATACATTACGGTCAATGGCAATTTTAGGGGCACTCATCCATTTCAAGCACAATACCGTCCTACCACATAAGTTAGGTAATGGTCCGACCACGGTCACGTGCCTCCCTCAAGAACTATGCCAAAAGTCGCCAAGCTTGGCGACTTTTGGTGTACGTGTGTGCATATTTAACTCTCAAATCTGAAAAACTGGAAGAACGGTTGGTTTCTCCCCGTTTGATTTACATGCAAATACATCCTGTACATGGCTGCCAATACAAATTAAAAGGTTCTGTCAAAAAACCTCTTTAGCGGAGGGGAAACTAATTTCAGCTGAAGGCTGAATATTTTCATTAGTCTAAAGAAAGGGCTGCTTTATGTCTTTTTTTTTTTTACCCTCCGCTAAAGAGGGTAATAGTTTTTGGCAGACGAAAAAAGTCGTGGATGATAATTGATAGTAAATAAAATCTTACAGATCTCACGGAAATTTGAAACACACCAAGATCCGACACATGATTGGAATAATGGATACTTGAAAAATTTCAAAGTAACTTTCAAAGAGTCTATTGTGGTCAGTTTTTCCATGCCGTCTGTACGTACGTACGTATGTTCGTTCGTACGTACGTACGTACGTACGTACGTATGTATGTAACTCGCATATCTCAAAAACTATTGGTCGTAGAATGTTGAGATTTGATATTTAGGATTGTTCTATGATCTAGTTGTGCACCTCCCCTTTTGGTCGCAATCGAGTGTATAGTTTATGTACAGGACCGCCCAAAAGATTCGAAATACATTACGCTCTATGGGCCGAAATTCATTAAACTCGCCTAACGCAAAAACTATTAGGCGTAGAATGTCGAAACTTCATATTTTGGATAGTTGTAACATCTAGTTGTGCACCTCCCCTATTGGTTCCATTCGACTGGATAGTTTATCTACAGGACCGCCCAAAACATTCGAAATACATTACGCTCAATGGGCCGAAATTCATTAAACTCGCATATCTCAAAAACTATTAGGCGTAGAATGTTGAAACTTTATATTTAGGATTGTTGTAACATCTATTTGTGCACCTCCCGTTTCGGTTCCATTCGACTGGATAGTTTATCAACAGAATGGCCTAACAGATTAGAAATACATTAAGCTCTATGGGCCGACATTCATCAAAGCGTTTTTTAGAGGTTTTGGGCTATTTCAAACGACGCAGGAGTAATATATGCTGTAAAGAGTTAGAAAATGAATTTCTCCATTAAAAAAGTGTCTTTATCATTTACAGTTCTGCTACAGGAACACTCAAAAGATTTCCAATACATTACGGTCAATGGCAATTTTAGGGGCATTCATCCATTTCAAGCACAATACCGTCCTACCACATAAGTTAGGTAATGGTCCGACCACGGTCACGTGCCTCCCTCAAGAACTATGCCAAAAGTCGCCAAGCTTGGCGACTTTTGGTGTACGTGTGTGCATATTTAACTCTCAAATCTGAAAAACTGGAAGAACGGTTGGTTTCTCCCCGTTTGATTTACATGCAAATACATCCTGTACATGGCTGCCAATACAAATTAAAAGGTTCTGTCAAAAAACCTCTTTAGCGGAGGGAAAACTAATTTCAGCTGAAGGCTGAATATTTTCATTAGTCTAAAGAAAGGGCTGCTTTATGTCTTTTTTTTTTTTTTTTTTTTTTTTTGAGTGTTCCTGAAGAAGAATTATAAGTGATAGACACTATTTTCCATGGTGATATTCATTTTGTAATCCTTAACTACATCGCTTTTAATTCGCATTTGGAATAACTTAATATCTCTAAAACTAGAAGTCAAAGCCCGTTGTGGACAACGGACCAGTTACAACGGACACTAGAAAAACGATTGGACGAAACTACGTCTTCTCTCAATCTATTAAGCCTTTTTCCACCTAAAATAAATAACTTCATATTCAGTTTTTATTATACATCTAAAGCGATTTTCATGCTCTTCTAGAAATTTGCGGAAACTTTTTCGCATTTGAACGATTTCGTTTCGTGTACACAGCTCCTCTTATACCAATACTTCAAGCAGATGATCATTTTAACAAAAAATAAATTAAGATGTGTTACCTGGAAAAATTGTTTAAAACGAATTTAAATCTCAACTTTCACTTTAAAGCGTGGAAACCGTGATTTTGTAGCGTGTAATGTGACGTCATGCCGATTGCGACAGCAAATTTTGTCATGCAAATGATTAACTTTTTTTACTCTCGGAAATAAAATAGGACTGAAAATAGCAAAAAAATCGCTTAAAAAAGAGGAAACGGGTGGATTTTCAGATTTTTAAAGTAGCGCAGATTGTTTTCTGTATTTTTAAACATAATTATGAAGCAATTCAAGTGGGTCATACAAAAGGTGCAGTTGTTATTGGGATTTTTGAGCTTAACTTTTAAATCTTTTTGGAATAATGGCGGTAAAAGTTTTATCTGGGAGCAGGTTGCCCGGAACTTTAGAGAGGTAGTCGGTGAGTCAAGGATCAACGTAAATATATAGTAGGATGCGCTTTAATGAATTTCTGCCCATAGAGAGATAAGCATATAAAATCTTTTGGGGATCCTGTAAATAAACTATCCAGTCTACACTATCGATTACTATACTATACTATACTATTGATTTTTTCATCAAATTCTGGAACCGAACATTTTCGCAGTACAAGGAAGTAAAAAAGTGCCTACCTCCTCCAGATTTATTTTTTTTCCGTATCCGCCACTGCTATTTATCAATCTCTCCTTCTCAGGGCCGTATCCAATGGGGGGTTTATAGGGTTAAATCCCCTCCCCCCCCCCCCAACAAAAAATTACACTGTATAGTTATTTTTAGAAAAAAAAATTCTTAATACCATAGCTTTTCTCAAATTGTTCGCTTAAAAGCAAAGTTTCGAATGTACGCTTAAACAATCGTTTTTGGCCAATTCCACACCCTTCGGAAAAAAAGTGTAGTTTTGCTTTCTCGCCCACCAAAAAAACTACAGTTTTGCACCTCCCCACCAAAAAAGTATACTTTTGCCTCCCCCTCTCCCCCTAAAATGTATAGTTTTGACCAACAACCTTGGTCAACCATCTAATGACTTGAATTTAATTCCGCTATCTGATGTTCAAAATCGCTTTCCTCCGGTTGAAATACATTAATAGCTGACCATTTGCTGTTCTAAAGTTCCAGTTTGAGATGCGTCAGCTATGGTTGTTAAGTCACATGCATACGGTCTATACTAGAGTCCTAATCTATACTTTTTATGATTATTCATGTACATTTTTCTTTAATGAAATTAATTAACATTTTTAATTGCTTTTTTAGTTAATTACATTTATCGATTTTAATCTTTTAAAAAGCTACATTTAACCTGTTATGCACGCATTTATGTTTAAAAAATGGTTTTTTGGTGTCCCCCCCGAAAAAAATGTCTAGTTATCTAGTTACGACGGCCCTGCGTCCTTCTGACCAGAAGTTCAGTATCAGTTCTGTCTTAGGACAAGGTCGGAATCTCACACCGAACAAGTTCCAAACAACAGCAATAGATGGCAGCACTAGATATTCATCCGTAAATCATGAGATTTAGATGATCGGCCGAGCGGACAATTTCATGCCAGTTACCGATGTGTTGGCGTGTGTTCCAATAAAATACCGGCATTTGGATGCTGCTTGTTTTACCATCATATTGATGGGACTCGTCACTCGTATAGGGCCATTGCTAACATTTTTTTACGGGGGGGATTTTTTTACGGGTCGATAAATTTTCAAGTGAAACAGCTGTTTTATCAATTGTGTTACCAATTTCTTTCTTTTGCGAACTGGGTTTGTGAAATTTTGACAAGTGTAACAGAATTAGAAAGTAAATTACAGCTCTCATTAATTCTTTTAAAAACCAAGTTTGCCCACTAGGTATCTAATTTTGCCAAGTTTAACAGAATTTGCAGGTGTTACAGGGGGTGCTTCCCACTTTTGCAAGGCCCTGAACACATGGCTTCTTTTGGAATTTAAAAAATGCCAATGTATAGGGGCTGCAAAATTCGTTTCTGTACGTCTTGAAGAATTGTTTTATAAACGATTTAATTATTTTGCACACTAAAGTACCGGAAAATTTAGTTTTCATTTCATAGGGCGTGGCGGCCCGTGGTCAAAACTGTTAGTGCAGCCGGAAGCATATGAGCCCTTCCCCCCTTTCCTCAGGACAGGATTGGAAAATCCTTGTTATTAAATTCGAAAGCTGGCTGATTAAGCCCTCACCGAGGAAAAAAGAAAAAAAAAAAGAAATTACAAAAAAAAATGTAAGAGATCCTATTTTACTTCCATAAAATGGACATAAATTTCAACCAGCCGCTCTTATCCTCAAAATTGCATTAATCCGTGTCTGATTCGAAGTTTCCTTAGAATTTTCTTTTGTAACGATAACTTGAGAAGAAAAGAAAAAAAAAAAAAAGAAAACTTACTTATTTTTTATAAGTCAAATCAATCCTCCTTTCTTTTAAACATGCGAATCGGACAGTGATGTCCCCATAAAAAGGCGTTGTTTTAATTCTGATATCAATAATTTTAAAAGATCTTTAAAATTTCCCATGTTTAAAGAATTTTCTCGCTTGCCATGTCCTCTAAATGCCAGTTCTTGCTTACTTAAAAACAATACTGCTTTGATGGGTAATTGTCCATTCATAAGCGTCTATTCAGGCTTACCTTCTTGATAAATTCAGCAATATAAAGTGGAGAGTTTTCCAAACATATATTCTCCTTATCCCCTCCCTCCCTCACTTTTCAGTCGAGTTCTCAAGTTCAGCCGCCGTTAAAAAATCTTACTTCGGCTGTATCAGCTGCAAACTCCCTATGCCGGAGAGGCTGCTTACGTAGTCGTTGTCATGGCAACGGTGCTGTCAATTTTCTTTTCAGCGCTCTGGGCTGAACCAAAGATTTTCCCAATTGAATTGCGGGAAGATTAAAGTGCTTTTTTTCTGAATGAGCGATCCGGCCACAATACTTTTTTTTTGGTTGGTTTTTTTCGGAGATTTTTTTTAATTTACCGTAGGAATTCCACAATTCTAATCTGAATTTAGGAAAATTAGTAGAATAAATTATTTTAAAGTATGTGCTGATAATTTCAAGTGCAGCCCGGTTGTACTTGCTGTATCCCACGAGCCGCCACTGTCATAGGGTCAGGTGGGATAATTGCGAGCACTTTTTCCAAATTTCAACGTCGTGAAATTTTTAACTCACGACGTCGTAATTATACGAAAAACATTGTTTTCATTAAAAAAGGGTGTGTAACTTTGATATTTTAAAAAAACCCAGCAAAAATTTCGTTTCTGTAGAATTATTTGCTTGAAATTTAAGATGGTCTTAATTATTCAAAAACACAAACTTGAAAGAATTTGAGATAATTGTGACAGCTTGATTTCTTTCAATATTTGATCTTACAACATGTCGTGGAACAACTGAGACTACTACAGTGAAATCCCTCTATAACGATATTTTGGGGATCAAAATAATATATCGTTGTTAAGAGAATTATCGTTATAGAGAGAATCGATATTGGAACGAAAAGAATTTTGTTCTTCATATATCCCATACCCTGCGGTGTCAAAAGAAAGTATTCTGTTTTCATTCAGCACACTCTCGCAAGTAATATATAATAAATGAAAGGAGGAAAACATGTTTATAGTTTTCCGTAATTTTCACAACACTCACAAATTTTAGTTCAATACCCTTGCCATCTCGCCAGGGATTCTAGCGGCGATATAGCTTATAAATATTTAGCATATTTGAATAACAAATATATAATGTCTAAATAAATAATACCTGAATGCCGCAAAATCGTTTTTTTAAATGTATTAGATATTAACTGAAAATACATACCCATTAATTTGTCCTTATTTATTTTGAATTCTGTGTAAAGAAATCGGAAATTGGAAACAGTCGACTGTGAAAGTCCATATTTTCTGCAAACCTCAGCTTGCTTCATGCCTTTATCAAAATCTTTTATGATGTTGAATTTCACTTCGATAGATATTTGTTTTCTTTTACCCATTTGCTTTCAATTTTCACTAAACAAACTTCAAAGTAAACAAAACTCATAAATAATTTAAAATATCCTTGTGTAATAATCAACCTCGATAGGATTTATCGGAGGTTAAAATTCTTACTCAAGTTCAGACAAAAGAACGTATCGTTTTCTATATCAGTTCCGGTGAAAGGAATCCTTGACCATTTTTTAAAGAGGGGGGATAGGAATCAAAGCTGTGTCATCCAGGAAATTCCAACTGTCCTTCACCTTACGAGAAATGCACTTTCTCATTACCATAGTGTTACATCAGCAAAACGAAACTTAGAAGGCGTTCTTTGGCAGAGGGTGGTCCAACCACATTTTATCTCGACTTTCTTTGTGTAGCTTTCAATGTGTGTGCATGAGTTGGGCTTCTGATGCATCGTAGAAAAAAAAAATATATCGTAGTGGAGAGAATTATTGTGATGTAAGGGATAATTATTACCATCGTTGTAGAGAGAATTATCGTTTTAAAGGATATCGTAATACAGAGAACTGTTTCACATTAATCTAATGGGAATTAAGCCAGGACTATGAAAAAATATCGTAATAGAGAGAATTATCCTTATAGAGGATATCGTTGTAGCGAGATTCTACTGTATTCTTGTTTTTCTTAAAAGATTTTTAAAACACTTATTTTACTAACAGGCATGCATCCAGACAAACATTTTGGAGGAGGTCCAAACAGTAGAAAAGGCAGAATTTTTCATAAAAAGACTATATCATTATCATTTTAGTAACAAAAACGAAAATTTCGGGGTGGGGGGTCCGGACCCCCCTTAAATACGTCCTTGTTTAATAAATACCATCTGCAACTATTTACACTAGTACGCACAAAATATTGTACTGAAAAATGATGATATAAGGAAAATAATATTATGAAAAAAATAGATGTAATCGAACCCATTAAACTAATGGAGAATTCAGATGAAATAATTGCAAACTATGGTCCATTCGCGCACTGAAAATGTGCGAACGGAATAATATCGCAGCGCCTTACACTTTCCATGTCTCTATTCGCTCAAAAAGTGGTTTAGAAGGACATTTCTTCGACCGCACGTGCGATCGAGAAAACACTAGACTGGTGTTTGCGCTGTAGTAACCTACAAAACAGTGTGTTAGCTATAATGTAAATGTATTTAATAAGAGTGGGGTGGGGGAGGAGAGAAAAACTCACGTTTCAAATTCACAAAAATCTAGAAGTGTACTCAATATACACTCGCAAAAGTTAAGAACGGAGAGGAAAATGCTAATTTCCGGAAGCCAATCAGAATTGAAAAGGATGCAATTTGCTGCAGAGGTAGATGGAAGTATGCAAATATGTTAGGTAACAGCCAATCGCGCTTTCATGTCAAGAAATATGCAAAAAGGGCAGTCTTATAAGATGCCAGCTTTATGAAGGGTTACAGAAGATGATTGTAAGTTCTGATAGAAGGTGTTTATAACTTTCGTAAAATTTGTTTTCAAGACATACGTGTTTATATGACTTCTAGAAGACCAATGGAAGATTCTGAGCTCTGGCGTGCATTAAGGCAGGACAGTCGATCACAGATGTTGCTCTTTTCTTTGGCGTTCATCATTCTGTAATTTCACGTTTATGGAAACAATCCCAAACCACACAGACAGTTGTCCGAAGGCCCGTAGCCGGTCGCTCAAGGGTTATAAACCCCGCGGAAGATCGATATATTGCTATTTTAGCCAAGCGGAATCACAGAGCGACTCCACACGTGTGACATCTATGGTTACAGCGTCCATTGGTAAGGCGATATCTGCAGCTACTGTACGCCGAAGATTACATATGAGTGGACTGTACGCGCGGGTACCTCGAGTTTGTGCTTTTCTATCCGTCCAATCAAGAGGGGCACGATTAAAGTGGTGCCGAGAACATGTCAATTGGACTGTGTCTGACTGGGGCAATGTCATGTTTACTGACGAGTTAAGATTTTCTCTGGAGCCAGATGACAAGCGTATAAGGATATGGCCAGGGACCGATCTACACACTTGGGGACCCAGGGCACAGATACTTTTGGAGGCCCCTGCACAAAAATTTTCCGCAGAATATTACTTAATTAAATTAAGTTAAAACCAATTATCATTTCAGTTAAGTTAACTATACGGATCCGTAGTTAACCATAAAAGTTAAGACCAAACACTGCCATAATTTGTTATTACGTACCATACGTTAACATAAGTTAACCATACGTACCTTAGGTTACGTACCATAAGTTAACCATTCGTAAACATTTACAAATCAGTAAAATGTCACGACAGATACCGCTTATATGAATTTTTCGATTTTGAAATGTTTTTATGGGTATTTACAGCCGTCACAGACCTTTGAAAAGATAAAAGGAGGAGAATGCTGAGGTGTCCGAGCGAATTTGCGAATATCGAATTTATCGACTGCATAATATTTAGCGTTACAAGTTGCATTAAATTACAAATTTTGAATATTTGTGATGAAATGAAGTAATCAGAAATTTTTCTCTTGAGAGATAATTTTAGTAGCTATTATGATTACATAAAAGGAAGTTTTGGGGGCCCCTAAATATCGGGGGCCCAGGGCACGTGCCCCGAATGCCCCGCCGTAAATCAGTCCCTGGATATGGCATGAACAAGGAACACGCAATCAGCCCCAAAACATCATCGAACATCACGCATTCCGAGGCGGAAGCATTATGGTGTGGGCAGGGATTTCATTAGGATGCCGCATCGACCTGCACAATGCACATCTTTAAACGGGGTTCTGTGACGGCTGTCCGGTATCGAGATGAAGTCCTAGAACCCATTGTGACATTATACGCTGCAGCAGTTGGCCCTACTTTTGTTTTAATGGACGATAATGCACGTCTCCATAGAGCTGACATCGTCGATGACTACCTGGAGAGTGAAGGGATTGCGCGTATGGCGTGGCCAGCATATTCGTTAATCCCATTGAAAATCTTTGGGATGCTCTCGGCCGTGCTGTATCTTCACGTTTCCCACCTACAGCCACTCTTATTGAGCTGGAAACTGCTCTACAAGAAGAATGGCGATTGCTTAATTCTGCGGTGGTTGACCACCTAATTGAAAGCATGGTCACAAGGTGTAAACTTTGTACACAGATGAGGGAGGTTCACATACCCTATTAATGTCCTTTTTTTTTTTTAAATTATATTGTTGCGGAACTGCTCTTCTTGTTTCCGAGGTTCGTCGTTCTAAAGTCCAGTTGGTGTAGAACATGCTGGTAAAAAGTCCACTGGTCAGGATTGAATATAACTTTATTGCTTCTAGAACTTCGTGGAACAATCAGCTGTACAAAATTCACAAGCACAATTAAACAGTAATGTGCTTTTAACAGTTCTCTTAGATCAGAAGCTCTCACAAATGCTGTATTTCTCACACAAAATAAGTCACTTTCACAGGCAAAAATTCAGTGAAAATATTCAAGAGATATCGTACACAATCCCTTAAGACACAGCAAGAATTTACACACAGCACAGAAAACAGCTTCGTAAAGCAAGCTAAAACACGGCTTCTATAGCGCTATCAATTCACAAAGCAACCCTAGAGAATAAGAAAAGACAGAACGACAGACAGACAAACTTTTTTTTTTTTTTTTTTAAGCGAATTAAATAAAATTTGTTGACATGATACGTGGTCACTTAACTTAAAGTATAGGCTTCGAATTTTTAAAAATATTCATTATAATGAATATTTTAAAAATCTCTATAGATTTTGAGATTTTTCGAAGATTGTCTCAAACTGCGTAAATTTTTATTCGCACATCACGTAAAAGCGACTAAAGCGAAAGGAATGAAATTTACTGACATGATAGGCAATCACTCACCTTAAGCTATAATCGTCGGATTAAAAAAAAAAAAAAAAAAAAAAAAAAAAAATAGAGTTTGAGATTTTTTCTGAAAATCGTTTCAAACTGCGTAAATTTTTGTCGGGGCATCACATATGACTTCACAAGTGAATAAAGCAAAATTTAGTGACACGATAGGTGGTCGTACAATTTAAACTATGCCCCTAAAGTGTCTTAAAATTTGGATTAGATTTTGAGAAAACTGTTCAAACTGCTTCCGCGTAATAGCTTAGCCAATCAGCAACCTTAAAACAAACATATGGCGTGCATATGATGCTCTTTGCACATTAATGAACGAACGGAGATATCGAGCCGTTCAGCTACTTGGGAGAAAGACCGATATAAACCTGTTTGCTCGTTTTACCCCTCGCAATCTTGAAAGCGCCTATCAGACCTCAGTGTAAAGATTCGATCATCGGGAAAAGATGAACATACGAAAAATTAAGGATGACCAGTAATGATCAGGCGATGAATAGCCGATGCACCGATCATAGGCCTGGTAAAGCCCGAGCAAAGATTGCTGCTAGGGAAGCGTACTCTCACTGACAGCTCTTCACACATTGAGCGTTCAACTCGCACTGAACAGTCGGGGCAGCGCGCTGGTGGAATTTATAGAGGAGGCAGAAGCTGCGAGCAGTTTCTAGAAAAGTATATTCCTCGAAGATTCCAGATAAAGCGGTACTTCTGATTACGTCATAGAAGAGAAATGTTTGGTTATTATGCGTTTTTAATGCAGGAAAAACAACTTCCAGGCCCCATTGGGAAAATCGCGCCAAATGACCAAAAAGTCGCCAAGCTTGGCGACTTTTGGCGAAATATCGCCAAAAATAAGTCCTCAAATGTGAAGAGATCGAAGCCCTAGGACTAATATTTCTCGAGATTTCTAGAAACCCCATAGAAAAACATACGGGAAAGCAAAACCTCCGTATCTCTGGTTCTAATTTACCGATTTTGATGCAACAAAAAGCAAAATTTTCTATTTGAAGTGTAGAATACGAATTTTAAACCATTTTAAACCCCAGAGCAGCGGGTTGCCCCGAAAATTCGTACCATTATGCTGTTACATAATTCTGTTTAAGTCTCCAGTATGTCATTATCTGATAACTAACAAAAATTTAATATTGTTTTCATTTCTGTATATAATTAATAATTTTGTTTTATGCATAAATATATATGCTGCTTTCCTGCCGAATTTTGTGTCAATCAAAGCAGTATTTGTTGATTTTTTTGCATTTTACATCTTCGTGCTTAACTTTTGGAAGTGAGTGTATATTTTTAAAAATTTAATTTGTTAATGGGTTTATTTTTTAGTTTTTCCTTTGGGGGTTCACGTGCTCAAATGGAAGGACCTCCATTGTCATTGATACATTTTTGAAAAATTGCATTGGTTGTAACTACCCCACCTCCATAACATTATCCTCTTTTCAATGACAGTTTTCCACTAGAAATTTTTTTCAATGTTAAGGAAGTCTTCAAATGCACCTTTATTGAAAAAATTTTCAATTTTGTCCTGTCTTCAATCATTATTGTCACTTATTCGGGTTTATTACTGCCGTATTAACCTGAATATAACGCGATATGTTTTGACTAATCATTTCCAGTAATTTTTCTAATTATCTTGGTGAAAAATATTTGGGTCGTATTACATTCTGGCTAATACGGTATTCTCTGTATTTCTAGAAAAATAATTCTGTAAATTTCAAAAAATTGCACTAGCCAACCATTTAATTTTCTGCGCCTAAAATTACAACAAAATTTTAACCTTGTTCACACAAGAAAGTCTGTTTAGATGAACATTTCCTGCATTATTTTTCGGTAACCTCTTCTAAATTCCTGTATCAATGTCTGCATTTGTTGAAATTTTTATTAGTTTCCTCTGGGTGTTAATTCATTTGAAACTTACCCCTTCTCAAATTGATCTCCTCCTGTTTTTGAGAAAATCTGCAATTATAGATTGTGATATTCAATATTTTTTAGTAGCATCACTTTGCTCTTTGCCTTTGTCAATTGCACAATTTCCCAAAATGATAAACAGTCACTTTAGAATATTAAAGGAGGAAATGTTAAAGAAAGTATAGTTAAAATAAACTAGCTTTTTAGGACTTTAAATCCACTCCTTAAAGTATTAAACTCTCAGGTTGTTTGTTGTGACTTATATGTTAATTTTATCAAGACAGGGGAATACAATTAACATGCAGATGGGGATGGAATTGGGGGCTTCAGCCTCCCTCCTTAAAAGACACTTTGCTTAAGCTACAATTTCCTTTTTTTTTTTTAAACTAGCCCCTTCCTAAAATAAAATAAAATAAATGAAAATTCTGCATTTGCCATTGTATCACGACTCCAGATCTACTGTCCTAAACTATAGTAAAGAGGTTTGAACCTTCCATTTTTAAACAGGAGAACTTGCACTTCTGGACCCTTCTCGGGAGATGAAAAGTGAATTTTGTGGCATGGTTCACCATTAGGAAAAGAGCGTGCTCAAGTATTTGAGTTAGCAGATAGAAACTACACAATACATTGTAACCTTTCACCGCTAGTTGCAAGAAGAGGGAACAGAGTTCCAACATTCTACAATCTATATAAAATAAAACAAAGTGTAAACTGTCCGTTAGTTAGTTAGTTTGTTTGTCTGTGACTTGCATAAGCTTGCAGACGGGTAATTGTAGACCTACCAAATTTTGAATGGAAATTCTCGCTTACGGTGAGATGCATAAAAAAAATTCTTATAAGTAAATTTAGAGGTAGTCAAAATAGTTTTTTTTTTTTTTTTTGTCGAAATTTGGCCCCTGAAATTTTTTGGGGTCACATTACTTCCTTATACTCTGTACAAAGAAGTAAAAAACACTGCAATGTTGAACTAGAGCACAGGTCTACAGTAGTCACATTAATTTTTGCAAAATCTCAAAATTTTGGAAAATTAAATGACTGTATATGAAATTGAATAATTACCTATCACATTACTGTCTCATCTCTAGCTTTCTTTTTCAATTCCTATTATTAGCTCACACTCTCCCTATATTTATCTTGTACCAAATTTTCAATCATTAATAAAATACTTTTTTACTCATCCACTCAAGTTCAAGGAAATTTTTTTAGACTTGTAGTGCATGACACTGAATGTCAATACAGTTTTGGTTCCAATCAACTGGATAGTTTATCTACAGGACTGCCCAAGAGATTTAAAATACATTAAACTCGCATATCTCAAAAACTATTAGATGTAGAATGTTGAAACTTTATATTCAGGATTGTTGTGCACCCGCCATTTCAGTGCAATTCAACTGGATAGTTTATCTAAAGGGCCGCCCATAAGATTTTTAATACATTACACTCTATGGGCAGAAATTCATTAAAGCATATTTTAGAGGTATTAGGCTAGTTCAAACGACTCACAAGTGATATATGCTGTTATGGGTCACAAAATGAATTTTTCCATCGAAAAAAAGTGTCTATCATTTATAGTGCTGCTAAACACTCAAAAGATTTCCAACACTTTGTGGTCAATGGCAGTTTTAGGGACATTCATACATTTCAAGTACAATACCGTCCTACCATATAGTTAGGTAATGGTCAAACCACAGTCACGTGGCTCCCTTAAGAATTACGCCAAAAGTCGCCAAGCTTGGCGATTTTCGTACGTATGTATTTTACTCGTAAGTCATTTGGTTGATGCCCAAAATATCGCCATTTGTCTTCGTCCCTGGTGAGTTTTGGCAAAATATGGCGATTCTGCCAAATTTGGCGATAGTCAGTCATTGTTTTGTCCATGCTCAAAATCTCGCCATTTTTCATCGACCTTAGCAAATTTTGCCGAAATATTGCCAAATTTTGGCGTAATTCTTGAGGGAGGCACAAGTTTTAGAGTTATGCGAAATGCAATATTTCACCAAATTTTATTTGTTGACCTAAGTAGGAATTAACTTAAAAAAATTTTTTTTTAATATTACTTGATATGTGATGTGCAAACAAAACTTACATATCTGGGCAATTCCATACTTGAAGGGAAATATGTTGAAAAATTTAAATAAGAGTGATGAGACAGTTGTTGCATATTTCGTCAGAAGTTTTGTATTTATAATAATTCTTTCTGAGGAATTTAGTTTTTTATTGTTGGCAACACTTTGAAGTTTGAATTAGTTTGTTTTGATTTTAATGGAGCACATAGTCAGGTTTTAAGATAAGCAAGTTACATTTTTTTTTTTAATTAAATAAATGTTGTAAGGGATGAGTATTCATTATTGCTCTTAAAGTTAATATTTTATAATGCTGAAACAAGTTTTCTAGTTAAATTAAGTAAATTATATTCATTTCAAAAAGGTACTGTTATATGTACAAGTTACCAACATATACATGTCATAAGTTATAAAAAGTAAGAAAATTTCTCTGTTCAGAATTGACATAAACTAAATTGTAAAACAAACTTATGCATATTTTATAGTAACATGAATAATTTATTCTAAAAGTTTCTACTTTGTGTTTTATTTGCACTTCTTTTCAAATAATCATGTATCTCAAAATGTTGTTTCATTTCACAAATGAGTCTGTACGCATCGTATTTGCAAGCCAAATATTTTTTTAACTCTGTTTTAAGGTATTAGTTCTCATAAAAAGATTTGCATTAAGTTATTTTATGGTAGGATGCACTTAATTTACATTTTTCAAAACTAGCTGTTGTGATGCTCTGGAGTTATTACATGCTTTAGAAACACCAATCTAAAAAAAAATGCTGCTTTGCCTTTCTCAGGTTTATAAATTAAATCTGCTGTGTCAAAAAATGCCACCACTGACTACTGCTGAAAAGATGAGACGTCGAAGAGAAAAGTTAAAGAAGGAAGGGAAGTATGATGAGTATAAAGAAAGGATGAGAGAAGCTGTTAAAAAGTCAAAAATGAAAAAGAAAATAGAAAAACTTCCTTTATCACAAAAAAAGAAAATACAAAACAAAACAAGAAAGGAATGCAGGTAGACAGTATCAAAGTTTAGGGGAAAATTTAGAAAAATCAAAGACGAATCTAACATACCAGATTCACCCAAAGCATATAAAAGTAGGAATACTATTGGAAAAGCTACAGCTAAAGAAAATTGTGAACTACCAAATTCTCCAAGAAAAGGAAGGATGGTTGTGACAAAACTGTATGACAGAATTTATTGCTGTTGAAAATGAGGAATTTTCTGGAGAAAATGAGTGCCAGTAAGTTACTGGAGAAAATGAGTGATCACTAGTTCTTCAGCATTAAGTCTAAAAATAATAAACAAAGTGACTAAATTTTATGAAATGTTGCAGCAAGCACCAGGAAAAAAAGGATGCTGTTATAATTAGAGAACTGGAGAAAATGAGTGATCACTAGTTCTTCAGCATTAAGTCTAAAAATAATAAACAAACAGATTAAATTTTATAAATGTGATGCAATGTCGCAACAAGCACCAGGAAAAAAAGGATGCTGTTATAATTACAGATGCTAATGGTGCCAAATCAAAAGTCCAAGCAAGACATCTTCTCCTTTCAATTTAAGAAATATATAGAATCTTCATGGAAGAAAATCCAGATTGCAAAATTAGAAAAATTAAATTCTTTTAGCTCTGCTCAAAGCATGTCTTACTAAGTAGCAAACTCCCAAGGAATGTATGTCTTTGTAAATACCACAAGAACTTTAGATTGGCTACTGAAGCATTCAGCAAATTTCATAATGTTCCATCTTTTGAAGACTACTCATTTTTGTGTTCAGAAAAGACAAATAAGCGCTGGTATGGAGAGAGTATAAATTGTTCCAATCAACTTGAAAATTCACAAGACAAGACAACTCAAAATGAAAATCTAAATGGTCTAAATTGGTATGTATGGAGAACAGATGATGCAGGGAAACTAAGAGTTTTAGAAGGAGATTCAGAAGATTTGGCTAATCATATTAAGAACATCATGCCACATTTTCTTAGACATGTTTACACTAAATATGAACAGGCACTTGCTTATAGAAAGCAAGGTGAAGCAGCTATGAAACCATCATTTGATCCTAAAATTGCAATCCTACAAGTTGACTTTGCAGAAAATTACACATGCCGATATCAAGATGAAGTGCAAAGTGCACACTGGCAATAAAAACAAATTTCGATTTTTACTTCATCAGCATGGTATTTTGATAAGCATCTCTCAATGGCACTAATTTCAGACACTTTAATTCACTCCAAAGAAATGGTTATACCATACATAGATTGCATACTAGAACAATTTCCTGATGAGATGAAGGAAGTTCATATTTGGTCAGATGGACCAAGCAGCCAGTTTAAAAATTGTTTAACAGCTTCAGTATTACATGTTCTTGAGCATTATAACAGGAAAAAACTAATCTGGAATTATTTTGCCACTTCCCATGGTAAAAGTCCTGTTGATGGAACAGGTGGATCAATAAAAAGAAGTTTGCGAAATGCTGTGTTAAAATGAAAATACACTGTCACTAATGCAAGCAAGTTTGTTTCTACAGCACAAGACCAGACATTCAAAATAAATACTCTAAAAATCATCCCCAATGATACTGAGCCACGTTACAAAAAGCTCAATCTATTAAGAGTATTTTTAGAAGCTCCACAAATTGAAAACATTAAGTTGGTTCATCATTTAAGAACATGAGAAGAACAGAGAGATTTTGTTTAGTTAAAGATTTTGAAGAACAAAAAGAAAAAGAAATAAAACCTGGTGATTGGTATATGGTTAAGTATGAAAATACACCATACCCTGACCCTGGAGTTGTGATGTATGTTGAAGAGAATAAATTTAAAGTAAAAGTAATGGTGGCTATTGGACCTTATTGGAAATGGCCAGAAAAGGAAGATGACTTTTTTTATAAGGAAAATATGATTAAAGAAATTGAACCACCTATACTTGTTAATAACAGGGGTCATTACAAATTTATAAAAAATAATCTCATTTCTAACAATTCTAATTGATTACATTGCCAATTGTTATATATTTTGCTTACTTGAGTATTATATTGAATAAATTATCAAATTCACATTTATACTTAATGTGTAATAAAATTTTATAAAAAGTGAATTTTGTAGTCTAAGTTACTGTAATGTTAAGTTACATATTAAAAAAATTCTATTTATTTATTTATTTTTTTTTAATAAAATTTTTAATCTATTAAAAACATTTGTAAACATAACAGAACATGATATACATACACTTTCAAACTTAGAACAGTTTTCATAAACAGAATTTTGCCTTCAAGCCAACTGCAAAGGTGTGCCATTCCCTTTTCTTGTAATGTAAATTACCATACTAATTTTGCCTGTAAAATTTTTTTATTTAAAAATCAAAAATCCCTGTATTTAAATTTTGCTTTAAAGAGATTTCTTAGACTAATAAAGTACGTATAAAACATTTCTTTGCACTGAAGTACTGAATGCAAAAGAAATTGTCCAAATGTAATGCAAGTTACCATGAAATTAGCCACTTATATTTTAAGTTGAGTAATAATCTACCATGCTGCTGTCAATGTTTGTTTCAGTCATGCAAGAACAAAGAAATGTCATGGAGAGACAGAAAAATCCCCCCCCCCCTCCCTCTTCTCAGTTGGGTCGTCTTACTTAGTACTCGAAATGGATAAAAATTGCTTTCTTTTTATAAGCAATTTACAGAGATGTGTCATGCATCTATAGAGACAGTAATTAAAAATGTTGCATGGTAAACCACATATAGAAATAACTTACATACACATTTGTTCATTATATTTGTAGGTAATGAATTAAGAATAGGAGTTGAAAAAGTAACTAGCAAGTAACATATTTAATGGCAAATAGCTTTAAAATATTTTCAAAGCAATCTGTTTTAGTAGCCTCCGAGAGATGTTTCATGAATATCTGTGATCAGATAGAAAAAGAAAAAAAAAAAAACCAAGTGTGTGAATTTTTATTAGTTTACAGATTATGAATGATTGTTTAGATTTGTCAGGTAGCCAGGCGTTCAATAACTTTCAAAACATTAACTGTTCACTTACATATTAAGGCTTTATTACACAAGCATAATTTCCAGCAATTTGGCTGCCACAAACTCATTCTGGCAAGTCCATATGCCTGGATGAGTATGTAAGGTTGCCACAGTAAACAAACTCAGTGATGTGATTACAATTTCTGCCCAAAAATGCCCGAGATTCTCCAAATTACTAGCGATGAAGAAATAAAAACACTACGATTACCTGGCATTCCAGCAACCAGCAACATTTTTGCCTCTCAATGAAAAAGTTGGCATTGACCATTCCCTAGGTAACTGATGGAAATTTCCAGGAAAGAGGTTGGCACAACTAGTTGCGACAACCAAACTGCTGGAAATTATGCCTGTGTAATTAGGCCTTTACATAAAGCCAGTATTGCGTGAACAATTTTGTTCTTTGAAAATTAAAAATGTAATATTTAATTGAGTTTTTCTTGGTAGGTTAATAACAAAGGAAAGACACAGAAAATCAAAGATGAAAATGTTTTAATTTATGTAGGATGGCAAGCAATATATTCAGGAAAAACATTTACTTCCATATCAAACTTATGCAGCCATTCAAAACACATCATTCATTATATTTACAACAAGCCATCAGCTGGATTATATAAAAATACCCTACATAAAATATTAGGAAAAAATGTAACTTACATCTGTATTCAATGCCATAACTTGGGAAAAAACATACCTTTTTTTCTACATTTATGATGCTGTCATAGCATAAAGCTTTGTAAGGAAAACATAACTTTTTATAGGTTACATGTGCAGATGACTCATAATAAATTTATAGTAATAATTAAAATACTATTCTGAGAATAATAGAATTTATTTTGTTCTAAATATCAATTTCTATGATCATAAAGAAGGAAATATGAACTTAAAAAATATACTTGATTCTCTTTACATGATGCAAAAAATAAAAAACAAAAAAAAAGTTCAACATGATTTTAGCAATACGTATCAGTACATTCATTTTACGTATTTTCTTAACCTATTGCATTAGTAGGTAAGTGGTAAGATTTACACAAGGTAACATATCCACTTTATTATTACTATTTTTATTTATTTTAGTGTACTCATTTTTAAACAGTACTATACCGAACAAATCCACTATGTAAAAAGATATTCCAGTGTACATTAAATAACATCTAAAATTAAATAATCAGGAAGGAAAAAAATCTTGACATCCACTGGATTCTACTTAACTATTTTTGAGTAAATCATAAAATGCATAAAAAAGTTATTTATTGATGCAACCTCACACTAGATAATTAATTCACATCTTTATTATATCTTTTAAATAGTTTGAGAAGGGACATTAAAAATTTAAAGATTTGATTATAGCTTTATACTAATTTAACAGAGACCCAATAAATCTAAGAAGGCAGGAATTATTCAAAATTCCTTTTAAGTTACCAGAGAACTGCAAAGAAATAAAGGGAATATTTTCATTGATACTAAAGCTGTAACCACCAACACGTGAAAGATTAATAGTCAGGTGTATTTCACGCTAAAAGAAAATAAGAAGGAAAAAAATACATTTTCTAATTGCTTGCTTTTTACACACACAATTATATATAGATTCATATGTATATATGTTTATAATCTTATTTAAAATCTGTCTTAAATGTAATCAACACATAGCTCCTCAAAAACATGAACAGTACACAAATATCATCACTCCAAGATAAATTATTGCAGCAAAAGAAATCTATAAATGCTTTGAATGTTTGCTACAAATGTCAAAAATAAATCTATGCTCGCAGAGGTCACTCCAGTAATAAACTATAGTTATTAGAAAAAGTGTATGAAGGAAGCACAAAGAAACAGTTCATAGAACATCAAATTTTTCAGGAAAAGGGGATATCCATAGCACAAGTTATTCTCATTAATTCAAAGCAGAACTCTATAACACTATAAAAATATATATGTATATATGCCCGTAGCAGTTATATGAATTTCACATTGCTAAAATAATTAAAAATGATGAATTTTATTTTGAATATTAACATCAACAAGAAAAACATGTAGGTGAGCAACATATTCTTGAAGGAGATGCAGCAATTACAAGGGAGGAGTGAGAAGAATGACATTTAAAATAGTCGTATGAAATCAATTTATAATCAAGTTAAGGAACAGCAATAAGTTCATTTTCTTCATTTTGATATTTCCTTTTGAAGTAACACTAACAAAACTTTTGAGGGTTGGTCCAGGACACTCGGCAAAACTAAGTTCATATTGAATAGTTTTATGCTGGGTTGTACTGATGAGACTGCAAAAGCCTTTCTACTGCTGCACTAATGTCTCCAAATGTAGTGATAAGAGCTGTAAAATAAATAAAATTTAACAAGTATTAACAAAAGCACAGATATGATAGATTATCATCATAAAAAAATGTTTCTCTCTATTAAAAAAAAAGTAACAACTGCTGTCGCCGTCAAGAGCTTGTTCGGCTATCTTCTCCTAAACCGTGGGGATTTGAATTTCGAGAAATATGTCCATGGATTCGGAAAATTCTGAGGAACCTGATAAGCTGACTTAAATTTTGAAAATTGAATTATTTAGAAGATATTAATAAAAAACTGAGACAATAAAACATAATGGTTGCCAGATTTGGCATAAAATCATTCATTCCTTTGCAACAAAGCAATTCCAAGTATGTAGAATCGTGTGAAATTGACAAACATGAAGTAGAATTACACCCATTTTACGCCAAATTAAAAAGTATATGAAATAAATAATTCAAAGTATGTTACACAAAGTTGACAATTTTCAAATAGTAAGTTCGCTTAGACAACAGGGGTTTAGAATTAGTGATTATTCGTTTTTCCAAAACAGAATAACTAATTCTAACTGATTTTAAAAACGCCATCTTGGCATTATGTACGATCTGGTATCTTTCCAAGCAGGATGAATCAAAACCACGAGTTCAAAAATACTAGAACCCAATATCTTGAAAATGAAAAATAATTCAAATGCAGATTATTTTAAAGCCGGTTCAGTCCAGCTGGAGTATTTGCTACCAATAGAAATATTTTGTGGCATTAACTATGCCATTATAGCAGTTATAGTACACTTTGGATATCTCTAGAAGAAGAAATCTCTAAATATTTTTTCAAGGCAGAATGACAAAGTTGTGTTAATAAGCCAAATAAAGAAATCTCAGTTTGAGTCTTCGGTTCAACCTTCTTTTGTGGTAGCAGAAGCATACTCTATCAACACTATAAATAATACATCATATTATTTTTAATGATTCAAACACAAAAATTCATAACTTTAACAGTTAAAATTAATAGTAAATTAACTACAATTGAAATTTTTCTTTTTTTAATTTGTATAAAAATTTATCCAGAAGTTTTTAAAGTGACATACCTTTAAAATTAAATAGAGCCTTTTATTAAATATAATTAATTTACAACACTTTTTACATCATTTAATGAGTTCCCTTATTCAGGGTCATCAAAACTATGTAAGTAGACAGTCGAAGGTCATTTTTACAAACTAGCAAGTGGTCCCGAATACACTCCCATATATGATTTTATGAATTATTTGAGTAGTTCCTACAAGTTCGTAAAAATGAGCTTCGACTGTATTTCACATAATAATTACATACCTTGAAGATTTGCTTCTCTATTAACAAAGCCCATACTAGCCAACTGTTCTAACTGTGAGCGATATCGTTCTTCTGGAGGCTGAAAAATCGAAATAGGCTTGAATATTTTTATGTTACTTTGAATTATTCTTTTTTCATTTTTAAGATTAACTTCTTTATATAAAAAAATTTATAACTTTTTTTTTTTTTTCAAATGAATACCATAATAGTTTTAAATGATGAAATAATCCTGGATATTTTCACATTTCATTTCAATATTATTGATCTCATTTTCTACATTTACATTTCTTGATATTGAAACTGGTTGAAAGAGGAAATTATACAAATTTATATTCATAGAAATAGTTACTGAAACTACTTATTTATATAAGCACCAATCAATATTTAGGATTTTTCTCAAATAGTATTTTTCTTTATATATTTATGCTTATCTCAGGAAACTTGTCTCACAATTAATTTATACCTTTTCATCTGACTTCATACTTCCTGTTTCCAAAATTATCTCTATCCTGATGTAATTTTCTTCATTTAAGTTTTCTAGCATAAACTTACACATGCGCACTTTAACATTGTTTCTATGTTATGCATTGAAAAGAATAATTAATTGAATTTTAAATTTAAAATTACCATTTAATAACCATAGCAAGAGTTGTTACTCAAGTTGTTAGATACTAGAATCAAATAAAAGTTTAAGTAATTTTTTAAGTTCTTAAGATTCCGAAAATAAAAATATATCAATAAATATAAACAAAACATTGACCTTTAAGCCTACTGTACTAATTTTGCATTTTGGCAATATGTTTTCAAATTACCCAGAGCTGCACATGGACTTTCCCCCATACCAGATGCAGCACCAACTTGTATTGTCAGGAGAATTCTCCCCCCCCCCCCAGAAGTTTTTGACTCAGAAAATGATGCACAACATTCACTTTAATCCATGTGTAGATCAATACTTGCAAATGAGAATTTCCATAGTAAAAAAATGAACCAAAAAGATCTGACACAAGAGAACTCTGATTAGAACAGACGGCTAACACAAGTGTACATGTGCAGCTGTATTTTAAGATTTAAAAATGTAAAAGGCAATTTTCAATGCAAATAAAAAAGTTCTTATTTGCATTAACAAAAATTCAACTCAATGCATTTAACTTTTATTCATTAAATAAATAATAATTTTCATATTCTATTTTCAACATGAAGAATTCCGTAGTTGACAACTATTGCCACTTAATTTGATAAATCAGCAATGTATTGAAACTGATGTCTTTCACTACTGGAGTTTTTGAACTGCAAAAATGAAAATAGACGAATATCAAACAAATGGATTTCCCATGAAAATTTCCCATAAACACAAAGAAAATCCACATTTTTTCTTTGTATCTTGTCAAGTTTCTTAAAGTATTCTTGTCAGCAAAATTGCATGCTCTTCTGCAAAGGTGTAGCATAGCAATGTGTTTAGAAAAACTTTTGTATTCAAAAGATTTTGTCTTTCTGGGAACAACTCCTCTTATATTAATACTCAGACGCAGAGGAAGACATTTATTCAGAGTCAAGATTAATGCAGAGGAAGACATTTTATTTTTGAAAAAAAAAAAAAAAAAAAGAAACTGGATAATCTAGAGGAGCTATTTACAATGAACTGGAATGAATTTTTCCTTCAAAGCTTAATGCGACATCAAAGTAACAACATATCACTTACAATACAAAAGTTTGTGTCATGCAAATAATTTACATTTTATACTTTCAATACTCAAGAGCTGAAAATAACATTTAAAAAAAAAAAAAAAATCGATATAAATTAAGGGGGTGTATTTTCAGATTTTTTAAGTAGCCCATCCAATTGGCCCTGTATTTTTTTACGTACTTACATATTTGTGCAAAATTTCAAGTTGATTGGTCAGTGTGTATTTCTACGAGATACAGATAACACAAATGGATTTTCATTTTTATTTATAAGGATTTTTATTTTATAACGCAAATGCTGAAGTTACTGTTTTCCCTACAAGTGAATAATTCATAATTTTTTGTCTGATCAATATTTAGTTGCATTGTAAGTAACAGTGCTGACAATATAGCTTGGCTGAATTTTTTTCGTGCATGTTAATACAATAATCAATTACTAATTAAAAAATAAAGTTTAATACTTACAAAATTTTGATGGGCATAAAAAATCTACATTACAGCAGTCTGTTAATACTTGTTATAACTAAGTTTAAACACTTGTGCAAAATATTTTAACTTTTTTTTTCCCTATGGGTGTTAGATTTTTAGCTGCAAATTTATTGATACAAACTAAAGATAACTATGACGAGAATTTAACTAACACAAATTATATAGTTACATCATTCTAAAAAATAACTGTACATTTACTGGAAACTTTTACAGAAATTCTCCAGTTATATTTTAATGAAGGCTATTTCCATATATCAAGGTTTAGCTCCTCTCTGGAACAGAATTTCTTCAGGAATTTACAGGAATAAGATCCTCTAAAATGCGCTGGCATCCCCCATTTGCCAGCACATATTTTGTACTTTCACAGAATTTTTTTGCCAGCACTGATTTTCCACAAAGCAAACGACATATGCCTAAGCCTCCATATTAGCTGCTTTTTAGAAAATTTGCTTAGTATTTTAAGTTCATAGAACAAGCATTTTAGCATCGGCAATGAAGCATGTTTATTAGGTTCATAAAAAGAAAAAATATTCATTTCCTATCTGGGTTAGGGATTCCTTATGGAGACATCTGTCTTAAGCCCCTAACTCTGAAAATCAGAGACACTGGTTATAGGCTATAGAAATAACTAAAAATTATAAATACCCAGGCCATGTATAAATACCCAATTATAAATACCTACCCAACTCAAATCTATAACCAAGAACCCATTGACTTTTAAGAATAGTTGTTCATCTTGGGAAAAATGGTTAAGATACATGCCATAGTGTAATCCTTGCCATTATAGAGTTACATATAGTTCTAAATAACATGCACTGATAAATAAACATAAATAGATAACATACTGTTTCACTAATTGCCATAGATGACAACATATTCGCCATAATTTGACTAAATGCTTCTGTAGTGGCAGCAGATGGAGTAGCTGTGGTAGGAGCAGTTGGATTAGGATTAGTACTAGAGGTTGTGGTGGCAGTAGTGGGTGAAGTTGGGGTCGTTGTACCGGTGCTTGCAGCTGTAGAAGTTGTTGTACCAGGTGTAGATGTTGGAATGCCACTGCTGTAACAATATAGTTGTAAAATAACTTAGAATTATATGAATCAATCTTATATATACTGATAAACCAAGAAATTTAAAATTACATTAACATCTAACAGAAAAGCATTTCAAAAACTTTCATAAGCCTCATATACAGATAATTTTTCATAATTCAAAATTGTGTTGTATTTTTTGAATCTACTAAAATATTTATAGTTCAAAAACTGTTGAAGATTCTATTGCAGGTCAGAAGTATGCGATTTGATTCTATTTATTTACCTAGAGTGAAGTTTCTTTTGTTATGCCATATCACTTCATTTCCAACTGGAAGTGATCGATTTAACACCTCTAAATGCGAAATTCAGGCTTTAAAAATGTAAAATACACCTCAAGAATTTTGGAATGCACGTATTTACACATTGCTTCTTCGTATAAAATTTTGTTTTATGAACCGATGACCATGCCATTTTCCCATGAAAATTATAATCTTTTTTTTTAAATATAAAAATGATCCATTAAAATGGCCTTTTCACATAATTACCATCAAAGAAATTGGACTTCTTTATTGCACGCTTATTTTCATTCTTACAAGCTGAGCAAACTAAACAATTATTATTGTTTTTAATCAACTTGCACAGTTGCAAGTTTTCTTTCTAAATGACTAATCATTACATATTCATAGTTATTACAGATATTTAGTAATACATATTATGTATGATACGGGAAGTATTTTAATAAGACAAGGTTTTGCAAACCTGTAAATTTCATATTTTTCAGAAAACAGTCTGAAAACAGAGCAGTGATCGCATCATTGCATTTTGCTAATACAGTACTTGAAATATTTAATGCTATTGCCAAAATTAAGCACAATCACAGTCAATCAGTCATTTAGAAAAAAAAAGGGGGGGGGGCAAACTATTGAATCTCATAATTCAAATTATTAGCAAGATATGTTATACTAAAGATTCCACTCATATCTCTTTCGAATTTTAAAACACTTTACTGAATGAAGAAAAAAAAGGAAAACAAGCTAATTATCAAAAAAAGGATGTATTCAGAAAACAAATTGTGTCATAAGCTAACATTAGGTTATTCTTAATAGAAAAATCTGGTTTCTTATTTTCAGCTTTTGAAAACTAAAATTCTTTTTAGAAATGATTCCAGAAGTTACTCTTGAAATCAAATTGTTCAACTACTTTTTGCAACAAGATATCAGTTATTTTAATCAGCTGATTAAAAAAAATTATTGGTTAACATTTAAAGCCAATATAATATTTAAAAATATCTTTTCTTTGTGTAAAAAATATTCAATATTTTCATAAATAATTTTTCTATTTGCTAATTTTAAATTAGAATCCAATTATTGTATTAATATTTTTTGTTTTTTGTGTGTTAAACACAATTTAATTATATGTTTCAAACTTGCCATAATCGTCTGTTGTTTAATTACTCCTTTGTAAAGGAAAATACTCCTAAAAAAGTTAGGGAGTATTTTTACTCTTCTGAAAATATCCTAGATCGATCACTGCCAACTGGCTTTTATATATTTTTTTTTAATTAATAAATTTAAAACTATACTAACTCCAAAATGAGAATTGATTTGAAACACAATCAGTTAATCCATTGTGTCATTACACTCTCAGTCACCTTACTTTAAACAATACACATTTAATTATAACAATCCACGCCTTTTATACAATTTACATGCAATGAGAACTTGACATTTGCCAATCTTTTTTTCTTAATATCAATTATAATTTATCTTAATTTTATTGTAAATAAACTAACTATAAAAAGTAATTTAAACAAATTTTAAATGTATTGTGCAAAAAGGAATACAAGATTTCAGCATCTTTAACAGGAACTTAAAAATTACTGTTATTAATGCTATTCAACACAGTAATTAAATCCTTGAATGGACAACTTACCCATTAAACATATTTGGTGCTATTTGCTGTAGCTGAGACAGACCTTGATGAATCTGCATCATAGCTTGTATGGCAGCAGGATTTGCTAGCAAATTTTGATAGTCAGGACTCTGAAGCTAAAATAGAATGATTAAACATTTATTTTATTAAAATAATTTTAGACAGGATGAATTTGCAATCAACATTAAATAAAATGCACGGGTTAAATGTCTGAATAAAAAAGTTATTGGAGAAATTGGGATTAAAGTAGAAAGAATAATACTAAGAATGTATGTTATAGTATGAGCAAAATATCACTCATTAAATTTATAACTGCAAAGAGGGCAAACTATTTAAATACAAAGTGATTCTCAAGGAAAACAAACTAAATTATATTTAAGATGAACAAGTAAAAACAGACTTAATGACAAATACACTAGATGCAAAGTTACAAAACTGTATTAAAAAATAATAAGCTAATAAGTTAATCAATAAAAACTAGAGATTTCAAAGGAATTTTACAGTATTTTTATTACACCTATTTCTAAATATCAAATTCACAATTTTTGTTATGTGGCAACACTTGATTAAATTTTAACAATTAGTTTAATGGTAATGTTCTAATATTATTCAATGCAGAAAAATATCTTTAATATGAAGAGAAGTTGTTAAAAATATAAATAAATAAAATAAATTCCACTTTATCCACATAAGGTGTGGCAGAGCAATGATGAAGTGAATCTTTATTAATAGTAAAGTATATAGTATAGGCAGATCCATTTTTACTTTATTTTACAACTTGACTTGCTGGGATAACTTGTCTATAATAGTTACGACAATTTACTACTAGACTAATGTATGTACATGCATAATAATTTTGAGTGTTAAACAATAAAAATTTAGTTTGGCCATAGTAACTAAAAACTTGCAAATTTATTTTTGTTAATTATTTGCCAAACAGATATTGAATATCTGAAATGAATAATGGATAATCCATAAAGTAATTAATCTGCAGAGTACTAGTTAATCAGAAGTTTACTGTATTATCAATGTTTTAAAGGTTTATTTTTATAGAATACACTTAGAAATACTATATCGTGTGATGAATGATTTGCAATACTCTGTTGAACACACATAAAATTAATTAAAAATAAAGTATTAATTTCGAATTAATGACAAGATAACTGAATTTGACATGTCTAGAAATCTTTAAATAAAAATGATTAAGATGTTCCCCCGTGGCAGATTTTATAATGGTTAATATTAACATGAGCAAAGTTTACCATAATTCTACAACTCTTAATGCACTCAACACTGCTAAAATTTTTGTTTTGTTTATGCTTATTTCTGGTGAACATTAAAAGAATTTCAGATTTATTACCACAAATTTTTAACATTAAAATTAGGATAAAAATTTGTTTTGAAATAAGTCTTGTTAGTAATTGTTTAAAATGAACCGCAGTGATGTCTATTAATCCAATTACAAATGGAAAAGAATAAAGTTAAGATTAAATGAAAGTTATTATATTTTTTAGGATTTACTAAATCAGTCTGATGTAGTTTTGCATACTCTAATTCTAAATAAGAAACAGATTTTTTAACAAACATTGATTTAGAAATATATAACAAGCATACCTCTAATTTCAAGCAAAACACATAACAGAACATCAGTTTACATTACATACTTAAAAATGAAAAATCACATGAGCAGCAACCAGAAATAAATAATTCAAAAAGATATGAATATATGTGAGCAATCACAAATGTGTTAATAAATAACTATCTAAACTCCAAGAATAAAAGGCGATACCAATAATTTTACCCTAACAATGTAATTTCCTTATTTAGAAAAGTACAAAATAACAGATAGTAAATAATAACAAGGATTATGAATCACGATACTTTTTGTAATCACACTATGTTACTATTGCAGGCACTGCAATTTTATTCTTTTCCATTGCAGTCATCCTACTTTTCCAGAATTTCTACTTTCATCAGTGTTTATTAAATATTCTAGTTTATAAATAGTTCAATAAACAAAATCTTAACATTTAAAGACATGTTCAACAACTGCTGAAGCACCAGAACATTTTAGCATATTATTTATAGAGGTAAGAATTTTAGGAAAAAGTAGGATAACTGCAATGCCTGCTATTGAATGATGATCAAGAAGATATTTTAAATAAAGCAAAACAAAAATACCTGAGACATAACCTGGGGTAACATAGTTCGCATCTGTTGCTGAAGTGCAGGATTATCAGCAAGGAGAGGATTAGATGCAATCATCTGAAGAAAACATAATTGAGTAAACTTTTATGAGTAAATTTAAAAGCGTAAAACCCTATGCCAGGTACTTTACATATGCATCTAAAGCATTAAAAACATTTTGATGTAGCAAGCAGAAATAAAAATTAATATTATATGAACTCTTGGAGGTTACTTTACAGACAGGGATTATACTGGCTTTTTAAATTTGTGCATCTAAAAGGACTCCAGATTTTAGGGTCCTTCTTCTTCTTATTTTTTTTTTTTATGTGGTTCTCAAGTATGCCTAAGGTTTCAAAAGAGAAGGTCTTAGGGATCAATACTTTTAAGGAAAACAAGTTTTGACTTTTATTTATTTACTTTTTTAATCAGTAAAATACACACTATTGCATGATACCTGGTATAATCAAATAAGATAAACTCTATTCAAAAGGTAAAAAAGGTAGGCAAAGTATACATCCTCAACATCATTAACATTGATATAATTCTACAGAATGTATATGTGTGGTGATGAGGGAAAAAGGAGGGAGCGAAGTTAACAAATGCAAGCTTTAAAATATTAAATTAATACACTTACTCTCTGTGTAAAATCTGGATTGGCTGCCAAAGTCTGCATCATCGATTGCACAAAAGGGGTATTTACATTAGACATAAGCTGTGGATTTTCACTTAACTGTTGAAACATACTTTGCATTCCAGGAGACCCTAACAAATTTGTTGTAGTACTGCTAGCAGGACGTGAAGACCCAGAATTTTGAGTGCCACCACCAGGTGCCCATGGATTAGGTAAAGGATCTCTATTTTCAGTACCTTGCTGTTGGCTTGCAGAAGAATCTAGCAAAGTCACAGATTGAATAGTAAATTTCATTTCAAATAAAAAGTCAACAAAATGCTGTGAGTTAACAATGAAATTTTTTGGTATTTTTAGAACAGTACTGTCCACTAAAAGACATCCTTCAGCATATATATATATATATATATATTGGTACTTTTAGAACAGTACTGTCCACTAAAAGACATCCTTCAGCATATATATATATATATATATATATTGGTACTTTTAGAACAGTACTGTCCACTAAAAGACATCCTTCAGCATATATATATATATATATATTCCCTCTAGCTGATGGTCACCATTGAACTTGAAGTTAATTTGTAGTTAGAAACAAGCAGCCCCTTAAAATTTCTCCACTAGAAAAAGTACTAACTTCATTTCCATGGCTACCATGGTCAGCATGGTTTTTTTTTTTTTTTTTTGCAGTACTTGACAGTACTTGATTTAAAAAAAAAATTGCCTATTTAAGTTTCTGAAATTCTAGACTATACATAAAGCTACAATATAAAGATTCAAAATTTACAGTTTAAGGGGACTTCATCTTAAAATAACTTAATAATTAAAAAGCATACCTACAACCAAGAAGAGTGCTGGCTTTAAGTGAAGCTTATTTACCCACAGCATACAGGGATGGCTTTTGTTAAGGCAAAGCTACGCAAGGGCTATTTACCTAAAAAGTGTCTCTTGGGAAGAGGATTTTTTAAGGGGTTCTAACACATATTTACATGACATCTGGAGGAAACTGCTCAAAACTTCAGGTCATTAGATTGACACTGTACAGGGGGATAAGTAAAACCACAATTTCCAAACATACATGCAGAGCTGAGCTCATGAGGTGAAGTTTCAGCCCTTTTTATAATCTAATCGGTGTGTATGTATGGCTCGGTATAAAGGTGGTCTTTAAAAGACACAACTTTTAATTTTTGTTGGTTTTATTCTCTAAATCAGACCTTTAAAAGAAGAAATTAAGCAGGGAAAGTTTCATTTAAAAAATAAAATTTAGAGCTAGCTCAAGCAGCTTGAATTTTAACATATAAAATATAACTAACAACAACATGAAAAAAAAAAAAAAATTATGTAATGCTGTGATACAGCACGTAAAATGAATTTTTGGAGCAGACAATATCAATTTTTGGAGCAGGAAATATTAAATTTTAGAGCAAGAAAACCTGTAGCAAGTTAAAAAAAAAAATTGGAGCAAAGAAAATTAATTGTTTACAAGAAAAACTTACATTTGTAAAGGATGATAATTTTTCATATGATTTAAAAAAGAGGGTGTGTGTGTGTGTTTATTTTTAAATAATTTTTAATACAGAAAATAACAAGGAAGAATGTTACACAGTTTAACTATACTTCACCTTTATAAACAGTACTGTTTGGAATGTGCATCTTAATGCATAAGTGTGCCATGTTTGTCTTTTTTGTTCCAAATAACACTTCAGAATGGAAATCCATATTAAAATTGCTAACTAAAACTGTTTAATAATCTTGTGAGGCATATTCTAACTATACGCCACCTTTATAAATACAGTCTGAAAAGTATCATAATCCACAAATGTACCATACTACATTTGCCTTCCTTGCTCCATAAAAAACAAAATCTATATTAAAATCGCTTACTAAAACTGTTTTGCAATTTTCGTCAGGCATATTTTAACTATACTTCTCTTTTATAATGAAGAGTACAATTTGTTAGTTCCTCGTGAAATATTTTTTTATGCCAAATTTGTGATAAATCTTCAAAAATTGAAAACCTTAGCATCCAATATTTCATTAAAAAAAAAAAAAGACATTACTTTCCAGTCTCCCCAGTACTAGCCCCATAAAATATTAATTTTCATAATCTAGGAAGATACTGTAAGTATTTAAAACCCAGGAAAGTGTGTTTAAGTTGTTTTTATAACTTGGAGTCTGAAGAGATTAATTTTAAAGCTTTTAAAAGTCATCTAATAATTTTTAGTATAAAGTGTTGAAACTTACCACCGGAATCACTGACAAGGGAGGCAAATGGATTACTTCCAAATTGTTCTTGGGCAGCATTATACATAGGTTCTTGTAATTCAGTATACATTCGTCTTAATGCATTATACCCTCCAGGAACACTCTAAAAGAAATAAATTAAGACTATATAACAATGAATGTAAAAACTTTACAAATACTTATAAGGGGTACATATTTAGTGAAATTTGAGCCAACATCTTTTGAAAAGATGAGGGATGCTATGAATATTTTTGAGGCATTATTGAAAGTTCTACAGAAGCAAGAAAATACAATTTTTTAATAGTTTAATCATGAAAACAGAAAACTAAATATTCTTGCTTGTAACATAAGCCTATTAGCATCTTCCCTAGGCTTTTCTGAAAGGCCATACTATCCAGTATATTTTCATACCATCCAGCCACAAAAAAAAAAAAAAAAAAAAAAAAAAAAAAAGGAAGAAAGAAAAAAAAGACAGACAGACAAAAAGATAAATCATGTCAAGCGCACCGACCATGAAACACTTTCCTACAAACTAGTGCTTAATGCATGCATGCACACACACACACACACACACACATACCATAACTGGCAGCCCTTCCAAAGCTTTGCTTTAACACAACACAGCACTCTATATCTGTTAATTAAGAGGGTGAGTAATGAATTTTCAAAATTCCCTTTAAAATCATACCTTAATATTACCACACTATATATTTTTTGATTTCCCATCAAATAATGAAAATATTGCCAAGTTGGGTTCATTTTTCTCAAGATTTTTTTTTTTTTCTCACCCTAGAGATTTATTGCAAAAGTCGCCAATATTGGCAATTTTTAAGGGAAGAACACGATCATCATCAGACCATTAGCAAATTTAACCAGTAGGATAGTTTTTTTTTTTTTTTTCCCCAATGCAGCAGGCGATTACAGACATTATCTTTACGCTATACAGAGATCAGAGAAACAAAACAAACTAAGAATATTTAAAACATTAAAAGCACTAAAAATGCTAAATCAGGCAACTAAACTGTTTAACCCTCTGAGCGTCCTGGAAATGGGCAAATAATGTAAAGTTGTTTTTACAGCAAAATTTTCATGTAGCTTTAAAATAATACAAAAAATAAAATTTTGATAGGAAGATTTGTAATTATTAAAAAAACAAGTTTCTAAATTACATGCAAGCTTAATATCGGAACAAATTTTATGATACCTGACTGTTATAAATAATTTAAGTTATAGATGCATTGCAGTGAAAACTGGAACGAAGTTGACGGGATTTTACGTCTCAGCCGCTTGGAGGGTTAAAGAATCTCTAGCCTCCCAGTATCAGGAATAAATACAGCTCTTAGTTAGAGCAGAGCAATCGAGGATATGATCGGCATTCATTGTCGCACCACTGCGGCAGAGGGGGCAGGCAGGACTATCCACCAAGTTGAAGCGGTAAAGATGGGCATATAAACAGTGATGTCCAGATGCCAGTCGAAAGGCAGCCACTGCATTACTTCTTGGACAGTCGGGGAGATTGAGGATGGCATTTCTCCACGATTTTTCCTTCGTTCGATCTTTTAGTAATGCCATATGTGTTGTCTTAAACATTTGATTAATTCTTGATGAGACTGACTTATAGCTAACCAGATTGCATGGGGCCTGCTTAACAAAACAGCCCTTTTTCGCCAGCTCATCCGCTTTTTCATTAACCTGGGATACCACAGTGGGATGGAATCCATTGTAAGACAATTGCTTTATATTTATTGTGCATTTCTCTTATTAAAGATCTACATTGCACTATAGACATAGTGTCGGGAGCCTGAAGGCAGTTGGCAATGGCTTGAATAGCAGCCTGAGAATCTGAAAAAATGACAACCTGGTCCTGTTCGGAGAGAGAAGGGCAAGCGTCTACATGGGCTAGAGCTACTTTAATTGCCTCGACTTCACCGTCAAAAGCAGTCTTGTATGTTCCCAATGAAAAATAAGGAGCGAAATGCTCACAATAAATACCAGCTCCGACTACGTCATCCGTCTCAAGCTTTGAGCCGTCAGTATATATATGTAGCCATGCCTCAGGAGGAAAGCGATTGTGAATAGTCTCCATCCCCGTGCTGAACAATGCTTCAGTACAATCCTGGAATTTTAACACTGGACTCGCAAGGTTTAGATGATATAATATTTCTCCCGCATCCAACGGGTTCAATGGGGGCAGTAAAGGCTCGATCCGGGGTGGGATATCACGTCCATCCATTTCTTTTAATACAGCTTGCAGAAAGACATCCTGAGTCCTCAGCCTGCGAGGCCCAGATTTAGCCCACTTATCACTATGAGGCAGGCGAATTAATTTCTGGTATAGTTTAAAGGCTGATTTCTTTATTTAAAACAGCATAGGTATTTCATTAGTCCGCAATAGCAGTGCGTCAATAGGTGTAGTCTTGACAGCACCAGTGACAAGGCGGAGAACATTATTTTGTAGTCGCTTCAGTCTTGTTCTACCTCCTTCAGATACTGTAATAAGAAGGGCTTCTCCTCGGCAAGCTCCTCGGTAGAACGGTTTTCCCTAAAACCTCCTTGTGCATAATGCAGAAGTCCCTTAACTTCAAGATGCCATTTTAATCTATTGGCAACAAGTCTTTCCATTAATTTTGCCAAAATAGAAGTTAATGAGATCAGTCATTAACTATTGAAATCAGAAGCCGGTTTATCTTTCTTTAACAAAGGTATTATTGTGGCCTTTTTCCACATAGATGGAACAGCATCAGTTTCATTCCAAATTTTATTAAAAAGCCTCAGGAGTGTGTTTCTTGCTTTCTTGCCAGTATGATGTATAAACTCAGTGAAAATGAGGTCAGGCCCAGGGGACATACCTGGTTTCATCTGGGAGATAGCTAATTCAAGCTCAAACACTGTAAAGTTTCTATTGCACAAATCTTCAGCTGAGTCATCTATAGTCCTGGCCAAAACATTATATCTCTTATCAAGTCTGTCTCTCTGTTTCATATAGGCTGTTTTCCTTTGTTTTGAGGCAAAAAATGATGCAAATGCATTTGCAATCTGATCATCATTACTAAATAATACATTTAGTTTCATTGGTTCCTTTGCTGTCTTACAATTTTTGAACACAGTCTATTCATGAACCTATAAGTTTTCAGTGCCTCTGTTTTGTAGTTTATCTTAAGAGATGAATTTATCAAATGCAGCTCGCTTTGCCCTATTGATCTCTCTCTTCAAGTTCACACTACTCCTTCTCCATTTAATCGCATCTTGGGGATCTCGCGTTTCCTGTGCTTCATCTCTAAGTTTGTCACATTCTCTTTTAATCTCTGTAAGGTCGTCATTCCAAAAGCACTTGAAAACCTGTCTACCACGAGGGATGAATCTCCTGGCAGCATCATTAATAATACTGTTGACACCATTAACAGTTTTTTCAGGATGTTGGTTAAAGTTAATTTTTGATTCATCCAGGTTAATCTCCAAGAAATCTTCAAAGGCTGGCCAACTCACTTTGCGAAAATTCCAGGACACTCTGTTGCAAGATAGGATAGTATTGTGCTTTAAATGGATGTCTGTTTCTAAACTGCCACCGACTGTAAAGTATTGGAATTATTTTGAGTGCTCCTGTAGAAGAACTATTAATGATACGTACACTATTTTCGAAGGAGAGCTTTATCTTGTAATCCATAATAACATACATCAATTTTGTTTTATTTCAAATAGCCAAATATCTCTAAAATACACTTTAAAGAATGTCAGTACCCTATAGTTATTCACTGTACCCAATAGTGACTATGTCCATAGAGTGTAATGTATTGTAAATTTGAGCTGTCCTGTGTAAGAACTATAAAGTCTACGTATACCATTTCAATAGAGTACATGGTACAGTACATAGAAATAACATATATAAATTTTGTGGAAATCAGTACATATTTACGGGAGTTAGAGTGCAGACAGACAAACTGAAATCATAAACACTTAAACGTTAAAAATATAAATATTCCTCTTATGCAACATAACAGTATCACATGAACACTATGAGCGAGAAAGTATTCTTTTAAGGTTTAGCAGTCTAAAATTAATGTTTGACGTGTTTTAAAAAAATGTTTTGCATTAAAAATTTTTGTGTTGAAAAATCAAATTTTGCAATTTTACTCCGTATTAATGCCTTAGAACTCCTAAAAAAAATTCCTCTGACAGATGCAACCCTCCCCATTCCTAGGCAGATAGCCCTTAGCTGTCTTAACACAAGAGAACACACTAGATCGGTTAATTATAGTACAAGTAATGAATTTTCAAAATTCCCATTGAAATCGTCATAACTTAATATTATTACATTAGATATTTTTCTATGTCTCGCCAAATAATGAAAATATCGCCAAGTTGCATTCATTTTTTAATTTTTTTCCCCCACCATATTTGCCAATTTATTCTAAAAATAGCCAACATTGGCACAACTTTGGAGGGAGCAGATTATTAGCTAATTATGTTGCAGGATAATATGCTTTAAATGGATCCCTGTCTGTATACTGAAATTGACTGCATTGTATTGAAAATATTTTGAGTGCTCTTGTAGAAGAACTATTAACGGTACGGACACTATTTTCGATGGAAAACTTTAACTTGTAATCCTTAATAACATATGCAGGGATGTTAACTCCAACACTCGATTTGGGAGCACCCCGGGAGCAGAAAAAATTTCATTTGGGAGCACCTCGGGAGCAGAAAAATTCCATTTGGGAGCACCCCGGGAGCACAAAAAAATAGTTTCCGAGAGGAAAACTAAGATTCGAGATCAGAATTAACATGATTTTGGAGCATAAAATTGAAGATTTAGGAACACAATAAATGCATACAAGAAAAGCAAAGTTTGCAAGCTAACACCATTTGCTGAAAGCAAAACACTATTTGAAAGCACTTTAGGAAAGCTCTGGGGGAAAAAAAGGGTGTATACAGGCTATGCTATCAGCAACTTAATAATACATGGATTTACATGGACGGAAGGAATTTTGTGTGTGTGTGTGTGTGTAAAACTGCTCTTTTTAATGGTTTTCATATAAATGCTAAATGGAAAGAGAGTGGGAGGGAAGTCTTTCTTATATGCAATGGTACTTTTAATGCATGTTCGAAGGTTGTAAAAATACTAATATTTAAATGGTAGAATTAACATTTCTGCCGTTTATATCATTCTAGAATTATGTATTCAAAATTTAGTCTATTTTAAAATAAAGATTTTAATTACGGATCTATGAATGAAATTCGTAACACATTCTGAAAAATTTGCGGACGCACTTTGGCTGAACATGGGCCCAGAGACGTCGCCCCGTCTGCCCGCCCACCCCCGTCTTCCCCCTCTCGTAGAGCCTGCACACACAGAAAAAGAAAAACAGTGGTGTGGTTTTAAGAAAAAAGGTTTAGGAACACTGGCAACTGAAGACTCAAAAATCATGCGTCCATGATGAAAAATGAAGAACGCTTACTTTTGCTGACATAAGCTCGAATGAAGAAGTAGTGAGACGGCATTTCCCCGCTCATGATCTTCACGGGCCGAAAATGTCTAGCCCAGCCCGGCATTTAATCAAAATAAAAAATTCAGACCCGGTCCAGCTCGTATATTAATCATGATTTAAGGAGGGGGAAGGGGGGGGAGGAGGAATCACAAGCCAATCGTTTGGTCTTGTCCAAATTTTAGGAGATCAAAAATTTCCGGAAAGGCTCGATTTTGCAAGTGCAGAGGACCGTCTTTAAGAGTATACGCTTGTTTCGGTCCATTCTAGAAAATGCTGAGGTCAGCCCGTGCCTTGAATGAATCGTGCTGCAAAAGCCTGGGCCCGCACAGATCTCTACCCCCCGCGACTACACCACTGGCAGCGGATTTCCGGATTATTTTGAAATGAAATATTCTATTAATTCAGACAGCCTAGATTCTGATTTCTAAACCGGTCATGCTTCCAATTTTCGTTCTTGCTACGGACCGGGTCATAAACCGTGATTTTTTAGGGGCTGGGACATCACCGTAATATACTGTTTTCTTTACGGACCGGTCTGGTTTAGATCAGGGGCGGCCCTGCGGTACATGACACCCACTCCACCCTGCAAACGTAGAAAAAGACGTCCCTTTTACTTTTTTCAAAATTTCTTTTATGATTTTAAGTTGGAAATCGTGCCCCTTCATAAACAAAAAAACGGTGCCCGTTGCGATGATTACTTGTTTGCCTATCTGGCCGGCCCTGATTGAGGTGACTAACAAAGCCCGACTGGTCCGATTCGGGGCGGGTAGAATGGCTTCGGAATGCAGCTTTCGTACGCAGTTTGAATCTTGCTTTACTACTAACTAGCTTTCCATACACGCTTTAAAAGATAAATGAGCGTGGCAAAAATTTAACAAAGAGTCAAAATGACGTATTTGGCGCAGACCGGCGCAAAAATTGGCTAAAAGCGCAGTTCGGCGCAAGAATTTGTGTTTCGGCGCAGCTGGGCGCAATCGGCGCAGAATTAACATACCTGCATATGCTAATTTTGTTTCATTTCAAATAGTAGAATATATCTAAAATAGGATTTAAAGAATAACTGACCATACAGCATAATATTTTGGAAATCGTTTAAGTCCTCATGTAGAAGAACTGTAAATGCTACGTACACCATTTTTAATAGGGTGCATGGTACAATCTATAAGAATGACACATATCAAATTCGTAGACATCGATGCATATTTAAGAGAGTTAGAGCATGGACAGACGGACAAACAGACATTCCAAAATCATGAACACTTTTTAACCTTGTTGGAAAGTGTTAAAAAAAATCAGAATATCATTTCAGGATTTATACACATCTCTCTCAAAAAAAAAAAAAGGACATTTTAAGGATTATTCAAGACAAATTAGTCAGGATTAGTTACAAACACGGTCAGACCAGGGGCCTTAGAAAATATGACCATGTAACAAGGGGGTGACCATATATGCAGGTTGATTAGAAAAATCACCAAAATGAAAATTTTTTCTAGAGTAAGTTTAACCATGCCATAATTAGGTCTACCAGCCAAAAAAAAAAGACAGTGAATAAGTAAACAAAACTTTTTGAGACTTAAAAAAAAAAAAAAAAAAAAAAAAACGCATGCAACAAAAACTGCCAAAACTTTAAAAAAGTTGCAAGATTAATTTATTTAGTTAAGTCTTATTTTTCTTAGTCTATATTTAGTCTACCTATTTGCCAAATCTCTCCAAAATTGGGAAACGATGAGATTAAAAAAGTTTGCTGAGTTCATGCAAAATGACCTTATAATTATCCAAAAGTTATAACAAGAATAAATAAAAATTAGTTTACTTAATTTCTCGTACTCATTTTCATTATACGCATTGTAAAGTTAGCATCTTCCTTGAAGCTCGTTTTTACAAGCTTAAACTTTCTACATTGCAACATCAATACAGCACTGACTTTATGAGCAACTTGACTAGCATTAATCCCCCCCCCTTTTTTAAACAAAAAGGACATATCATGAAAACTGGCATGATTTTTCATTTTTAATGAGACTGAAAAAAAAAAAATCTGAAAAAGTATATTAATTTAAATAATTTGACACAATCCAATGAATGTTAGACATTTGAAAAATTACTCACTTCAATATTACTAAGAGCACGATCTTGATTCCTCATCACTTCTTGCAGCATAGCAGGATTACGCATTATTTCCATTGTATGCCTTAGCAAATCAGGGTTGTTAAATATATGATTTATTTCAGGATTTCTCTGAAAATAAAAAAATAAAATGTTTTCATTCATATATTGTATTAGGCCCTTATGATTAAGCAAAATAATTTTTCTTCATACCTTGTAAAAACATGAAACTTAAAATTTATGATTAGTGCTTTATGCAATTCTTCACTCTTTATTGCAAACATTCTGAAATTTAATATGCAACCTTAAAATACACCTGAGGTAGAAAGAAATACTCAAATAATGAAGATACTTGTTGCAAAATGTGCCATCAGAACTTATTATTATAATGACTTTTAGCCTAATGTCACAGCATTTGTTATGGCAGGAGACAAAAATAGTATTATTAGTAGCCTCACTGACAAAAAAAGTCACCAGTTTAGTAGCCATTTCCTTAATTTTAGTTGCCACAATAATAGCATTTTTAGATGACTTTGTAGTTAAGAAATATTAAATATACGTCAGTTAGCTTCATTTAAGAAAGCATGAATAAAACGATAAATTAAAACAACTTCACACATTATATAACAGAGCATAAAGGAATTTTTTTTTATAATATAATTTAAAAAACGGACTAGAATGTTTGATGAATGACCAGTCTCAACTTTGAAAAGAATGGGGAGTTGAAAAAAAAAATGAAATCTGATTTTCAAATGAGTCGCCTAGAGTAAGGTACAAGTAGCCAAAAACTTGAAAATAGTATGAAAATGAAGTTTTTTTACACAAAAAAGTCACCTAAGTCGCCTTATCTTTAAATAAGTAGCAAAAGTCGCCTTTTTAGTCATTGGTGGACACCCTATTATGGTGGTTGCCACAACTTATTTCAAACCCTAATATATATATACATGTACATATTTTTAACAAAGAAGATTTATTACAATAAGAATACAGTAAAAGAGAGAATGTTACCTCCATAATTTGCTGCATTTGCGGGTGATTCATAATCATGTCCCTCAAAGTTTCTGGGTTAGAGAACAGAGATTGCACTATAGGACTATCAAAAAGCTGTCTCATCATTTCAGGGTTATTCATAAGCTAAAAGAGAGAACTTTTTTAAAAAATGAATAACTGTCATACAAAAAATTAACAAAACTAACACAGCATTCAGAAAACTTAACCTCCTGTTAAGAAATATAGAACTTAAAATACCAAAAATCACTAATATAGCGCAAGAGGCAAAAAAGTTATTTTATTTATACAAGCAAGTTTGGCAGTATGGCTGGTTAACCAAGATTGGATAAAACTAGAGACACTAATAATAAAAAAATGTAGGAATAGTTTACCGTATTACGGAACATCCATATACAATCTGGGAGTACCACAAGCAATGGATAAAATGAAAAAGTTAAAGTACAGCTACATGAATCCCTTCCAGTTTAATAGTGAAAAATTGTATATGTAATAACCATTTAATTTTATTTAAAAACTTGTTTCATTTTATAATTTTCACATGTAATTATAAAAATGCTTATTTCACAAGACATCTTCCCTTTCGTAAATATATTTATTGACTAGACCCATGCTTGTAGCCAGACGATTCGACTGGGGGAGGGGAGGGAGGGGGGCAGTGCCAACACAATGACTATGCATTTTTAATTTTTTCTTCATTATTCGTAATTTTATTTGAAAGGGTTGATAGAAGATCCAAAGTTATAACTCTGTAAAATAAATGTTCAGTAGACTGCATAAGTGCCAACCTTAAAGAATGAAAATTCGGGAGATTTTATAACAATTTTGGGAGATTCTAAAAAACTGTTTTCTAACAAAAGCTGCACACACATGTATGCATAAATCATACCTAAAAACTTCATAGCTATTAATATACACATTTTTTAAAAAATTATGCTCATCTATATATCTTTTTTTTAACTATTTAACACAGGAAAAAAAAACCAAGTTTTGTATAGTTTTTATTTTTGAGATAAATTTTAAATTTCTTTGTCCACAAACAAGATATTTGTAATACTAAATGGCTAAAACTTCTTAAATGCTTGTTCCTTTTCAACACTATTTTGTGTAATTTCAAGACTACTTTCTACAAGACAAGACACTTTTTTTTTTTTTGAGGGGGTGGATGGGGGTGGGGTACCTGAAATGCTATGTAGTAAAATATTAATAGACGTAAAATATTAATAATTATGAAAACAAATTATGACATTTCACACATTGTTATATATGTATTTAAAAATTAAAAATTAAAAATTAAATTATGAAATTTAAAATAGGGGTTTAATTAAAGGAATGTCTAAGAAAACAATATTCATTTTTAAAAGCAGTGGAAAAAGATTGAAATCAGGATTCTTTAAATGCTTGATGATTTTTGTAAAAATTTGGGAAATATGGCAGTTATGACATTGGGTTGGCAAGAAAGTAATTCTGGTTTGCACAAATATGTATGCTGAACATTTATTCTTTAACTACTTAAATGATTAGAAAACTATGCACAGATATGTACACAAACATAGAAGAAAATATAGACTATTTTAAAAATCTGAAAATCAACCTGTTTCTCAATTTATTGTTTCCCATTTGAAATAAATCATCTTCAGACAACACAATACAAGGGACTCTTTCTCCCCTCCCCTCCCTTGTCTAGGTCTAAAAGTAAAAATTTTCTAATTCTGATCTTTAGCATCCTGGTAACATACAAATTTTGCTACACTGGTATCTTTGAAATATGCCCTGCTGTATGGTTGCATGAAATGTGCATTTCTGGGCAACACCAACCCTGATAGAAAACTAGTACAATCAAACACAAAACTAAATCTTGAGCAATCAACATTTGGAAGTTTCTTTTGCATATAAATAATATTTTCCTCCTAAAATAAATATTAAAATTTTATATTTAATGTATGAATGCTAAAAATTATTTTGCAAGTCTTTATTGCTGGTAAATATTATTTTTTAACACAAAATTTTATGCTTAAATCACAAAACATACAAATAAAAATTTTACCATTCCAACTTCAGAGATACATTTTAACACTGCACAAGAAACTTATGGTTAGAAAATTATATTTTGTGGATAGGCATACCTCTCTTTGAATTCTTTGCTGCATATCAGAGAATGCAGGACTACCTGCCATGCCAGGAAAACCTCCCAGACCTCCTAATCCAGACAATCCAGATAATCCACCAAATCCAAATAAGTTCCCACCACCAGGGGGATTAGGTTGATTCTGAAATAAAATAAGAAACATGCACATAAATATATTATTCACATTTAACAAGGAAACATAGAAACATTAGAAATAAGAATTCAATGATGTTTTTTAAGGTTGATGAAACAAGGTTTTTTATTTAAAACATCTACAATAACAATTTCACTATTTGTGCAAAACATATGTTTGTATATTAAACATGTTATAGACATAAAACAGCATAACTGAAAATTTCATTCTGTGGTTAAAACAGTATTATAATAACATTATTATTACTCTTTCATATAAGATTTGCACATAAAAATAGCTATTAAATAACCCTCTTCAAAAAAGTAGCATGATGAAAATATTTATTGCCAGATACAATTTTACCATTTCTTTCATGTATTCATGTAAAGCATATTTACATAGTTATATGCTTTTAGCCTTACAAGGTAATAAAGGTAAAAAGGCACTTTCTGAATTTTTGCTTTGTATATGCTTGCCAAAAAGCTAAAAAGAGAATAGTAATTTTCTTATCCTACCTTAGTATCATCTGTCCCTCATTTCCATTGGATTCATCGACAGACCCATTTTAAAAAACATTTCTTTTGAAACATTCCATTTTCTATTACCTAATTACAGAAGGAAGAATGCTTCAAAAGTGCAAAGGCAGCTGTAAATACAGGGTGTCCACTAATGTCAGGAGTCAAAAACAGTATCATTAGAAGCCTCATGGACACAAAAAAGTCACCAGTTTAGTAGCCATTGCCTTAATTTTAGTTGTCAAAATAGTAGCATTTTTGCATGATTTTGTAATTAAGAAATAAACGTATGTCATTTAGCTTCATTTAAGAAGTAATGAATAAAAGGATAAATTAAAAAACTCAATGAGTTACATAACAGAGCAAATAGTACTTTGATTTTTATAGTACTGTATATTAAAAAAAAAAAAAGAAAAGAAAAAATTAAAATGTTTGATGAACGACCATTGCAACTTTAAAAAGAAAAGGGAGTTGACAGAAACTGAAATTTGATTTTCAAACCTTATTTAGTCACCTGGAATAAGAAACAAATATCCAAAAACTAGGAAATAGTATGAAAAAGATGTTTTTTATCAAAGTCATTTTATCTTTAAATTAGTAGCAAAAGTCACCTTTTCAGTCACAGGTGGACATCCTGTAAATATATAGCCTAAAAATTTTGTGACTGATTATTACATTTATCAGAACCATTTATAACTCTCACTTTTAAGGCTTCATCTCTAATACCTATCCTGATTTATTTAGTATAATACTCCAATTTAGCTATACTAACTACAATAGAAAACTGTCAGAGTAGCTACATTACATTATTTTCACTATCAGATAACTCTTCAGTTCATACTAACGAGTTCATACTATAAAGTGTAACCTTGACATCTTGATATATCTAATAAATGTGTTCCCCTTACCAACCAGGCATGAAAGTGCAAATTGTCAAAAAAGACTGAACTTTGCATGTGGTGCAATATAATCAAATTAACATACAATTAATACATTACCGGTTGTTAATACCTTATATATTCATTATTTAGTCATATATATTCATTATCATTACCAGCCTGGATAGAGTTGAAAAAGCAGGAATTCTGTCAAAAGACGGAAAACTTTCATGCCTGACCAACTGGCCTCCTTTTATTTCAGCTCATAATTTCAATAACTTGAAACAATGAAACCTCTCCGAGTGGCCACCCCTGTATAGCAGTCACCCCTTTAAACGGTCAATTTTTCATGGCACGAAATTTTTGGCTCATAGACTTAATGTTAAAATACCCTTTATCAGCGGCCACCCGACCCCCTCTAAATGGCCACAGAGTGGGATAGCCCATCTCATTTTTCGGGATTTTCTACTCACTCCATGCTGTAATTTTTAGCGGAAAAACTCAAGATCAGATTTATGGTCGAATATAAGTCCCAGGAATAACTGGAATTGAATCTATCACCTCTTTTGTATTTTCCCCACACCCTTACGATGTGGGGAATCCTTGGACAATCAGGTGTTTAAAGTTGTCCTCCAAATGAACTTTTATCCCTTTCAGGTGCTAATTCCGTCCCTGATGAGAATTTCCCGATGTTTGTAATGTCGAGCAAGCTCAACACAAGCGACTTTAGGGAAAATCAAAGAAATTATCGAAAATTCCGAAGCGGTTACAAACTAACTGGTTAGCGATCTGCTTTTTAAAGTAAAAAACAAACTAGAAAAAATGGATGTTTCAGAGAAACTTGCACATAGACACAAATTGTATCATTTTTTCAAAAAAGCAAAGAAAGCATTAAATAAAGTACTATTTTCTCTTTAGATAAGTTTTATATTTCATTTTAAATAAGAATATGTGCCAGACTTGTTTATTATGCATTATAGCAATTATCTTATAATAGTAAATAAAACCCTTGAGAGCGGCCGCCACCTCTGAGCAGCCAAACATTCTCGGTCTGGTGGGGTGGCCGCTCAGAGAGGTTTCACTGTATTTCGAAATTTTTTGGTGTCTTTGAGATATTGAGGTTATACTGTAATTATTAATGCTGCTTTAATTTATTAAAATTTATGCAGCACATAAAATTACTTTTATTATTTATTATAGTTACAATTGTGATTAGATTAGATATGAGTTTTTTTTAAATAATTGACACTCTTGCAATAAATACTGAGAATACTACTTCTATCACTGCACGGAATTATAAATTGAAATTCAGTGAAGCACTGGGAATTCAGTGTCAAAGTGAGCTAAACTGACCACAAGGCTCCTGAATGTTTCTGGCAGAGTGTTTGAAAATATTGTAGAAAGTTGTTGGTAAAGCAATGGAGAATTGAGCTCTAGCATTCTGAAGAGTGTTTGTAAAAACTATCAAATGTTCTAAGATGTTATAGAATGCTCTAAAATGTTACAGAAGCTTCAAGACCTCGAACCTTGAAGTCAATGTCGATGCATTTTCATTTTCACAGATGAAATGCTTGGACTTCCCTATATCTTTTTTCATCATCTTGATCAATTCAGTTTTTGCCCTGGCAAAACACACACTTTGCTCTTTAAACAAGTAATTTAAAAATCAAATTCCCATACTTCTTTATTCTGCATTTTTCTTTTTCTTTTTTTAAAGTTTTTAAAAAAGCAAGCTATTTTCTTCATGCGAAGAAAGCGGCTCACTCTTAATGCATAATAAAATTACATGTATAATTTACTTAGTGTGTGCATAAAATTGATAGTATAGGTATTGCAATAAAAGATAACCACTTTAAGCACAGAATTTAATTTATAGTTGATGTACAAATGCACATTTCATTTCCTGTTGAAGAAGCTATCCAGTCATCTGTTTTGATTTTTCTCTCTTAACTTGTTTTGAGCAAAGAACAAGGAGCAAAAACTTTTTTAATTATTGCAATTCATTTATGTTACTGGAGCAGTTGTATTCTTCAAATGCAGTGTATGTTTTTTAAGTCACCGAAAAAAAGACTAAAAGCAGAAAAAATAAGGGGGGAGATACAGAAAAAGAGCAATATAACAATGGGTTACTACACTGAAAAAATTGCAGGAATGTAAATAGCATAACTGGTATTTCGCTAAAGTTATTGTTCTCACTTTAGTTTTTCTTTTTTCTTTTGAAAAAAAAAAGAGATTTTTAACTTTGCTTAACCCTCCAAGCGGCTGAGACGTAAAATCCCGTCTACTTCAATCCAGTTTTCACTGCAGTGCATCTATAATTTAAATTATTTATAACACCAAGGCATCATAAAATATATTTCGATATTAAAGCTTATAGGTATTTTAGGAGTGAACTTTTTGAAAATTATAAATCTTCCTATCAAAATTTTATTTTTTAAATAATTTTAAAGCTGCATGAAAATTTTACCGTGAAAACAACTTTACATTATTTGCCCATTTCCAAGACGCTCAGAGGGTTAAATTATGGTAAATAGATGCAAATTATAAAACTTATATTGCCCATAAACAAATGGGCAAGATAAGTTAAGAATTAAGTTTCAGTAAGTCAGTAATGAAATTCTGGACACAAATGTTTATATTGCTTCTCTAAATGCAATATAAATATTTTTAGTGTTCATGATAAATGAAAGCAAAACACATTGAAGATTATAAAAGATAACAAAGATCATCTAGTTTGGATACCCATTATCTGAGCAAGACATTATCAGTGACTAATTCACTAACAACAAAGGAATTCTTTTAAAAATTAATTGTATATTTTTGGTAAATTTATTTAAGTTTGTTTGCATAGATAAAAGATACAAAAG